>JAYKAV010001776.1:3777571-3800065 GCA_035582835.1 Phoebastria nigripes
GCTGAGGGAACTGGGACTGTTCAGTCTGGAGAAGAGGAGGCTGAGGGGAGACCTTATTGCCCTCTACAACTACCTGAAAGGAGGTTGCAGCGAGGTGGGTGTTGATCTCTTCTGCCAAGCAACTAGTGATAGGACGAGAGGAAATGGCCTCAAGTTGTGCCAGGGGAGGTTTAGATTGGACATTAGGAAAAATTTCTTTACTGAAAGAGTGGTTAAACATTGGAACAGGCTGCCCAAGGAAGTGGTGGAGTCACCATCCCTGGAGGTATTTAAAAGACGTGTAGATGAGGCACTTAGGGACATGGTTTAGTGGGGCTTGGTGGTRTTGGGTTGAYGGTTGGACTTGATGATCTTAGAGGTCTTTTCCAACCTTAATGATTCTATGATTCTATGATTGTATAAGTTGTTCACAAGCAGTAGGGAATTTCTAAATATTTTCGTGGATTACTTTGGGTTTGGTTTGATAATGTATGGTAGCAGTTATTTGCCACAATCAACTTTCAGTGTTACTAACAGTCTAAAATAGCATAAGTAGGCAAAAGACATCTTAGTGAAAAAGCAGGTAATGGCTTCTATAATCTCTAGTGATAGGCACTAAAATGTGTTTCTCAGTTTACCTTTCTATTCAGTGAAAACGTCTTCTGTTTACTGAGATACAAAGATTTTCTGAATTGGCTACGAAAATTAAAACCAAATTGAGCGAGGTGATGCAATTAAAAAAAAAAAAGTAGCAGAGCCAGATGCCTGAATGATGCAGATTTCAGCATCAGATCTCTAATTTGCAGTGTGAACTACATTCTCTTTCCAAATTCATCTTACTATTGAGATGTTTTTAGATTGAGGTCTGGATTTCTGTTTTGTGAATTACACCCCTTTTTGCAAGAAAATCAGCTTGGTTAAAAATGATGTTTCTCAGGAAAAAAGGTCTAGAATGCAGAGACTTCAAACATGGAGGCAGATCTGTCTCGATGTGTTTTGTTACCGGTAGGGAGGGTGCTGACTTTTGTTGTTCTGTAAATTAAAAAAAGCACTAATTCTCTGGTGTCTTAAAATTAAAACAGGACTTTTCTATAATAATGTCTATCACCACAATACCATTTAAAGAAGTTTCTTTCACAATGTGAAACCTGAGCTGGCTAAAAATATCTACTAGTGACTTTTGATAGTGTGATATCTGATGTGTGCCATTGATGAATAGTAGCTGTGTTGAAACCGATGTGTTGCGAGAAAAGATACTATTAAGAATTCAGAAGGAAAAAACCCACCCAAAACKTCAGGTCATTGCTTTCATGCTCTTTATTGAAGGTCTCTTCTGCACATAATGTGCAGATTCCCCTCTTTTTGGGTATTCAGTATAAAATCCATTGTTGTAGTGCAAGTGCAGAAATTTAGGAGTGGTATAATGCATTACAAACATTCTTTTTATTTGTTTTTAAATTTTCATTTCATGAGAGAAAGAAATTTTTTAGGTGGATATACATATTGTCATTTATAAAAGGGTGGGGGAAATCTTTTAAGAACRCATTGCTTTCAAAGAATTCCTGTAAAATCAATATACAGTATGTTTCTTGCAGCATTGAACAATTTGCTTAAAGAAATAGAGAAACCATTTAAATAAAACAACTTTGAGCAACAGTTACTTCCAGCTCGGGCTTTTTCTACAGATTTTGTGGACCAGATTCATTAGAAAAGAATTTGGTTCATTTAGGGAACAGTAATCATGACTGYTAAGATCCGAGTAATTTAAAGATTAAAAATTGCCCACACCATGTAGTATTTTAAAAATTCTTGTCCCCATCGATAACTCTGAATGAATTCCACAAGCAGCTGATCTTTTCCTTCCAGATCTGTTGTTCAAGGAGTATCTAGAGTTTTCAGGTATTTGTATAGTGAGCAGTATTTCCAGCTAAACTGGTAGACATTCAGGAATCCAGTTCACATCTTTAGACTGAGCACAAGAACTCTATGCTTTCTGAATTCGTGAGATCTATTGTGCGCATGTTGCAAAACAAAATGCATGGGACGTRTTGGACCTTAATGCTTATGTACAGATAATTCGTGTAGCAGATCATTTGCATCAAGCAAAGTGCATATGCACGTGTTTCTGTCCAGCAGATGTTCTGCTGCAGAAGTATGGGAGTCTGCACCAAGAGAGAAATCTCGCGTTTAATTAAAATGTTTTCCTGTTTTTTACTGGCATTCCAACTAAACCTGGTCAGATTGTGAGGTATCAAGGGTGGTAGCATAAACATTTATACACTTGTTCAATTTTTGACACCTGAGAACTGTAGACTAGAATTTACACACAGTTTAAATTAAATTTTATAGCAGATCTAGCCATATTAAATTCTGTTTACATGTTACATAAGGAGAGGCAGTGTGACCTATACTTTATATCTGTAACTGGTTGTGTGATGCATTTGAATCATTAGGATTCAAAGAGCCAATCTTAAATATTCTTCACAAATATCTGTATTTGGTGTAGGGGGAGGGGAGGAGAAGTCTTTGTTTTCAAAACCTCTGAAGTTCTTGAAGTGCAAAATCTTTTCTTTAGGTCAATTGATTATTGACATCAGATATTCCTATTTCTCAGATGGTGAACTGAAACAAGGCCTGCTTGGTGAGAACAAAGAACTGTTCTATTACCGTGGATGATTAGACTTGCAAACCTAATTATCCCCTTTGGGACTCAGCACAGACCTAATGCAGCTTGGATTATGGAGGCAGGTTCTTACTTTCAACTTTGTTCAATAGATTTCTGACAAGTCTGGTCTTACAGGTGATTAAATTTCAGTACAATGATTAGAGAGCTTTCTGCAAAGGAATCACTGGATTTTCTGGGGATTGGAATGGAACAACTCTTCTGTTTCACTTTGAGGTTTGTTTTTTTTTCCCCTGTTATTTTTATTCAGGGGAAAAAAGTAGTTTTTTTGTTGTTTTTTTTTCAAGTAGAGCTATCCTTCAGGTCTGGTGTATGAGAAGTGATGATGCATTGGGTATCTACCATCTGTATAAGTTTATGTTTGCAAAATGAAATTGTCATAAATAAGTGGTAACCGTGGTCACTGGGCAATTTTATTGCCACATCTAGTTTTAGCTTGGTGAGCTGATGAATGGCACAGGAGGTAAGGTAATTTGGGTAGTCACTTACAGTCCCCGTGGTGTGTAGACAGACTGCCTGACCTTCAGACAAATTCATGCCTACCTAGTGTCTCCCCAAGGCTATCGGTGAAGATGTAACAGGTTGTAGGTAGGTTCTGGAGCTTCAGTGATAAAGTCAGTTGATCCAACTTTAGGTGTTTGCATTAGCTGATTGTTATTGAAGCTTCTGAAGCATGAAAGCATATTTAATTTCCCAGAGGAGGACAATAAAAAGATAATTTTATTGAAATCTAAATCCTAAGCCTCAAAAACTTACTCCTGGAGTATTACCAGTGTAAACATCAGTCCTTTTTCCAGGCTGTACTTACCACTAAATTTATATTTTTATAACTCTAAATCAAGCAATATATCAAAACACATCTATCCATCTCTTTTAATATACTCAGCACTTATGTTACTGCATTCTTGTAATGAAGGTAAGAATACTTGCAAATAATCCTGCAAACACTAGTACTAGAAGAGTTTTAAGGGTTTGTCTTGCAGAATTGCCAGATATTAATTATGAGCACCCTTGTACAGAAGCTTTTCTTGTGGGCTCTCTTAGGTAGATTTTTCTTGTATCCTCTTGTCCCTTAAGAAGGGTTTTAATAATCTGTCAGCCTATCCTATTTTCTGCGAAACTTAAGTGACTGTCATTTATTTGAGACTGCCATCTCAAAAAGAAAAGGAAAAAAAAAGAAAGAAATTGGCCTGTAGATTAAGAAGTGATTGGGAAGAAGAGGGAAGTGAAGTCTTTGGGTTTTTTTTTAAGCCTTCTTTCTGTATGAGACTAGGCTAAAGTATCTTCCCCTAAATATGTGATGTTCTCACTCTAATTAGCTACATATTTTCTACACTGAAAGATGAAGAAAGCCCTACAGCCTTACAAACAGCTCTTAGACAGGCAGACACAAATTTTTGTTGCCTGTAAAAAGATTATTCAGGTAATAATTTACTGAACAGTAAGAATGCACTGTACATCAAAATGATTAAAAAAAAATTAAACAAGTTGAAATGTCATACATTAATAATGCTGCTGCTTAGTTAAGATCACTTTTACTGTAGTTTGGCACAGTCAAGCATCTAATGAATAGTACAGTTATTCTGAAAGTTATAAATACATAGTCTGGACAAAAATACTGGCGGTGAAGTATAATGTACTCTGTATTGTATTGTATATTGAAAAATATGTTCTGGTAGGAAAAGAAATGCCCTACCAAAACAACATATAGTTCCTATTACACTGTTCTTGATATTTTATTAGTAGGTATGGATTATTGGCATGATGGGGTGTCAGAAGTGAGTGACTTGGGAAAGAGCTTTATTCACAGAAGCATGTAAAGGAAGGGATGTCGGGATCCTTAGGAGTTATCTGCCCTCTGAAAAAAACCTAAACCTACAAACAATGCAAAAACCCCAACCCAGCTRACCATTCTTTTTCTTCCATGAAAAGTCCTGGAGAACCTTTTGTGTCTATCCTCGATCCCTGTTTGGTGTTCATCCACATCAGAAGATGTCTTGGGAATTCTTACCTTTGCATAGCAGTCTCGTGTAACTCATCTGCAGGACAAAAGTATCGCCCACATTTATGTATTTGAAATGGTTTGTGTTTATCCCATATGCTACATACCTCCTTCTAACCAAGTCATAGTTCTTTTTCCAGCTCTAGGTAATGTAAAGTGTTACAGAAAAACAGACTTTGCTCATTTGTAGATATTTTACAATGTTACTGTGGAAGGAAAGGAATTCCAATGGGTATGTGGAGGAACCTTTTGTACGGTCCATGCTTCCTTCATTGGCTGGTTTTTTTTGGTGTGGTTTTTTTCTAGCTTACTAGTTTGTACAAATATTTTTGTCTATTTAATATAAGAATCACAGTTCTAAACCATTAGCTTAATCTCTCTGAATCCCTCCATGATTTACCTCTCCACACATGTTCATGTAGGGGTAAAATGTGGCAGATAAGTTTCTTATGTAATGTTAAACAACTAATGATTTCTCCTCAGGCATTTCTAAAAGTGCTATGCCATTGTCTCCATTGATAGGAAAAAGAAAACCCTGCTGAAATAGAAAACGAACAAAAATCCACCTGAATTTATAAAATGTGTACTTTTTTCTTGGAGTCTTCACAGCTTTGTTAACATTAGTCCCTTAGAAGAAGATCTTAGTAGTGTAGGAAGCAGTGGAAAACTGTGGTACCTTTACCACAATTCAAATGTTGTAATGTAAAGGAGTCTATTTTATGGGTTCTTCTGTGATATTTGGATGTGTCTGGATGAATTTCATGTTACTATGTCCATTTTTGTAGGGATGCATAGCAATATTTAAAGTGATATGTAACAAATATCATGTAAGTGTTTCTGAAGTTTGGATGCCTTTGTAAAATACGGATGAATTGCTGGCAATAGGATTCTTAATTTAAGACTGATAGCTGAGGTTACAAATGAGGACAGAAATCTTAAATTCATGGTGTGTTCAGATCCACACTTGTAAACAAGAGAAACCTTTCGGCGGTACTATCTTAGACTTTCACGTAACTTGGCTTAAGATTAGGATTCACAGTTCAGCAGTTTYTGCCTAGGAAAGATTACTTCTGCCATATGCATAACCACTCAGCATGCACTTAGTGGTTTTATATTCTGAGTAATGTAAGTACAGATTAAAGAAACTTTTGTTTTACAATAAATAGTTCATTAAAACATATTTGTTGGTTAGTTTGTCATTTGCTTTCTATTACTAAGGCAACTGTCTTTTTCTTGAAGGGCAAAAAATTGATTGTCAATGCTATCTTAGATTTAAAAAAATAAATAAATTCTTGACTATCTTGCTTTGCAGATTCCCTTGATCTACTTTCTTGCGCTAGAAAAAAAGAAAACCTGCGAGTTTTTGAAAACAGTGTATGAAACAACCTCAGCTGTAACATGCATCTTGGGAGAGTATAAGATGTAAACCGAGTAGTTGATAGTAGGAAATTGAAGTAGAAAGTAGTAGTTTGATAATATTATGGTAATTATCACCTTGGATACAGGGTTCAATTTTTATTTTAAAATGTTTTAAATATGAGGGCCGTCATATCCTTGTGTGCCATGTTGCACTGTAGTACACTGACAGACAACATAGTTGGACAACTTGCCTTTTTTTATATATTTGAAACTTCAAATTATGACATCAGTTTCTTTGTGTTTATCCAAACAATCCATATCTCCAGTGCTGGGAGAGTTTGGCTGAGTATCTCATAGCAACAGTCCTTTAAGAATCTCCATTCAGTCATCCTCTGTGATTTGGATCAGGCTTGTTACTGAAAGCAGAAAATAAAGTTAAATAAAAGAAGAGCAACTTAAAGCTTCCACAGTTTTTATTATATGTAGCACAGAAATAGTTTGAATTCTGAATATATTTGTAACATTTTTTCAATACCAGTTCAACTTTTTCCTAGTATACTTTTTAGACTCCAAGAATGCTTTTTTTAAAAAAAAAAAAAAAAAAAAAGGTGGCTGGGGTGGGGGAAACCTTGACATCTAAAACATTTGCAGCCCTTTTGTGAATATGGGTACACCTACTCTTGCATTTTGAAAGCAGCACACAGAATTTTTCTTCTATGCTTCCACTCTTAGTTGGAAGTTAATGGGAGTCCAACAGCTAAACTACCATGCCAGTCTTTTGAAGAATGCTTGGTTTCCTATGTTTGGGGAGTTGCTTTCTGTAGCCTCTCTGTGACTTTCTTATCACAGAACTTTGTTTTATGAAAAAGAAAACATGAGAATAGATTAAAACTGGCCAACGTTTTGGCAGATTTAGAGTTCTGTTTCAGGCCTGTCACATGTTGAATTGTAAGCATTTGCTATGTTTTAGCAGTCTAAAAATTGTAATGGTTATTAGTTCATCTGAGAATTTGAGCCTTGGTTGCTTAGTATTTAGATACAGTCCTGCTATATGAAAAAATTAAATTGAATAGGGACCTCTTCAGGTGAGCATTGTGAGAAACATTTGTTTCATATATTTTCATATATGATCAGAATATTGTAAAGTGCTGCCCAAATATATTAGATCCAGGGACATTTCTGTGCAGATGTTTTAGTACTCTGTGTAAGAGAATGTATTAATTGCAATAGTGTCTAGTTAGTCAGAGCCTGGAGATAAAGGCTTGGAACTCTTACCTTTTGTTTATTGAAAGAAATGCTGAAGACTGCCAATTTCTGAAGCTGCTTTTTTGGGAATAAAATGAAACAAGGTATACCTGCTTACATCCATAGTGCAGATGTTAGATATGATAAATAAGGCAGGCATTTTAATTGTGGCTTACTCACACTTTTTAAAAGAACATATACTATAAATATACATATATATTCAATGATCAATAAATAAAAGTCCCACCCATCCCATTGTTACTCAGTTTTTCAAATCTGATAACATCAAATACAGAGGTAAATCACCTCAGTGTTTAGCAATTAGCAATATTAGGTGTTATCACTGGTCTGAGATGAGAATAGAGCTGATGATTGCAGTATGAATCCCTTTCAACAGGGTTGAGGGAAACAAAACATTTAAAAAAAACCCATGGTAAAATACACAGCAAACTATTATTTCTCTGCTATGGCCATGGAAAGACCATGTGGCATGTGCACCTTGGATATCTTATTTCAGATGAGTATTTCACTTGGGAGTGGGGGAAAGGTAGCCAAATTATTACAAATTTCAACAATATTAGTGAGAAAATTTCCCTGTCTCTGTACCAGATAAAGAATAGTACAAAGTAGTTTGTCTTCCACTTGCTGGTAATGATCTGATGAGTGAAATTTGAAGTAGGTTCTTTCAGAGAACGAACATTTTCAAATAATTTTTGAAGGCCGGTATAGGATGGAACTTCGCTATTGGCGTTGATGGTCTAAGGAAGTAGAGGAGACCAGGGCTTGTAATAACTTTTATTGGACCAGGTGTTAGAATTGGAAAAGCTAAATGAGTTTTAAAGCACGTAAGCCCTTCTCACAGTCTGAAATAGAAATAGCAGTTTTCAAAGCTAAATACAAGTGGAGAGCTATTGCTGAGTTTGCCTTAGCTTTACAGAAAATTTTTCATATGTAGGATGAAGTTAAATAAGATCCCTGTTATGTGGTAGCCTTGATACTCAAATACACAGCAAGAGACTTGACTCCGGAGCTTGTATGGGCTGCACTTGTTTCATCAGAAGAAACAAAAAAGGTTTAATTTTTTGTTTTGATGTGGAGCAGRAAAAATGTGTGCAGGGGTGTTTTTCAGTTAATAGTCATGTTATACAAATTCTCAAGAGGAAAAATAGCGTAACTGAAACTAAAATAATATGCATTGAATATGCTTCTGTAAAATTGTTTAATGTTTGGAATTCATCTTGCCTTTTTGTTACTGATAAGGTATTGGACTAGTTTTCTTGTTTGAGGTCAGAATGAATACGTTTATACTGTGGAAAGATTTGGAAAATATATATTTGGTGAAGTACCTTTTGAACCAGTTCTTAATTATAATTTTGGGTTTCTTAATCTATCAATTTAGTGCTCCTTAAGAAATGACAGGACTTAACAATAAATTACTTTCTTTACTTATAAAATCAAGCACTCAGTTGTTTAGTCATAGGATACTTCCTCTGAAATGCAAAGGTAGTAGAAATCTGCCATAAAAATAGGGATCCAAGGGAAAATACAAAACCAACAGTGATTTGCTGTCTAGGTACATAACAGTCTGGTCTTGCCCTTCTGTGTGTCAGATTTGCATTGTGTTGAACATACAGTACTGTGAGGTGAAACTCATGCTTGGCAAGTGTTTAAATCGTGGTTTAAGAGAACATTGAGAAGACTTCCTTGAATATTTCATTCAAGCAAGGACAGAATTGTAGTATTCATCTTTTCTGCGCTGTGGCTCACTTAAATTTTGTACTTTGTCCGTGCATAGAATCATGTTGATGTCAGTGGGCTTTCTGTGGTAAGCCATGCAGTTTTGAGACTGGATTAAAGAACAGGTATCTGGCTCCGATTCAAACAGCCTGACTTTGACCTAAGTCCTGTGTCTCCTGCTACTGCTGTCTGATGTTTGGCTTCGGAAACATCTAGTCAGTTGTAATAGTAGCCTATCTTCCAGCGTATCTGATAAGAATCAGCTTTTCTGTCAGTCGGGTAAAGATGTGGAGACTTTGGGCAAAATGTTCAGCAGTGTGCCTTTTGATGGATCTGCTTTTCTATGCCAGCTGAGGTTTTCTATATTCTCTTCACTAAAGAGAATTTGATGGAATTCTCAAAAATTGTTAGTGTGGCAGCTGAAGCCTTGTTTCTGGGATTTTACTAATGTAGGTTGATATCCGTTCCCATACAGGAAACAGTTCTACTGTTCAATTTAGTAAATTTCCATGTAGGTGAACTTCCCAGAGTCTTGCCAGTTTTTAACCTTTGTAGATATTTGGTCATTTTGCCAGAGATGTTCAAAAGCTCAGAATGTTCAGCTTCTGCTGGAGATACTTTATCCCCAGTTACAGGCTCTTTGTGTCTTTGAAAATTGCTTGGTTGCTTGCTTCCTTAGTTGCATGTAAAACATTCCACAGATGATGTACTGCCTAACTTCAGTGTTTGTGAGCCAGATTGGAACCCACCTGTTTAAAAGGTGGCCCTCTCTTAGGATGTTAGCAATATTTTCTAAATAATCGTAGTAGTTAAACTGCAAGTACAATGTAATTAAGTAGAAATGTCATTTTGTAGCATAGAATCTAACACACAGGCAAAGCTCACTTTCTGAGAGGAGCAGAGAGCATGAAATGCAGAGCTATTTAATTCAGTAGGAAAGGTTTACAGCCCTCCCATTTTGAAATACAGAACAAAACTATTGTTGGAACGGTAATACACAATACTTCTTAAAGCCTAGAGGTGTCTAACCTTCTTTAAATGTTCTTCAGAAGCAATCAGATGGCAAATACACATTTTCACAAAAGCACTTTCTTCCACAAAGCAAGCAAGCTTTATAAAGCTGCTAAGCCTTATAAAATCTGTTATTACTTGTGTCCTTTACACTCTAGGTGTTTTAGCTTTTAAAGTGATATTATCAGTTTAATTAAAAACTTATCAAAGTCTACCTCTCACACAGAAGCAATTCAGAAATTCAAAACACAAATATCTTACCGTGTAAATTAGATGCTAGAAATCGTATCAAACTTCAGGTATGTTAATTATTAAAAAAAAAAAAAAAAAAATCCCCTATGCGTTTAATTAACTAGATAATCAGAGTACCTTGTTGTTAAAGCTGAAAATGTTTTTGACCTCTGAGGGAGTGGAAGCAAGTAATCCCTTTGGTGCGAGTGAGCTTTGATTTTTATACTTAAGCATGTCTAGTAACCTAAGTCTTTTTCATAGAAAGTGATACTAATTACGGGCTAACGTGATGGAAAAGTTATTGAAGCCTCCAGAAGCATTCATCAACAGTTAGAAGACTTTGGATCAGGTTCTTTGTAAGGCCTGAGCTCCTGTAACTCCCGATCTTGTGAAAGAACGTACTTTTTCTCTGAAGATTTTCCTTCTGTTTAGAGTAAGCACCAGAAATAACAGGTATTTTTTCCTATGAAGATAATGGATGAAAACTAAGAGCTTCTTGTATTAGTACTTCTGTTCCTTTAATAAGGAACTCAGTTATGACTGAATTTTAAAAATAACAGTTCTTACTGTGTTTTTTAATCTCTTTGAAGAACTTGTATCGCTTGGAAGAGTGCTGCAGTATGGGCTGATGCATTAGACTGGAAGATCTTTCCCAGCAGAGCAGAGTAAGGCAGGCATTTTATTAATAGGTGATCAGTAACTTTGTTGTTTTCTAGAACTGTCTATTTAGGATACGATTGTCACTGTTACATGGTTCCACCAAGTCTCAGTGGATCTTAGGGTAAAAAGTGCACCCGTACTGTGAATTCTGGCATTCCAAACAAGATAGCAGACCCTCAGCAAGTATCTGAAAATGTCTTCTAGGGTCATTATGGCACTAGGTAGAATCTTACAGCATGCTGAAATCTAATGGGAAAAATAGTTCTGTATGTAACTTGTTATATATGTAAAATCGGTTTTAAACTTTGCACCTTTTAAAGAGTTTGTTAATAATAGGTTGATGTGCATACATGTTTGTTTTTGTAAGTGTATTTTTAAGGGACTAAAGTTTTCTAAAATCTTGCTTCAGCTTACTGTATACAAGAATCCTGATCATTATTATTGTTATCTATCATGACAAAGTACCTAGGCAGTGTCAACAAGTACATATTAAAATCTCCTTCCCTCTTTTCTTACATGGCTTCAAAGTTTAGAATAAATAGGGCTAATATGTTATTTTTAATAACTAAAGATTACTCCTCATGCTGTATTTTTTAGATTCAATTGGAGTATTTTTTAAAAACACGCTATAAATAATGTGTATGTTTTAGTGCTTAGAGATCAGACAAATACCTGCATATAGATATTACAGGCATGCAGTTGTTCAGAGACAAATCTTATAGTGGTGTAAGTTTCCATAGGTTCAGTGACTTAAATGGAATAATAGATTTGCCCCAGCTGAAGTTGTCTCTGGTTTTTTTCATTTGTATGTTTTTGGGTTTTATGTTTTTTTTTTTTTTCCACTTGGGAAGTTTGTAGGTGAAACTGTATGCTTGCCTGGTCTAATTTAAGAATGGAATGCCTAGAAATCTATACACAGAATGTATAGAATCACTGATCTGTTTTAAAATTTGAATTATTGTGAAAGATTATGGATGTTGTTTTTTCTCTTGACATTTAAAGATTATTGATTTCTCAGCACCCTATTATCAACAATTATATTAGTAGGTGGAAACAATGTAGTGGGTTCATTTGGTATTAATGCACTAATGGATACCGTATGCTATGTACCTCTTTGCTTTCAAGATATTTCAGTTCTTAGTGGATTAGAGTATATCCTATCCCAGAGTAGCTTAAAAGTTTACTGCTGCGATTTTGAGGTGTGTTAGTTTTACTATAGTGAGGGAAATTTCTAGCCTATTTAAAATTGGTTTTTTTGCCTTTGAAGAACAACAAATCCATAATTCACTTTCAAAATCATCTTCTGTATTTGGGCAAATTCTATGTAACTCTTTGATTAAATATTTCTGTTAATACCAACTTTTGGTAAGGGGCTTGAACTGTGTGTGTCCAAAATCCTCTGAGGTCCGTAGTTACTGCTAGAGATGTTTTATGAACCTAGAAACATGTTGTTTCACAGTTGAATTGTTTGGGTTTCAGCTGTATACCCAGACAAACTGATAGTGGAGCTGAATTTCTTGGGGGTTTTGGAATCTTTAGGTAACTGCATGCACAGCTCAGACTTCACTAGCAAGCTGGTAGGGTAGAACAAGATTGTTCTTGAAGAATGGGTAGGCAGGGCACAAAATTCTGTGGTATAAGAAAGCAATGCTGACTATTCCCAAATTATTTCTGGCCTAACCATCTTCTAATTTTATCAGGGAACTAAGGTAGATCTGCTTTTCTTCTGGTATTCCTAGGAAATTCTAAGAATTCAGAGGAAAAACATTGATACCAGATGTGTAGCAGTACCTCTAAAATTATTTTTTTACATGTGCATTCTCAATACTTTTACACCCACACAGTCCCCTTGCTAACCTAATTATAACCTTTCACAAGATACATTATTCTGAACGATTTTGATATTGCTCATGAAAATCCCAATGCTTTCAGATTTGTAACACAGGATTGTCCCTAGCTGGTATCCTCATATTGACTTCCATTATTCTTTGTTGTTCTGAAAATGTGCTTTCTTTTGCTATATGTTGTTTTAAAATAAGCACGTAGTGTTTTCTTGAGTTGAATGGATGGTGAAGGAAGAAGAAAGGATTTCCCTAATGGTTCAACAAGAGCACTTAGTAAATAATTTATCATCATCAAGTGCCAGCTTTATCTGAAACTTGACAGGTCTTTCTTTTATGATTCAGTAGTGTCTGTGATGACCTGCTGTACACACTGGCTGTCAATGTTGTAAATCCATTCTGGTGTCATCCAGCCACTGTTACTTTATAAAAAGTAGTGGATTAGTGTGTGTACTGATATTCATGAAATGTGTGTTAGTATATGTATGAGTAAGTATTTTAAGGCTCATTAATATTTTGAATACAGAAATACAACTTTTGTATTTGAATTTGTAACAGACATCTTGTTTTATGATAACTGTAAGAAAGTGATTTTGCTTATTGATGGACATTATCAAGCAGTCAGGCAGACACTCTAGCTGGTAGAATTGCCTTTTTTTGTTGATGTCTGCCAGAAGTTAACAGCGAAAGTGATGTCCTTTCTGCTAGTGAGAGCTAATATGCAGGAAGGTAATGGGTTTTAAAAATGCTGCAAACCTTAATGGTGTGAGATCGATATTATTGCTACTACAGGTAAAATGCTCCTACATATATTATTAAGACCTTCTTCAAAATTGAATCACTTGAAGCACTTTTGGACTGTTAGAGGATTCAGTATTTATCTTCACAATAACATACTAATGGACCTGAATTTGGGGGAATAATATTAATATTTTTCTTCTAGTTTAGGAATATGAAAACTTATTATAGGAATGTAGAGATGAATACAACAATGCCAGACAAATCTATTGGTTTCCTTGCTACTAGGTAATGTTTGAGATTTAGGGAAAGTTAAATTAGCTGATACAGGAGCTAGACAATTTTGCAAGGATTACATGTATGCCTGTGTGTATATTTGTCTGATGGGAAGAGAATGAGCAAGATAATCCTGTTTTGTTCTATTAGCAGTATGTTCATAACCTTGATACCAAGGGTATATGTCCCTAGTGAGGCCTCAGAAACACTACAGGATGTTTAAGGCCTCAGATATTTTGCAAGCCCCACTGTTTGAATATTAATGTGCGTGTGATTCTAAGGTTACATGTGTTCAGTGCAAAGCATACAACAATTACTCTACTTGCAGTGAATCTTTTTTTATTTCTTATCTCAAGAATGTTCTCGTGTGCTCTGCAAATTATCCTGTCAAGTTTTAACCTAGCTCGTAGTATCTCATATAATTTAATCATTTTTTTGGAATTGGGGTTCAGACAGCTTGTGGGAGAACAGTTTTGCCTTCCTGATAGTTTCCCAAGGCAGCTAGGGGAAGGTCCATAACTTGTGTCAGTTAAAGTAAAAATGGATTTTTTTGACTTTTTAGATGCTCATTGGTTAAACAGGCTGGGTTAAAAAAAAAAAAAAAAATGAGGTTACCTCAAATGTTCTAGCTGGAAATAAACAGAACTGTCTTCAACTGAGGTTGAGCTGAGTTCCAACTGAAATACATTAGAAATCTGTAAATATTAATTGCAATAAAAAAGCTGCTACCTTTTTTTTGTTTTCAGAACAGTAAAACAATTACATTTACATTGAAATTTATTACTCAGTATCCATGTTGAGTCTTTTCACTTAAAGTATACAGTGTGCTGAACAACTTTGGCAATAAATTATAATAAGAGTTGTGTGTCATGATTACGGCTATATTGCATGTTTTCCTTATCTGTAACTTTGAAATTSTCTGAACAGCATGCAGGTTTTTTTTCTCTGTGGCATGTGATAGATATTCAGCTTTAGCATGCTCAGACTAGCACATGGAAAATGAGATATTGTGGCATACAGTCTAGTTTCTAGTCCTGGACAGATGGGCAAAATCATCATTCCCTAGAGATTTAGCTTTGTGACTAGATCACTTGTCACAGTAAATATATTCAGTGTTCCATAACATTGGCAGAGTCTGACATGAACAAGTATCAATGCAGAATAGTAATCCTACTCAGAATTTTTCTTTATTGTGGTGGTATGTTCAAACACGTGTGAATTTTACGTGGAATGGCAGGGGCAAAAATAAGGCTCATGAAAAAATTATGTATAAATATTGTCATAAGGTGAGAAGCACATGGAGTTCATCCTGCTCAAACCTATGTTTGGCATAGATCTACCAGATCGTCTGCCAGTGATTTTTTTTTTTTTTTTTTTTTTTTTTTTTTTTTTTTTTTTTTTTTTCTTTTTCTATGCTTCTCTGTTCAGTGCCAGTTAGAAAACATAAAAACTCTATCATTTTCTCAAGAGAAAAGGAAATAATTTTTCCCACGTTTGTGTATATGCATGCACCCACATACGTGTGTGTGTGTGTGTGTGTATATATATATATAAAAAAAACCTGTGTGCCTATCTCTATGTATATTAAAAATACTTTTTCTGGGTATCACATGGCAGCAATCTGGAAAAGTTATAGTAAAAATAGGAGACAAAAAACATGGTAGAAAAAGAAAATACAGACTTGGGAAACTGAGGCACAGTGTGCAAAATATGACATTTTTATTATTTTTTACTTTCATGGTAATGTCCATGTACACAAAGTAAAGTATCTTGTAAATAATTTGCTAGTTTAAAGCACGATGTTTATAAGATAATCCATAGATAAGTTAATTCCTGGAGTATTAAGGCAGGAGAAGAGATGAGTCATGTTGGAAAATCTTGTTGAACTTAATCCAGTATCCCTGTTTGTCTTCTCTCTAAATATGTATGCTTGTAAATGCATAAAAATGCTATTAATATTGAACTATAATGTGTACCTATGTTTTATTGCTAATAAGTTCAAAACATTGTACTGCAATAGGAACTCATTCTTCTTCATTCCCTGTTGGTTTCTTTTTTGTCTTTTTTTTTTCTTTTTGCTGATGTTACATTAAATCTGTGTTGGCTTTCAGTGACTGCCTAATAGCACACGAAGGAACACCGACAGCTCAAGCTGACTTGTCCTCATTTTTAGGGTAGCTGTGTTGGATGTTTAAGTGAAACTTGCTTTGTTATAGTGATCTTTATTTACTTTGGGATTTTTTTTTACCATGGAGCAGTAAGAATGTTAGAAGACCAAAACATTGTAAGCAGTTCTTTAGATGCAGGAGCCTTTGGTCTCTAATTAAGAATCAAAAGTTGTAAAGAACATTACTAGCTTGCATGCAGTCACCCACTTTTGGACACCCTCTTGCAAAGTCACTGTCTTTTTTTAAGAGAAGTTGAGGAACTGCAAATAAAGATGAGCTTTCAGAAAGTACCAGTCATCTGATGGGCATGTGAATACACTTGCAATTATAATGTGTCTAAATCTATGGCTTAAGTCTGAGGCATATGATACATTTTCTGATAAAGAGGACTTAATGGTGAATGCAGGATACATGATGCTGTGATGTAAATGGAAGAGTGCGCTACAGAATAGTGCATTTTCTGCATTAAAAAATATTTCAGGGCATCATTAACAAGTATATCCAACTAGGTTCCACTGGAGTTGCATCCAAGCAGGTTTAACAGCTGTGAGTGTCTGTGTTGATAACAAGCAAACCTGGATTACAATGCAGAAAAATGTTGAAATGTATCTTCAATCGACACTTTGTAGGATGGCTTATTTTCATATTTTGGGTGTAAAAAGCAGGGGGGTTACTTTGAGGTGATAATTCACTGCAGTCTATGTAGCTTTAGATTGGGTCCTTATAACTAAGTTGACTAAGAGCAGTGAATCTATCCACCTAAGGACCAGTTTGACTCTCCTTCAAGCTGTATTTGTCTCAAGCTCTTGAAAATCTGAAAGGTTCTACAGGGAGGTTAGGCTAAAAGTCCTGAACCATGCAACGTATTCATCAGTCTGGCTCTGTTTACAGCAACTATTATTATATATGCATGCACACAAACACATAATAGCACTGTATATTTTTTTATGTTCAGTTAATTAAAATCTTAGCCAAAATGTTTTTGCGCTCTCTGCTATCAGAGTGAGTACCATACATACAGACATATTAGTGTTCCTATTTTACAAATAACAGATTTGGGAACCGACATAATAAACATTAGAATCTTAATGACAATTAGGTATCTAACAAGTTTAGGTAGGCATGATATGTGATTTGCTGGTTAGAGATCCCACTGAACCCTATTAATTTCAGTGGAAGCTATGTGCTTCAGGTGCAGCTTTGCAATACAGCTGGCTTGATTAGTGCCTTATTTGCTGTCTAAAAGATGCTGGCTGCTATCTCCAGTGTTTCCTTTCTGCCACCCTCTGTGCTCATCTGACCTTGTGGTGAGCCACATGAAAGAGTTAAGATGATAGGGACTAAACTCAGTAGAAATATAATTAGGTATTTTGCTAACATCTTGTGAACTGCTACAGCATGAAGTCAGAGGAATATTGGTCCTGAGGCACCGGATGTGATGGTAGAATGCAGGTAGTGACGGTGAATAGGTTTGCATTGTTTGGAAGCGAGTAATCATTGGCGTGGCTGTTGCCTGAAGCTATATCCTGAGGTATGTTATCCATATGTTAAAGTGTAAAAAGCCTTAAAGCATCGACAACCTAAAAAACATGGTGCCAGGCTATTTCTGGAAAATTATGGAGAAAGCTTGTGCCATGCCAGGAGAACTGAATGTGACATTCTGAAACCCTAGACTGATCGAGTGTATCTTTCAATATAGCAGTTTCATCATAGTTCTTAATAATGCTGTTCTTTATATGTTTTCACTACTTTTTTGTATTAACTATCATCTGCCTGGTTTTGAGTACGTAGTTTGCTTCTTATGGCTATAAAGCTATTTGTGAATGAAAAAATTGCATTGTGATAAAAGTTTTTCAGTGAAATGTGTGTTTGCAGGTTATTTTTCTTTGACTTTTGCAAATTTAGCACTGTGTTTAACAAGTATTTGACTACTTGTCTGTTTATTTTGTTGGAAGCTAGCTGCCTTTTTTCTTTTTTTAACATCTACACTTTAAACACATCTTGATATGAATATGTCAATAATATAAACCAGTATTTCACTTATCTGGTGGCACTGTATCTTTTATTTGCGGAAAGGGGTTTAGTTTTTGTTGAATTTCTAACCCTGCAACAAAGGCAAATAGTGTTTGCCTTTGTTACAAGTCTGTCTGTTGCAAATTCCTGAACTCTGAAAATTGCTATCATTGTCTTGTTTTTGTATAACTACAACTTTCTTTCTGGAAGTGCTTTTCTGTGAATGAGCTGTAAAGGCATATTTGTGAAGTGGTAAGTATAGGAGGAGAAGGGGAGAACGTCTACCCTTTGGTAGATGGTGTATTTCAGTCTTTTAGGGTCACTGGCTGATGATAGCCTTACACTTATTTTTTCCATACACTCAAAGATATTTTGCGTACACTTAAAACTTTCAGAACCTGGGGTTTGATTCTGGCAAATAGATGTGACCAAAATTTTCTTTTACTACAAAGGATAAGATTGCTTATAGTTTACCTCTCTCTGCTGATCCTAATGCAGTTGTGCATAACAGGGTCCTGTCTCCTTGTGTTGTTTTGGAAAAGAATTTACATTGTGAGTCAATCATATATAAAGGACACTTTAAAAAAAAAAAAAAAAAGTGGTTACAAAGCCACAACTACTTTTTACTGGTGTTTCAGAAGCAAAATGTTTGAGAGAGAGAAAGAAGCATTTGTGTCAGCCATCTGAGGGTTTTATTTATCCTCCTGAGTGCTGTCTATGATTGTCCTAGGACACAAGTGGCTGGGGTGCAGAGAAGGATCTTGTGTATAATTTCAAGATGATAGTTGCAAATCATGTGCTATTCATTAGAAGTAGATTCAGTGTCATACATCTTAATTGCCTTACAAGACAGAGGGCAGCAATTGATTCTTAAGGTAAGTTCTCATCGAGCCTATGGCTCTGATGTTCTCAAGTCAGTGAATACTATTGCTTATTTACAATCAAGACTGTAGACAAACTCTGTCTTATTGCTTTGCAGTGGCATTTGGGAAATCTCCAGTACTGAAGTCAGACTTTGCCTGAAGTTAATGTAACTTCGGTGGCTTGCACAGTCTGAAACTGTATGCAGTGTCAAAAGTTGCATTCAAGTTTAGTTTAAAACCTGTTTGTTAGAATTGCTTATTGGCTTTGTCATAAGTGTTTCACTGCTCTAAAACAGTGGGATGACTGTGCTAACTTAAAGAAAAAAATGCATGCATCTCTATGTAAACAGGAGGTAGAAAACAAGTGATTTCACCTTCACAGAATGAGTTATAAATTTTGTAGTAGTCGACACAGAGCAATTCTGCTGTAACTTAGTACTCTTCAGCCATGTCAGAAGGTGCTCAGGATCTGATTATTCAAAAAAAATTGCTTGTTGCCAGAATAACATGTTGGTTTTAGTCTTTGAATTTTATGTGCAATGCCCAAGAAAATACAACACTGATTTTGAAAATATACTTGATATTCTCCTCAGAAGTTGCATTAGAATGATCTTGATTTCAATTACATGTACTAGACATGTATTTTATGGGTGTAATAGCAGATATTTGGACTTTCCTAGGGACATTATGACTTGTTTCATTGTGGGATCCATTTGAAAAATGTAATGCTCAAGAAATTGTAGGGTCAGTGAAATCCATTGAGGTAAATACAAAGCATCTAATTAGTGTGTACTGCTAAATTCATATAGTGAATTGATTTAGTGAAATTTCTTGTGATATGTGCAAAAATAAGATTCTCCTCTGCAATAGGCATTTCGAAACTTATATTAAAAAATTAGTGATTGAATATTTGGTATTAAGAAACTTTTATGCAGATAACTTTAATGTATAGAATTCATAACAACAAAATTCTGTTCAAGTTTTAATGAAGTTGAGAACCTGATCTTTAGAGGCTTTCTGTCGCGAGATACTGATTTAGGATCTTGCTGACTATGCCAATTTGTCACGAATGAGTGGTTTAGAGGCTGCTTAAAGAATCACCGTCAAAGGTATTAGCAGAAAGTGATTTTAATAGAAATTTATAAAATCGCGACTTAACAGAGTTTGATGGCAAGGTTCACTCTATCACTTACTACATGGATGAACTATACAAAGGAAAATCGTGTTAGAATTGAGTTGGAATGATTTATACAGAGGCTGAGGATGAAAAAGGGTAAGGGAGACCCTCCCATTGAGTCACGAGGTTCAGAGAAGACCCACTTGCTTTCTAAACTCCTGATGGAGTCTAGGTGCGGCTGGATCCAGTCTTAGTCTCAAACTTGGACAACGGTTTATGTCTAATACAAAAACGGTAAGGAGACCCTCCTGTTGAGTCATGAGATTCAGAGTAGACCCCCCTTGCTTTCTAAACCCCTGATGGAGTCTAGGTGCAGCTGGATCCACTCCTAGTCCCAGACTTGGTCAATGGTTTATGTCTAAGGGATTATATGTGTTTAGCAGCAGTCTAAGGTTCATTCACAGTTTTAAGRTRGATCATAAGATTTTAGTAGCACTTAATCATTGACTAATTTAACATTTACAAAGTGAGTTAGTAGAGTACTACAATCATGACAGTGACTTAATTACAGATTCAAGATGGTAGTATTTATACTCTACTTCTGTTGTGGTTTAACCCAGCAGTCAGCCAAAAACCAYRCATCTGCTCGCTCACTCCCCCCCGCCCCAGTGGGATGGGGGAGAGAATCGGGGAAAAAAAAAGKAAAATTTGTGGATTGAGATGAAGACAGTTTAATAGAACAGAAAAGGAAGGGAAAATAATGATAATAATAATAATGGTAGAATATACAAAATGAGTGATGTACAATGCAATTGATCACCACCTGCTGACCGGTGCCCAGCCCATCCTCAAACAGTGATCCCTACTTCTTGGACCATGCCTCCTATTTATATACTGAGCATGACATCATATGGTATGGAATACCCTGTTGGCCAGTTGGGCTAGCTGTCCTGGCTATGTTCCCTCCCAGTGTCTTGTGCACCTGGCAGAGCATGGGAAGCTGAAAAGTCCTTGACTAGTGTAAATGCTACTTAGCAACAACTAAAACATCAGTGTGTTATCAACATTCTTCTCATACTAAATCCAAACCACAGCACTAGGAAGAAATTTAACTCTATCCCAGCCAAAACCAGGACAACTTCCTAGCGGGTACCTCCATCAATTCATACACACACGCACACAGGCACAAGGATAGATAAATATGCAAAGGTATACCTGTTAAAAATTCCCCTTGAGTCCAGTGAAATATTCATGCCAAATGTCTTGGCATTTCTCAACGGGCAAGGGGTTGAGCCTGGAGGAGTGTTGCAGCCCAGGTCCCGTCATCAGTGACGGTCCTCCGAATATCACAAACTTGAGAGTTTGCGAGCTCTGAGAGGTGTCCCGCTCAGAGGGAGATACTGGGCGCAGCCCGCTGTGGTCCAGGAGAGCTCAAAGGGCCTCACTTAGGACCACTGTTTGTAGGGTCGCAAGATGATTGGCTTTAGTCATCTGTGAAAATTCTCAAGGTTTCAGTAACAATGGTATCGTTCCACTTGAGCTACGACTCAGATAAGGGTGTCAGGGGATGATGAATTATCCCCACTCTCATCCCTGTCTTGGGCCAGGCAGCAGGAGCTCCTGGTACGGTCGGTACATTCCCCAGCCTCAGCTATGCAAGAGTTCCTGATACGGTCAAGGGATGCTTCACCACCTGCCTCATTACACCAAGGCCAAGGTTTAACGGGAGCTTCTGAGATCATGGAGCGGCCCAGGAAGTGGGCAAGTGTGAAGTCTTTAAATAGATCGGTGGAACACAGTATATAAAATGGTAATTAAGCGTTTAGTGTTGGGACAGAGGAGTACCTCTGAATGCTGCTACTCAACTGAGTTCACTGAAACTTGTATATCAGGTACTACTCCAGATACACAGTTGAATTCTTGAGGCCCTGATGTACAGAGGTATAGGTTTTACTTATGTCTGTACCTGAAGAGTCATATCAAAGACATATAAACAGCCTGAACCTCCAGGCTGCTGTGTCTCAGTCCCATAATTTCCTCCTGTTTTTAACATTGAAAAGGGAGAGGTAACGGGCAAATGAACAAACAGTACTATAGCCCCAAAGTAAAAGTTTGGCAGGTTCTGTTTTTAATTACAAAATTGAATTTAATTTGATTTTTACACACTTAATGCAGTATGTTCTTATAATTCCAGAATTCTATATGGATACAATTACTATTTAAAAAATGAATTTATTTTAATATTTTTACTTTAATTTTTCTCTTCATGAAAGGTGGAACTGGTTTCAGTATTCGTCTAAATGCATTTCTAATCCTTCTAGAATCTTTGGATTAAAAGCAGCCCCAAAGAAGCTATTTGTTGTCAGGAATTAATAAGCATGTTATAAAATCTGTCAGCTAGAATAACAGGGCAGCTTAAAGCAATCTTTTCCATCATTTAAAACAATAGTCCTTGATATTAAGCAACGAAGTAGGTGAGTAGTGTTCCTGGAAGTTAAGCAGATTACGTATACAAAGCCATTACACTTAATATTTCAAATGAGAAGGGGGGGGAAGAAAAGAAAAAAAAAA
>JAYKAV010001776.1:3807908-3829706 GCA_035582835.1 Phoebastria nigripes
AAAAAAAAAAAAAAAAAAAAAAAAAAAATTTAGAAGCTGCTCTGACAGTGGCTTTGTTATGAAGTCTTCCTCTGATGGATCTGTAAGTAAAACAGAACAGGGAGCAAGTGCTATGCATGTAACTTGTATTTACAATGTATAAAAAGTTTCATGACTGCTTCAAAAGTGGATACTGATTCAGAACTGGGAAAGTTAACAAAATTAATAGTGTATTGAAAAGGATGCTAGGAGGCCCATTTCTTCAGAGAGAAATTATTTGGGCATATTTATAGCAACCAAGTGAGCAGGTGAAAGTTACAGTCATTAAAATGTATTTAGATACTGCACTTTTGAATGTGTGGTTTGACATAGGGCAACGCAATCAATTTTCCCAGAAACAATGCAGAGGGAAGATGTCACATTTRCTGTTGAAAAGCATCACTGTGCATTAAAAAACCTATGTGGCATTAAGAGCACTGCTTGTAYTGAGCCAGGTAAATGCTTCTGCTGGTGATGAAGAACAGTTATGCTACCTATAATAAAAAACAAGTTAGTCTCTGTAGGCAGAAATTGGATTTATAAATCCATACAAAGTAGCATAGTGTTTCTCGTGTTGTCAAATAGTATTGTCGTAAGACTGGGCAGGGAAAGGCAAACAGCAAGACTCTCCAAATGAGGAAAGCATTGTGACCAACAGTAAATGGTAACACTGGGATACAGCTAGCTGTTAAAAAGACGTGCTCTCAAACACTAAACTGCATTATTTATGTTGACACTAACTATCAATGACAGCTTCAGAAATTGAAGATACTACGGCAAAACTACAGAGCTGATTTTCTGTTCAGAGGATTTCAAGCAACAGTGAAGAAGAGTGATGCAGTGTAGAAGATAATCAGGAGAGCTAAATAGTCTTGCTACAGAAAAGAGACAATTCAGTTTTTTTCAAATGCTGAGATGATTTGGGGACTACTACGAATGAAAAGTTCAGGCAAAAACTAATTAAAAAGCCTGGGAAATCTGATAAAGAAAATGTGTAGTAAAAGCTGTGAAATTCAAAGATCTTATTATACAGAGCATATATTTAGGTTGATAGACCAGCTAAATATCTCTTGGGAGGCCACTTGACCTCTTTGTTGATCTGAAAAAGTTGAAGGGATGAGAGGGACCAAGACTTAAAGACTTTTACTGGGAATTGCTAGCAGCAGGGAAAAAATGCCCTTATCGGGAAGGAATTGGGGAAATTTGGAATGGTAGGGTGTGAAAGAGTTTATAAGGATATCAATAGTATTAGGCACAGCATAGAGCCATGAAGTATGACTTAAGTAGGTTAATAAATACCAACGTACTTTCCAGTTGTCACTAGAATGTTCTGTTGTATGAATTAGAAAACTGGGGGAATCTGCATAAATTTTAATTGTAATCACAATCTGAGCAGTTAATAATGAATGGTTGGGGGGGGAGGAATTGCCCTTCCCCACTATGGTAGCATGTCTGACTTCTGAAAAGAATCTCAACAACTTTTTCAGTAATTCACGCATACCCCAGATGCCTATGAGTACCTCAGTGTAACTAAATGTTCACTGAGGATAGTGTTGACCTATGGTATTTGCCTGTCATTTTTCAGTCTGGTGGATGCTTAAGGCTTGATTTATGATTTTGTTTGTAATCAATGCAAATATTAGGTATAAAAACAATGGAAGGTTTTCTTTAACGCTTGTGTATGCACTGTGGTGATTCTCTTCACAAGGTGTATGCATAAACATTTATTTTGTTGGAACAGTATGGCATTTATAAACTGACTTGTGATCAGTGTTTAGAACTGGGGATGGGCTACTTGGGAACAGAGCTAAGGGCCTCTTTGTAAGCAGGTGAAAATGGTGTGGAGTTTACCTAACTTCAGAGCATTTCAAAGCTTTGATCATTTTTAGTTTTCTAGTATTACTGTTGCTGGTTTTAAATGTTGTTTTTTTTTTTTTTTTTTTTTTTTTTTTTTTTTTTTTTTTTTTTNTTTTTTTTTTTTTTTTTTTTTTTTTTTGTTTAGTTCATGTAGTTACGTAAATTACTGAGCTCAAGGGATGGTGATACTGCTTTTAACAAGTACAAATGGCAATATTTAGGTACCAGGTTGTTGGCAACAACTGATTCTATCACTATTATTGCTGACTCACTATGGAAAATAAATTACTGTATCAGAATGAGTAARGAGCGTTATTTTCCTCCTAGTTGTAGTTTTTTCTTGTCTAAGATGAAAAAAGTGTTCAAACTGGAACCCCCTCTACTATCTCTAATAGAAAATTGACCCTAGCCACTAGTTATAAAAAATAAAACTAGCTTATGTCTTTTGAAGTATTTTGTGTGCAGATTCCAATTGGTTCCACTTAAACTGGCAGATTGTGCATTGATCTTATTTTCTTACATACCTAGTGCTTAAAACCATATACCATGGTTATTTGGATTATTTATCAAAGCAAACGTATCTGGAGCAGAATAGTTACATAAGGTTGAACTGCTTAGCTTGGTCTTCCAAATTTTACTTTAACTATTCTATTTCATGAGTAGGAAGCATGTGAAAAAATGGGAAGGGCCCACTTTAGACCAGAGGTGTCACTCCACTTTTAAAAATAAGTGATCATTATTCTGTTGAAGAGGTTGCCTACTTAAAAAAATAATAGTGCTAGTACTTCTCAGCAGTGAGTCCTCGCTTCTTGAGGTTTGTTAACGGGAATTCCCTCAAACACGTCCCAGAAAATCATTGTGAAATTGTTCCTGTAAAATACTGCAACAGTCTTCTCCAAGAAAATGTCATTCAGCTGGGTTGATTCTAAACTAAGAGACCAGGCAACTGTTTCCAGAGAATCTTTGTTCACACTCGTGTGAAGCAACTCACTTGTGATGATGAGTAGTTTGCACATGCAAAATTGTTTTGTTTATACGGATGGAAACTTACCTTCTCGTAAAAAATTTACAGATCCTACAAAAACAACACATTCACATACTTTTGAAAATTTCCGGTAGCCAATGGTAACAAAACCATGATAATGGTAATATGGTAAGTAGTAAATATAGTAATATAGTAAGATGGTAATAAAGCTCACTGTTCAGAGAGTACAAAGTGAAAGGTTAGAACAGCAAAGGAAATACTCATGTAAATATTCACTCTGTGCCTGAGTGCTAACTGTCATTGCAAAGTGCTGAAGTTCTCTTCCTCCTATCAATATCAAATAATTATACAATGAAATAAGAGATGAAAAAAAAAAAAAAAAAAAAAAAAAAAAAAAAAAAAAAAAAAAAAAAAAAAAGTAGGAGATACTTTTTAGTCTGGAGGGTTGGGGGGAAGAGTGAAAGAAGCCTTCCATTGGGCTTGTAAAAGGTATTTTCTGGACAGGGCAGAGGCTGTCATCTATTGTCTTCATCTTGATGGTGTTTGAGTGAAATTTCTGCTGTTCTCAGGTTTGATGTTAGAATGACAAACTCATATTCTCTTACTTTGGTCTGAATAGATAGCTCTGCTCATTCACTTTGGCTGTCTTGCATCAGTGTCCATGATGAAGCTAGAGGCAAGCTTTACCTGGATCACAACACTGAGAGTGCCTGATGCCAAAGGTATTTTTAATATTTCATTGAATAGATGAGATAAGGGTATATGATGAAATGTCTTCAGTTTAAATAAGACCACAGCTGACAGATGTAGTTCAAAACTATGTCATATTTGTAGAGCTCCTTAAGCATATAAAAGGTTTTGTAAGTGCTACCTATTAACTGCTCATTTGTATTTTTAGATTGCAGAATAGCCTTCCAAAGGAAATAGTACAAGATTTGTCACTTGAGACGGTTAAAACCAGACTCTTCCAATACTAGAAAACATAGCTTTGAGTTTTTATAAAGTCTTGGAAAGCCCTTCTGAAGGATGAAATCCAAAACTGACAGCCAGGAGGCTGCTTCTGTCTGCTACTTCTATAGTGGCTGGCTGAGAAAGATGCCCAGAAAGCTGTAGATCTTTTCATGTTTTTGTTCTCTTATGATTATTTCTTTCACCTGTTGTCATGGTTTAACCCCAGCCAGCAACTAAGCACCACACAGCCGCTCGCTCACTCCTCCCTGGTGGGATGGGGGAGAGAATCGGAAGGGTAAAAGTGAGAAAACTCATGGGTTGAGATAAAGACAGTTTAATAGGGAAAGCAAAAGCCACGCACGCAAGCAAAGCAAAACAAGGAATTCATTCACTACTTCCCATCAGCAGGCAGGTGTTCAGCCATCTCCAGGAAAGCAGGGCTCCGTCATGCGTAACGGTGACTTGGGAAGACAAACGCCATCACTCCCAACGTCCCCCCTTCTTTCTTCTTCCCCCAGCTTTATATGCTGAGCTTGATGTCATATGGTATGGAATACCCCATTGGCCAGTTGGGCTAGCTGTCCTGGCTATGCTCCCTCCCAGCTTCTTGTGCACCTGGCAGAGCATGGGAAGCTGAAAAGTCCTTGACTAGTAGACTACTTAGCAACAACTAAAACCATCAGTGTGTTATCAACATTCTTCTCATACTAAATCCAAAACGTAGCACTATACCAACTACTAGGAAAAAAAAAATTAACTCTATCCCAGCTGCAACCAGGACACCTCTTCACTTCAAAATGTTATAGCTGTAGATTGACTTAGCAAGTGTYGGGAGTTCAAAGTTGAATACGTTGTGTTAATTTTAGCACTGATTTGTTTTGTTCATCATTTAGCTGTATATAAAAGTAGGCTGGACATGGCAATATTTAAGTAATGATTTTAGATATTACAGAAGCTTCTATACTTTTTACTCACTTTTACAGGAAAATAATGTGTCAATAGTCTGTCTTGCTTTTTTTGTTAAGAGTTTCGAGACTCTAGAGGCACAAGGAGATTTAAGGCACTTCTGAATGAGATTTAAGGTACTTCTTGATCTGATTGTTGTGACCCTTCAGATCACACTACTCCATGAAAATATCTTACTGATATCCAAATATGTTTTAACTGGCTTTGTGATGTAGAACCCATGCTTACTTATTTTAATGTGCAAGTTCTGATGYGGAGAAGCAGAGGTTATTTAGAAACAAAAACACACGTGTGTGTCCCCAACCACCAGCTAGATGCTAACTTACAGAAATACATTTTAAAAATTGACAATTGGTTGCAAGAGAAACAATCTTACAATACACAGATAAACATCTGTTAGTGAAAGCACATTTAAGTAGACTATATTTTCACTGAGCAGTCAAACACAATGCATTGAATTGATGTTGAACTTGTTAAATCTGGTTGTGTGACTGTTAAAACATACACATTACTTACAAGTTGAACAGACTATGTAGAATGCTATTGTTAAAACAATGATGGATTAATCACATAGGAACTCGGTTATCTCCTATATTTCATAGATTTCTGCCTTGTATCATCAGTTCATGAATATTTGATATGCTGAGCGTGCTTCATTGAAATAACTAATTACAAATGCTGTGATTTATTGAACGTACTTTACTGGAGATTTAATAGAAATATCTATTCCGAAGTAATTCCAACACAGATTGTGTGTTTGCTTTTTAAAAATTCCATCCAGTATAATAAATTTTCTACTTTAATTGCAGGTTAACCTTTGAGAAATTATACCTCTGGGAAAGCCTCCCACTGGAATATACAGTTTCTGAATTTGGTGATGGTACAGTTGCAGGTGACTGTTATGGCAAAAAAAGCATAATCTGCATTTATGATCATGCTAGATCCAGAGACTTTTTGGTCTGTAGGCATTTGCATAAGGCCTCAACTCCTAATGAAGGTCCTTCTAGACTAAGTGATGTGACAACATGTATCATCCATTTATGAGCAGGGGGAGAAGGCCTTAACCTATGCCTGGGGCCTACAGAAGCCTGTAAATTTTCTTTGCTAGGAAGATCTCTTGTCTTCAGACTTCTTGGCTAAGATTTTTAGATACAGCCTCTGTTTCAAAAGGGGGGRAAAAAAAAAGATAACATTCTAAATCAAAAGCACATTAACATTCCTGAGCCTTGCATATAGTCTAACAAGGAAAACTAAAAACTTGTGACCAACATGTAGGACTCTGCTGCTGTCTGGTAGCTGATTTTCCTAATAAGGTAAAAGGTATGAACCAGCAGCAGGAAATCGAAGAGGGTATATGTTTAGAGACCAGTGGGTCTAGAAACATTGACATTAGAAGGGCATGTAGGTGTGAATACTTGATTCTTTACACTTTCTGGAAGTAAATTAAAAAAAAAAAAGGAATGAAAGGCATTATTCAAAGCCACATCAAAAATTATTTTAGAATATTATGAGAAAGGGGACAAAAATTCAAAATGTCAACAATCTATATTTATTGATACTGGTTATCCTGTGAGGACATGAAGTGAGAGATCAGCCCTGTATAATTACTAGGGAAGGTACATAGACATATTTAGACATAGCAGCTATGGACATGTGTCAAGAGTTACAGATCTTGAAGTTCTGGCATAAGATCAGACTATTCAGTCTTACTAAGTAAAGTCTAAGTAGAGTTCTGAATGTTGTGGCTGCAAAGAGAAGTTTAAAAATGTGTGGAGCATTAGTGATGTTTGTCCCCAGTTTGGTAACAGGTAAGAGTGAGATGGGCTGTTGCCATTTGTCTTCCCCATGAAATGAGTTGTAATTTAAGAAGGCAGATACGTGGATGGGGCTCAGCTGAAAGGGGGTTGCTAAAAGAGGGTGGGACACTGAAAGATCAAGTCTGAGGTTCTCATGGATAGTGGATTTTCTGAAGTAATGCTTAAGCATCAGTATTTTTTTGTATACAGAAGTTAAATCTTTTGACTTATTTTTTAGTGCTAATCTCAATCCCTTCTCAATGTAAAAACTGGATTAAAATGTCAGAAACAAAAGTAATACACTGACTAAAGAATCTGCAAGCATGTAGTTCTACTGTTACTAAATATATTTAATTAAGAGTAATTATAAAGATATCCCATTTGATTGTTGGTGGAAAGTGCACCTATTGAGGTAGAGTATATAAAGATAAATCTACTTGCCATGTAATTAATTCAAATTAGCAGAGCCAGCAGGTATGTGACCATATTTCTATTGTTATATTAGACTTCAGAGGAAAGTTTCATAATTTAATTAGCATTTAACCACATAACTAAAAAAAATGAGATATTAAACATGCTATCTAATTAATTTGCTACAAATTGTTTGTTAAATAAGGATTACATACCTAAACACTTTGTATCAGTTCTAAGTTCAAGTGTTGTGCAGGTTTGGTTTTACATAATGTCATATACTTCTAAATAATTTAAATGGAATGAAAGAATACCACTTGCTATTAAAATTTAGATTATCAGAATTCTGAAAAATTGTTTTATTGCTTTCAAAGTTTTCTGCAAATTGAGGGGCTACTTGTTGAGTAAAACCAGTCTGAAATAGTATTTTGTTCAGTAGTTCCTACCAGTGCACATCTGGAAGTCTACTGCTACAAACTCTGTAACCCCCTAGCCGTGGAATCACAAGATTTTGTTGTTAATTTAACATTACGTACCTTGAACTTCCAGATTTTTCAAAGATACTCCCTAAGAATTTTGCACGTGAGGAGAATGTCTTTGAGATGTCCTATCTTCTTAAATGTTTCAAAACTTCACTTTTCTCATCTCCAGGCAAAATTTGTCTCTACAGTGTTCACTACACTTTATCACCTGTAAAAGACCAAGTGTTTCTCCTGTGGGACAAGTTCATACTAGGTATCTGATGCAGGTGCTTTGCAGTGTGAATTAGAAAGAAAAATGTAATAGGTTAAGAGTAGGTGAGTTGTTTAATATGCCTTTCAGAGCTGGAAATAATTTCCTTGCTTTTTTTTTTTAATGCAGCTATTACTTTGTTACCTAAACATGAGATGCATTGCTTTCAGAAACCTTTTAAATTGGTACTGTAAACAACTCGATACAGTTTTGAACTTTGTCCCATAAAGTCATTGTGCTTCTGGTTCTTTAGAACATGGTTTTGGTAGCAATGTTTTGGCTCATAAAGAATTCCCCTTGAGAAAAATTTAATATCAAGGATTTTAGCGGTAGGTCTATTTGAGGAGGACTTTAAATTACAATTCCTGACTGTAAATAAAGGAGCAACTTCAAGGAATGTTTGCTATAGTTCAGACAATCATTGTGTTCTGAGACTTTCAGTGGCATTTCGATATATGAATTTACTACTTAATACTATAAATTATTTTTTGTTTAAATGATCATTCTGTACTTTTAACAGCTTAATTTTGAGGTAGTTGTGGCAAGTGTCTGCTAAATTTTTATTATCTGTGTGTAATAATTTTGTGCCATAGTTAAGCTGTGATATTTATAAGATATTTTGCTACTTGTTATGATCCTGGATATTATTGCTCAGAAGTACCGTCAGTTATATTTCTCTGCATCAGTTCAATAGCCTGTGACCATCTGAAGTAATTGGCGTTGAGAAAGAGAACACATCAATGATAATAAAGAAATCGTAGTTGGACTTGCTGTCTTTTGGGGGGAAAAAAAGATAAAAATAAATCCAATGTAAACAAATAGAGTGACAGCTCTGAGAGCCACGTTTGTTGCATCACCATGCAATGACTGATTAATATATGTGGATATGAGATTAAATGTTACAGTTTACATTAAATGTTTACAGTTAATAAAATAACATAAAGATAAACCAAATGGTCTTGAAAAAATATTTAATGCATTTTAAAGTACAGGTTTAAATAGATTAAATGATGTAAGCCCTCAGCAGAATAAGTTATAAGGCTTAGTTGTATAAGCGAGTTACCATTATATAATGAATAACTGTCTGTCTATAGTAACTGTTCAGGTATTTATTGTTTCTCCATAGCAAATACAAGATAACTTATCTGTATAGCAGATTCTCAATATTTGATTATAATGAGGTGACTTGAATTTGAGAAATAGGAATGAGAAAGGTAAGGAGAAGACACAAACCTGAGTTCAAGTTAGGGATTAGAGATACTAGTATAAAGTAAACTACAGAATTGGGATTGGAACCAAGATTCTTCATCTTTCATATTGGACCATGAATTAAGAGTCATACTTTATTTTGCTCAGTAGCTATTGGTACATTTTTGTGACAGTGTAATCATGAATATTGTAATCACTGTGGCATGTTCCTAGAGGGATATTAAACTGGTATGTATACTGTTGGTGTGTGGTCCGTTTAAGTTCTCACACCAGTTGTGGATTTACTGTATAACAAACCTTGAAGAGGTCCAATTGGCCTTCCCCTACCCTTTTCTTTGAACTAATGAATTTTTAGATGATCCATTAAAAAAAATGGAAAAGCCTATATAGTGACAGGTGGTGTACTTTTCTTCTCATTGTAGTCTAGAGTAACCTATATGTTGGCAGTTAAAACATTGCTGTGGTTTAACCCCAGCTGGCAACTAAGCACCACACAGCCGCTCGCTCACTTCTCCCCCGATGGGATGGGGGAGAGAATCGGAAGGGTAAAAGGGAGAAAACTCATGGGTTGAGATAAAGACAGTTTAATAGGGAAAGCAAAAGCCACACATGCAAGCAAAGCAAAGCAAGGAATTCATTCACTACTTCCCATCAGCAGGCAGGTGTTCAGCCATCTCCAGGAAAGCAGGGCTCCATCACGCGTAACGGTGACTTGGGAAGACAAACGCCATCACTCCCAACGTCCCCCCTTCCTTCTTCTTCCCTCAGCTTTATATGCTGAGCATGACGTCGTATGGTATGGAATATCCCTTTGGTCAGTTGGGGTCACCTATCCCAGCTGTGTCCCCTCCCAACTCCTTGTGCACCCCCAACCTCCTCCCTGGTGGGGTGGGGTGAGAAGCAGAAAAGGCCTTGACTCTGTGTAAGCACTGCTCAGCARTAACGAAAACATCCCTGTGTTATCAACACTGTTTTCATGACAAATCCAAAACATAGCCCCATACTAGCTTCTATGAAGAAAATTAACTCTATCCCAGCCAAAACCAGCACAAGCATGCTCTTAGGAACTAAGAAACACGGGATTTTTTTTTTCTCCTTTTGAAGGAGACTTTCATGAATGTCACACATCCAAAGCTATCAAAGACATAAGGGAGTTACCATTTTTGCCACTGTGATTGAATTAGATCTGTAAGAGCAGAGCATTCTGAATATGAAGGTGCTTCTGGGTTGGGGAGTTTGGATTTGGCAAAATTAATCAGTTGATCATGCCCATTATGGCGTGGTCATTGCTGACTGCAGGAAACCTCTGATGATGCCAATTTACCATCTCTAAAATGAAATCTGTTTATGTACTGAAATGGTGAGTTCATCAAGAAAGTTTGTCAATAGTCAAGTAATTCCAGTATTTTGTAGAGCATGTAACACACAACTGAAACTGATGTGGGCTAAAGCAGGAGGGAAGAGCGGGCAGGAGAAGGTTGAACCATCGTTTTTACAATAAAAGAGAAGGGGTCTCTTGCCGAATCATTTTATTGTTCCTAGGAGAGACATAAAGTAAGTTGTTAACAAATATTCGCAGATCAGAAACCGAGATTGGATTATTTCTGTCAGAAGTTGTGTGCCCTGTCCCCTGGGAAAAGGTAGTTTCCATTGGCCTGAAATGCTTTGTACCTTCACCAGAAAGTTTTGTCAGGAAAAGATGACTGTAGTAGCCTAGTGAGGTTTATTAAATAACCTTGTCACTCAGATGCTGGAACTACGTGTTCTGTTCTGTGTTGGTCATCTGGGGGAGGATGAAAGAAACCTTTCACATGTCTAATCACCGTGCTTTAGGCTCACCTGGAAAGTGAGGTGAATGGATCTTAGACTTTGTTTTCATGACTATTCCATCAGTTTTATTCAAAGTGGAATTGCTTGAGCAAGAGATCAATGCATGCCAGAATGTAATACAGGCTAACTGGCACACTTGCCCAAGACTTGGAAACCTAAGTTGAAGACTTAGCTCTGAATTAGGCAGCGAGAAGGCTTAAACTTGAAATGTTTTGGTTCAAAGCCGAACTAAACCCACTCATCCTTCCTCATAACTCGTTGCAAGCATTATATCCCATGACATTCATTATATCCGATCCAACAAGATATTAAATTTATAGATCCTATATTGACTTCTGCAGAAGTCAAGAAGTTCAATTATTTAGCTAATTGAAACATCTCTGTTTTGCCATTCTGTGATAGTGTCAGAACAATAAAGTTCATTAAAGCAACAGAGAAAGCCTTTTGAAAAGGGAACATAAGAATAAATGAAAAAGATCTGGCAGACTGTGCATGATTGGGTTTAAAGGCCAGATTCTTTTGATAATAAGGGTTTTTTAAAGCATTGGATTGTGTTTTCCCTCTTCGCCCTTTCCCACTTTTTTTACTTGATAGTTGTCGATAGCACCTTCCTTACATGCTTTTGCAGCTTCATGGGTATTAACTTCCTGGTCTAGAGATCTACAAATTTTTTTGTTTGCAGTTATCTCAAAAATGGAGTGCATGATTCCAGTTTGAGTTGCCTCTGTGAAGGTTTTTAGCTTACTGTCAGCCGCTTGAATAAATGCTAGACAAGTTTAAAGTGAAAACAGTAATGTTATTTTAACTGAGGCAAAATTAATTTTTAATTAGAAAATTGCATAAAACAACCAGCTGAGCAACAGAGTGCAGATGTAGAGTATCTGTCATTACTCCTGTGTTAGAGTTGTTGCTTACAGKTTTTTTTTGAGATACTTCTGTTCTACAGGTCATTAGAGATCCTGATCAGGAGAACTCCATCACTGTCTTCCAGAGCAGGATTCTGTTCCAGAACTATTTTCTTTTTTTAATGTGTGGAGATTATCTAGTTGCAATTTAATGCTAGCAGAGATTCAAGGCATAATGTCACAAGAAATTCCTTGTTTTTCTAATATGTGGGACAGCTTTGTGTTATGGCTTTGGCTTTTGCAGACTTTTTTTATATGAGACTGGTAATGAAACACTCCTAAAATTTGAAAAGAAATTTCTTTGAATAGAGAAGGATGTTGGTGTGTGAAATGCCTTTATCAGTGGTATTTTTATTTACTGCCTCAAGCAGTAAGTGGAATTGCAGTTATACGTTTTATTTCTCTAATGGTTTGCATGCCACATACTGGAAAAGCTCTCTTAATAGAGAGAAGTGGGAAGAGGGAATTGGCATCCTAGAGCAGTTTCTTTCCTTTTACTGGTATTTAAAGAAACTTCCGGTTGCACAGTAGTATGTGCTGGGCCCCTGTGTCACAGTAAAATTTCGACTGTAATGTTGCATATTTGTTCTATACTTTGTTTTTTACCCTGTAGATATGGTTGTTGGTTTATCCTTGGGTGTACCTGATAAGTGGACTCCCCCCTCCTCCTTATGCTTATTATTAAGAGCTTTTTTGTGTGTGTACAATAACTTTTGGGTTGTTTTCCTCATTTTAGAGAAATGTGTCCTGAAAATGAAAATCTTCTTAACTTTAATGAAAAGACTGAGAGTGTGTTACAATTAAATACCAGTGCTTCATCCCTTTACTTGCAGGATCCTGGGTTGTTTCGAAATTACTGTTCTCATTTTTTGGGGGGAGTGTGTTTTAAAATGGCACACTCACTATACAAATACAATGACTTTGAGTCAAGTGGGCTGTAGAAATTAGATCATATCACCTGAAATAGTTTAATTTTCAGTTGTTTTCTTTTGAAAAAAGGCTGACAGGACAGAAAGCAAACTTCTGACAAATCATTAAATTTTGCTAATACAATAACATATATGCTTCACTTAAAAAAAAAAAAGTAAAAAAAAAAATTAGAATTAATCAAAAGCATCACTGAAATTCTTTGACAATTGTTTTGAAAATAGCACCATTGTAGTAATATTTTTTTCCTTCATTTCTGTTGTCTTTTTGGAGTTGTTAGATGCAGTAGTAGTAGAAAGGAAGAAATACGATCTTATTTATAATCAAGTGAAGTTATGCTTAACTACTTAGAGTGCAAGGAAAGAGGAACTTTTTTTGTAAGTTAGAAGGAGTACACTGAGGATTTTTACGTGGAAACCAAATTCTCAGTAGCAAAAATCACGACTGTGTTCTATAGACTTCAGTAGAGAGCCAATTTATGTTCTCACCCATACATATTTTAAACCACTGAGAATACAGATTTTCTGTAATACTTTTCTTTTACCTCACTTTTTTCTTTTCTCCAGGGTTGCCATTCTTTTTACCCTTCCTCCTCCTATTTCTCATGTTGTGCCTTTCCYAGTTTTCTTTTGCCCGATTTTCAGCCTAGCTTTCCACCCCTCATCTCTTCTGTTAGCTGTATTCTTTTTTGTCTACCTCCCAAACTACTGTAATGCTTCTTTATTCTTAATATCATGTGAACTCTTAAATACAGTTACATAGTGGTGTGAAGCAATATGGAGGTCATGATGGAATAAAAGACATTAGTAATATTTAGTGTTTCCCAGAGAAGGGCTCATGAAATTGCAACAATGGAAGTTGCAAAAATGGAGAATAGTTCCTCTTTGAATTGGTGCGATGTCACATTGTTGATGGTAAAATAAGTACTGGGGTCAAGGCTTACTTTCAATCAGAGAAGACTTTTAACTAGTTGTATTATGGCTATGTTGTACTGCTTTTCCTGACTTTTCCTGGCTCCAGTAGGTTGTATTGTAAACAGTTCTTGTGAAACCTAGAGAGCAGGTGGTGGTGATACTCATTGTAAATAATAGACAAAAACTTGATGCTGTATGTGGTAAAAATCAGAGTATACCTTTATATATGTATTTGTCAATTCTTACATATAAGACTGTAACCTAATCTCGAACTCCAAAACCAGTAAGCTTTTATCCATATGTAAAAGTACTGTACTTCATAATTAGTTCTGCATATTGAGCTGTGATTGTGTAGGAATATTAGCCAGCTCTGAAAGGAATTTGGCAATCTTCTGGGGATTTTGCCTCTAAAGCACACAGCAGTCAGGATCATCGGGTAAGTCTAATGCCATGCACATAATATATGCATTCCTACCTTGAATATGTGATCCTATGATCAACTCCAGAGTTTTCCTGAGCATGGCTGTTTATTTTTTCTTATTTCAGTTTCTATATATCATATTGACAATTCATTTCTTCTTTGTTTATTTTAGTGAGCCTTAAAAATGCAGAGGTTAACATTGTCTAAAAATCTCTAGATGGAACCAATAAGGATTCTGACTAAAAAATCAGTTCTTTTTTGTTCTTAATTCAGTAGCATGTAAATTGAAGGTAACCAGGGAAACCAAGAGCTTGCTATCCTTATATACTTTGCAGAGTGCTTTCTGGAAATAGAGTATTCTCCAATCTGTCGTGATCAGTATTCTTTGAGAACACAATATATGAAAATAATCTTAACACACGTAAGAAGCAGGAAGACAGGATCCTCTTAATGTGAAAGTAATTGTACAGTCCTCAGAACTTATCATTTTGTTATGAATTTACTGGGGGCACTAGGAAATTACTAGATTGCAAAAAAAAAAAACCTAAATGCATGGTAAACTATTGTGTGTCACAAATTCAGCCTTTTTGAGGAGTATCACAGGTGCCTGTAGATGGGGACGCAATTGAAAATGCATTTCATTAGGAATCGGTTGTATCTCTAGATTTAGATGCACTAAGGAACATGCACTGTGTGTTTCCTCACCCATGTGTAGTCATAGACTTCACACATGTGATCCAAGATGTACAGATACTTTACTTTTTTCTTGGTACATGGAGCTGTATAGCAGAATCTCCTTCCATTCTCTCCTGAATTTAGCCAGGCAGAAACTAGGGGCAAGTACGACCATTTGGGATCTTGATAGGGAAGGCATGATAGATACACAAAATAGTAACCCTTCTAGTTTCCTGTAAAAAGTGGTGTTGCTGACTTTACATCCCTGGGATGTTTTGTGGTTACAGTGGGCATCTGGTCCTCCTGGGGGAAGTGTAAGTGTGTTCTCAATGGAAGCAGGTGTTGACAAAGGGTTAATTGTAATAAAACGTAGCAGTTCTTCAATATAAGAAGTGTAAATATTTACTATATGGGAATCATAGACATAAAGGCAATATACTCATGCTTAGATATTGGTATCTGATATTTTAGCTCTAAATTTAGATTCTGACAAATCGGTAATACCAAACTGGTGGTAACTTTTTTTTTTGGGGGGGAGGGGGGAATGGGTAGTGGGGGGTGGTGGTGCTGTGTGGTTTACAAGTAGAAGACTAAATCTTTAACTTCTTTTAGAAATAAGCTGTTTCTTTTATATATTATTCCTGAAGGGCCAGAGAGGGGCAGAGAGCTTTCTTCATGGTGGACTTCAGAAACGTCCTTCATTGCCACTGTACTGAAAGCAATACTACCTATACAAGCTAACTTTTAGGATTTGACATTTAGAATAACTTTTCCATCACTGTGCTACTAACAGATATGTGCTGTACAGTCTCTAAAATTAATTATGAATCCTATGAAGATATTGGGAAAATGTTTCAAAACAAATTAAAAATGGATGACAAAGATTTCTTATGTGGCTTGTATTCTTTCACCTGCAGATAACTAAAAACCATCAAAGAAAGCAAGCATTAGATTCTAATTTGGAGTGTCTTATTGAACGAAAATAATCACTAAACCTCTAATGATATTTTTTGACAACTCCCTAATTCTTACAAGTTGTTGGTAAGAGCTGCATCGAGCTTGCTGAGAAATGCGTGGCCTGTGATCATTTAGAAGAAATTATAACTTTAAGAGCACATCTAGAGATGTTTTGTTTTTTTTTTTTTTCTTGCAGCATGTGCTAGAATCACAGCTGCTGGTTCTGCCATTCATATTCTGTTGCAGCAGTTGCCCAACAGCCATAAAGAATAAGCAGGCAAAAATAGCAATGAGTCTTACACATACTGTATTTGAAAAAAACAGACCCAATACAACCCAGTGATTCAGTTCATTGGTTTATGTGTCTGTATGTGGTAATCAATGTCATAACTATACCAAACATGAGGTTTTTAATCTTTCACTTTGAAATGCCTTGGCTTGATTTAAAAATAAAAAATAAGAGGTTGAAAAGGGTCTATGAAGTTAATTTCCCATGTGGGATTGCTGTAAATTATGACAGCAGTAAGTACGAAACACTTTTTTTCATTTATCTAATATTATTGAAACACCACCTTCTCTCACCTTCCAGAGTCTTGCTAGCTTTATTCATGTTTAATAGATATGTTTGCACTATTTGAAGTCTTCCTTTGCTTCTGAAGCTGCAAAGGGGGAACACGCTTCAATAGTATGTAATGATCATTTTTTTGACCAGGGACCAAAGAAAGAATTTGAGGACTAAAATCACAACTGTCTGGTCAGAAAGAGACAAGTTGCTTAACTAACTACTCAAAGGATTCCTGTTCTCTGTGGTCCATGCAGTCCAAACAAGTCAGTTTCACTGAGCTAAATTGGGTAGGACAGTATAGCCCACGACATATTGCACAGCCATGCAGGACTTAAAAGTGAACTTAAGACTGTATTCAGAGTGGAAAGTGTGTGGGATGTGGCTGCACATTTGAATCTGTTCGATTACCTACAAGTGAGGTACAGTGTTATATATGGAATAGGCAAAGCAACAGTTTTATTTACTAGATAATGAAAGGGTAGAATAGTCAACTTATTAGCACTGTTCCATAGAAACATCTATTACTTTTTTCCCTGTATGTATCTGAAGCAATTACAAAGCAGGTCTGAGATCTACACTGATACTTCTAAAGCACAGGAAATGAAGAAAGATGGCTTCTTGAAATCCTTTCCCATCCAGTTTTTGTGATTCTGTTACTGTAGTTGATATCCACACAGTATTCTGTTGCAGTTAGGGTAACTATGGTTTATTAGTGCTGCAGCATTATCTAAAACCCACTTAATATCTCATAGCATATGTAGGGTAGTTTAGATGTCAGTAGTTTTTCTTGATGTTCTTTTTAACAATTTGCTTATGCTCTGTTTCTGCACATGTTCTAAATGACCTGTTGGTAAGAAGTGGATACATTTATGTATTGTGGTTTTAGACTTGTCACATGAGGCTTTGAACATGAGGCATAGCAATGTGACAGAATATATCCCATTGGATACTGAAGTTAGCAATAGATTACTATTCATTTTGGGAAGGCAGTCCACATTTATTTCAAAACTAGAGGCAGGACTTCTGGTTTTGTGGACTAACTTGTCCCATCATGAGTGGTGACTTCATTCTTAAGCTGTTGACAGAAGAGAAAATCTTGACCTTTTCAACCAGTCTGCTTAGTCAGCTTAGTAAATTTATTTTCAGTTTTAGTGTATCAGAAATAAGTGTTGGCAATATTCTTTGAAATAACAAACAAAACTAGAACTTTCCCATATTTTTCCAAGGTATATTGACTTGACACAAACCAGCCCTCACGCATACTTTGTCACACAGGAAAATGCCACATCATTACTGCATATTTACTCCTCGAGATGTACTTCCCATTTTACTATGTGTACTGTTCCAGTATTTCAATCTGAATTTCAAAAAAAAAAAAGTATAAATACATATGTCTAAGTAATGAGTATTTCTTCTGTAAGTTTCTGTTAGAGTATGAATTATTAGGTAGGTTTGGGACTTCGTGTACCTGTTTGCCATTGGATTTTGTTGATTAGGAGTGCTAATTTTGAGATAACACATGCTGTATTATGTAAGAAACGTTACCTAAATTATAACATACTTCAGCAGAAAAGTAATGCTAAAAACAAGCCTATTGGTTGATTAGTAAATCACATTTGTAGCAATATTACTTGAAATAATCATTCATCTAGAGAACTCATCAGGTATGTACATTTTAGATGGCATGTTAAAACCTGTCTACCCTCTTAGCCAAAATGCTACATTTTTTGCAAACACTTGGATCACTGTTTGGAGAAAAAACGATAGATATTTTACCAGGAATGCAGTAAAAACTTCTAAAATATATATGCACATACTTTCAGCAAGTAGCACTGTGTTTCTCAAATAGTAGCACTACATTCATGGAAGACAGTTGTGGATTGACTGGCTATTCAGAACAAGAAAATAACGTCTAGGGAACGTTAAGTGTATGAGGCAAAAACTACAGTGTTTACTCTCTGTGTATTACAACAGGGTAGTCTAATTTCGAAGTAAACTTGTCCCTAGGTGGGCTTGATATGGAACCAAGTGGAGATAGGAAAACTGTCTAACCTTTACTTACTTTAGTGATTTTTAGTCCAAGTCACGTATCTTGGCACTGCTGAATCTGTTTTGCACTCGGTTGCATTAGCTGAATTATTTTGCATGTGATCCACGTACCTTTTGTCTTTCATTCCTCAGATGCTGGTGATTGACTTATTTAAAAAATAATATAAGGAAAAAGAACATTTAGAATTATTATCAGCAAATAAATATTAATATGTTTTACATAGAGAAATGTGAATTTTAGGCTATAGACTTTGATTTTATAGTTACTCTTACCCATTCATAGAATGAGTATGACCTGACGGTATGATTGRCAGTGAACAGACACATGTAGTACTGTGTGTCTTCATTGTAGTTGTTAATGTATTGCAATGTAAGCATGCAAGATTTCATGATTTCTTAACAAAGTTTATAAGGTGGGCTTTAAAAATAGGAGAGTATGATTATACAAACCTGGGAGCATGCATTAAATTCAGTACAACCTTAGCTACTAATTCTACTTCTAACAAATTATAAAAAGATGATGACTTGCTTGTAAGAGGATATTGATTTAGATGTTCCATGCATTCTCTTTTTACTAGTGAAACCAGGAGTGTTACATTTCTCTGAAGCTCCAGAACCATATCAAAGTTCTATATATGGAGTTATATTTTTACATGAATATGTGCTGCTGCTAAGACTCTAAAGAAGGGAGTACCTTTTGCAGTAAACATGTTCGTTAGTTCTCAAACTGGCAAAATTGTAGTTTAACAGTACGCAGTATGGGTAGTCTGAATTCAGATTTCTCTGAATGTTTGACTCCTGCATATAACTTATTTGGTTGGGGTTTTTCTTCAGTTTGCTTCTCATCTTGTTGTTAAGAGTCAGATTACAGGATGTTCTTAAGTGGCTTTTTTGTTTGTTTGTTTAGGAAGATGGCTAGGAAATGAATTAGTTTTATCAAGTTCTCCTACGGACAAAGGTCAGCAAACCAGAATGATAATACCATATTGAACAGAAGCATTTAATGAAATTTGTGTATTTATAAACCTGGCAGTTGTGGAAATCTGGTATATCTCCATGCACAGTTCCCAAAAGCTAAAAAACTTTACAGTATAGTATTTTTTTGTTCTACAATGTATTAACTTTTAAGGCCACTTTGTATATTGTCCTGTATAATTGAGGCTTCATATTAAAACTTCCATTGAAAATTTTGATGAGTTTAGAATTTATTGACTTGTATTCCATCAAGATATTTATGGTTTTCTTGTAGCTTTTTTATCTGATTTAAAGCATACAAACCTTTGAAATTTGTTATGCCAGTGTGACAGAGAGAATTTGACAACTGATTTGCTACAAAGAACTTGAGATTAAATTATAGATCACTTGCTATTATTTTTTAATTCAAAATCAGACACAAAAATAATATTTGATAGTGTGTGACCTGATAGGCAATTTATGAGTAGACTACATAAAACCTCAGATTTTTTTAATGTAAATAGTATATTACGGTAAAAGGCAAAGGACATAATTTAATGGTTAATAAACAGTCATTTTAAATACTAAGTGTATTTAACGTCTGTACGGTAGAAGAAGTGAGAGAAAAAATGTAAGTTGTTGTTGGATATCAATGTTACAGGGCATAGTCTCACTTTGTCTCTTTCCTTTGTGTAAGAGAAATTTGTACTTACTGGGAATCTTTCTCCCCTTGGTTCACATACATACTTCTTTGTCCTATTGATGGAAATCTTATGAATGCGTTATTAGAACTGCATACAAATAGCAATATTTTGAGCAATATTCCAAATATTTGACCCCTTAATTACAAAACAATTGACATCTGAGTATCAGTTAGATGATCTTTGTTATTTCTTATTTCTTCTTGTCTTATATGTGACCTTGGCTTGCTTAGACATGTCTGGACAAAATTCTGGAGTGTTTATGGATAATGCTTAGGAAATTATAGTGATCAGTGTTACCTGGGTTTGTGGCTTTTATTTCAGAAGTATGAGGGACCTCTTAGATTCTGCTGATAATGGTGCCTGAAAATGAATACAAATAACCTGCCAGTGCTCTACATAATACCAGATTAAGTGTACATAGCTTAGCCCTATGTCAAAGAAGGAGCAGAAGAATTCATAGCATGTTAAGGTTTTGCCTTATTTAGTTTAAAAGACAAGCCACAGTTGCATCTTTCTTTGCTTTGTGTTACCTGTCTCTCTCAAGTGGTGAGGAAGATGCCTCATGTCTCAAGTATTTAAGTGCCTCTAGTTTTAAATTCCCAACATATTAGAAAAAAGGCTGCTGAATGTTCAAGGAAAATTTCAGTATGGGCAGGGATCTACAACTTTCCAGAATGCCACTGTGTTAAGTATCGTATTTTATGTGTTGGTCATTCAACCTTTCAAATGATAACAATTTTAAGTTCTCATGTAGGAGAGTTGTACTAATCAAAAACACTATCAGTAATAAAGCTCCTGCCATTTTTTAGTTTTGTTTCTTTTCTCCTACTGGAGAAGCTGCAACACAAAAGTGGCACTAGGCATCATTTTTGTCTTGTTAAGGAACTTAATCATGATTATGTGAAGCATCCTTCTTTACCTGTAGTAAATCAGAATAGGTTCCAGTCCCATAAACCACCTGTAAAATCACCCCATCCCCATACCAGCATCTGGAGTATTACCAGTGAGGATGCCCCTGAGATAATTAGTAATGGTCAATGTCATATGAAGAACATGAAAATTGTCTCCATCACTTTGATGGATCTGAGACTTTTAAGTTAAGAATAGCTGTGTTAGAGCTTGCCTATATGCACTGTCTTCCCCACATACTGTTTTATTTTGCAGTATATTAATTATGGATGATAAGTATTTTTAATGAGGATGAATTTTTACTGAAGAGTATATATGCACTCAAAGTGTTATTTTACCATCATAGAAATCTTGTAAGCAATAACTTTTACACTACCATTTATTAAAGGAACTGTGACTCTGATGTAGACTGAAATTTTGTACTTTTTCTCAAATACAAAATTATTTGTATAGGCAGTTTGTATATCCAGAAGATAATAATGCTTAAAAAAAAGAATGTGGATCAACCAAAAACCTGCAGGAAAGAATAGCAAGTACTGGTTGTAAGCTGTTGATGGGTTCATTGTATCATCGAGAGCATAGCTCGTACTGGAAAGTTCAGTTTCTTGCACAGGTTAGATATCAACAGGTCTAGTTTCACTTGGAAGATTCAGATGGGCTTTGCTGATTTGTAATAAGATACTGTTTTCTTTTCACACATCTTGAATGGTTATTTCTTTGAGTGTCTACAGAACTAACAGAATTCACTGAATGAATTACTGTATGCAAGGAGCGCTGAACACACCTTTGATACATAATCACTTACAGTATTCACTATGAGTATAAGAATGCCTCTCCATGGAATAGTCTTTTGTTTTTGTTGAACATTTTTCAATGTATATTCTCAATGTATATTGCTATTTTGCAGGAGAGAAAATAGGTGATGAAGTTGTTTGCCAAAGATTTTTCAGCATCCAAGTCAGGTTATAGATCTCCTCTGTCTGTACTATAAATTCACAAAATTTGGAATGTTGTAAATCTGTTTGCATGCTCAGTTGTTGGTTTTTGGTGGGGTTTTTTTTTG
>JAYKAV010001776.1:3829747-3856666 GCA_035582835.1 Phoebastria nigripes
TTTGTTTTTTTTAATTAGAGTAAGTTTTGAAAAAGTCTTTATATTTTCTGAGCTGAGTGGAATACAGGAATCTGCCCTACCCCCCATTGTCCATTGTTGTTTACCTTTCAAGATATGTCCAATCTGCCTCCTGAGCACACAGTATTAATATGGTGTTGTCAGTCAGCTATTTTGTAGAAAAGCATCAGTGGAATAATGTGAGCAATGTTAAGAGGCATTTCTAACTAAAGAAAAATATGAAACTTTCAGCCAGGACTGGACATCTAAAATGTAAGTTAGTTAGACGTACATAGACATCAATGTAAAGGTGTTGTGATTTACATATAGGAATTCTACATGTTATATGAAAACGTCTACCCCCTATTCCCAAATCTTCTTAAAATACATTGCGAATGTAGGTTATTGATAATTCATTTGTAACAAACAAATAAAAAAGCATATTAGATCCCACCATTCCAGATTCATATTCCTGGGTCAAGCTGAAGTATAAAGAACACCAATTTTACAGGCTTTATGGAAAAAAAGTGATGCAGTGCCATAAAGAAGAGTTACCTGACAGCCTGGCTTTTCGTTTTATTGAAAGAGTTTTAACCCTTACGCCTGTCTTATCCTGAGCGTTGGTGGCATATGGTGTGGTTAGAAATGGTGTTCCAAATAAACAGCTGTTTCAAAGACACAAGTTTATACTTTCAAAATAACAGTGGCAGCACTAATGCTTTGTAGCTGGTAGAGATGTCAGCAAAGGTTTTGTAGGAACATTGTGTGTGTTCACGTGCATGCATGTAATGCAGTGGAGCTTTAAGAAAAATATTGTACAAAACAACAACAGCATAGATTATTAAAATACCGCTGGTAAGATGAAATTATTTAGTTACATGTCAGAAAAACACAGAACATGGACAACTACCTTGTGAAGGACCTTGTAGCTAGTTCCTGTGTAACCTCTTTGGTGTTCAGCCTGAGTTGCCAGATGCCTGTCTCTGCAAGCATGGGGATAGTCAGTAAAATCCCCTTCTTGTGCATGACAGGTCTGATTCTTTTACTGGATTTATTTTTTAACATAAAATTTTATGTTGCTTGCTTCATCATAAAAAGGAGAGTTGAAGCACACAGGTATACGATAAATCTTGTGCTCCCTTGTGAATGCAATCACAGGTCTCAACATCCCAGATAACCTAATGTTCATTCTTATGCTCTGCTTTTTGTGTCCAGCCYGAATTTTTGCATGCTTACCTCCATGAGCTGGCAGTAGCCAAGGAAAATCCCAATGACGACTACTGCACAGCTGCAGTGTGCTTTCTGTTCTCATGTTTTGCTGCCAGGCTTGGTGCTTGCATGTATACTTACTAGGCAGGTAAGGTAAAAGGCTGAGAAAGATTTTTACCAGGTACTAAAAAGTTCAAGTGCAGAGAGACCCACCCATCCCACAGATGAGGGATGCCTCATACGAGTAAAAAAAAAAAAAAGTTCTAAAGCATGTAAAGGAAAAAGAAAAACAACCTTAAGTTGAAAACTCTTTTCAGTGATTAGAAAGGTGGGTTGTGGTTGCTATRTATTGAGAGTTAAAGGCAGTGTAGAGGGCGTCAGAGAGGAGGTGCTGCATTGTACACTGGGACTGACATATAAAGATATACTGGAAGCCATAATGAGGTACTGGAGCTCTGATAACAAGGGATGAACTACGAAGTAGAATATTAACTTCCAGGGATTTGGGTAGAATCAGACTGAGTGAATAATGAGGCATTTAAGTAACACGTGAATGGTTCATGTTCAAGCCAAGCCCTGTGACTTTATATTCAATAAAACGTCTAGTTAAATTTGATCTCTCCCTATTTAAAAAAGGGGGAGTAAAGGGGTAAGGAAAAAAACCACGCCAAAAAACACCAAGCACCGGACAAGCAAAACAGCAAAAGTTCTTTCTGTAGGTGTGAGGGAAAGTAACCATTTTCATAGGATTCTATATCTGTAACATCCTGCTTAGGAGAGGAAACATAAAATTGCAGCTGGATCTCATGTTTTTTATGCAGCAGCTAAACATACTCATGTTCATTTGAAGATTTTTGAAAAAAAGGCAAAAAAAAAAGCTTTGTTTAGCTGTTAGCTGTGCATTCCATGAAGTTATCCTTAGGTTAACTCTTTTTAGATGGTTAATTTGCACTGGGTTAAACTCTCCTGTGGATTTTCTTGGGCTGTGGTTTGTCACAGTAGACCACAGGGCTTCCTTTGGAGCCGTCTTAATTAAATCTGTGGTTAGGCTTATTTAGCTATTATTCGCTTCGTAGAATAAAACACTTGAGAGTTTGGTGTCTGCTCTCGAGGGTACTAAAAGTAACTGCTTTAATTAAGCAAAAAATGAAGTCAGTTCTGTGTTTTGAAGTGCTAACATTATTATCAACTTCACCAGTAACTACTTTTTTAAATAGAGAGGTATAACTGCTACAGTAAATGCTTAGCTCTAAATTGTGAAGTTTTATAAAGGAGACCTATTTAGTGGGCATTCTTTATGGTTTAGGGTGAAACTTGCTAAGTTTTTAAAAAATGTAAAAGTAAATTAAATTTTGTGATTTTTTTTTTTTTTTTTTTTAGTACCCCTTGGAGTTTTCATTTCATCAAAGTAAGTTTTTTACTATACTAACACTGTATGCTGTTTTCATCTCTATCTAAAATTTTCTGAAGAAATATTTCAAAAAACCTTCTTCTCTTAAAACTCTTATAAACTGATTATTTGAGAGACATTTCACAGATATGCCTAGAGGCTCAACTGTATGCACACTGGGTGGTTGTCTGCACTGTGAACAGCTTGCAGTTGGAATAATGTTTTTTTATGAAAACAACAAAGAAGTCCATATTATTAAAGAGGAGAAAAACATACTAATGTTTATTTGGTTTAAGGGATAAGAAACATGCTATGCAGTTATTGAAAATAGCTGCTTATTCATAAATTTACAATCCTAGAAGGTCACTGAAAGATTTGTGCATCATTAGTGTGTTCTATTTATTGTACTTCACTTAATTTTTAAGTGATAATATGCTTTTGTGTTTGTGTAGAGAACTGGAATTTGAATTTATGGTGAACACAGTGCTTAACCAGAATTGTAGACTGAAGCAAAGCTGTGAAAACCTGAAAGAATGACTCTAACGATGATAAAGGCAGTAAAGCAAGCTGGATAAAATGATTGACAAAATGTTAGATGGCAAACTAAGAGCAAGATGTCTATGATGTATCAAAGACTAATAAGGTCTACAACAGCCACTTCAAGAGATAGAGCAGAACATGCAGATTGAGAAATGTTTAAACACGGTATTTAAAGATGCAAATCACACACTGAACATAAGCTACTGTTTCTACCTGTGTGTATGCTAGTTTAGCTTAAAAACACACTATAGGCTATAATTAACTAGTGGGGCCAAGAACAGAGTAATACACTGTATTGCTGGAAGGCGTGGGTTTACCAGTGTGTTCTTGGATGTGCCTGCCATGGGTCAGGGTCCCTGGAAGTATACTAATAAGGGCCTGTGGCTAATGGGGGAGGCAGGCCTTGAAAATGGGTACTACTGGTTTTCATTTCTCAAGGAATTTAGAAAAATATGAGAGATCAGAATCCCTGCTCCACTTCCCCCCCATCCCCCAGTGCTAAACTATTGGCCTGTAGGTTGTTCTGCAGTCCTTCTTATTGTCTGGCTTTTATCAGAAATTTCACATTTGATAGATATTTTAGCAATAGAAATAAATCATGGTAGCTGTATTTTCATAAATTGTCATTTTCTGAAGAACAATTCCATTGCCAAAATTCTGCTGGTACCCTAAGCACACGCATAGATAGAAGACCTCTACATCACTTGAATCTCTGAAGATTTCCTTGAAGAGGGGACTCTTTCCCCTTCTCATGAAAACAGCACCTTGGGAGGACTTAAGGGGGTGCTTGGTCCTCAAAAAGGGCTTTCTACAAGGGACTCCCTTTCGCTTTACAGTGCATTGAGACTTGATTTGCATAAGCAACAAGACTAAATAAGTTCTAGAAATTGAAGAAGCACTGAAGGTAAATATTTTTAGCCAATAAGAGTAAAATACAGAAATAAACCCAAATACTTCTTTGTACGCTTGGTACTGTTTATAAATCCAGAGTGTTCCATGAGTTGCCAGCTGTTTAATTTATCATGTTAGCTCTTGACGTTTTTCTGATAAGTATGAAAGATAAATAAATCTATCACATTTTTGCTCTCTAGCTGCAATTGCATTTTCAGCATAGGATGCACCGAAATAATAGATCGCTTAGCAAAGTAAATATATGAAAATGGTGTTTAGGATTTCAGTGTAAGCAGTAATTAGAGTACCGCTTGTCAGTTTTAGAGCATTATGAAATATTATGGCATATTGTGACTTTATTTTTACAGATTCTGTTACATACCTGTCACGTTAATTCAACTAGAAAGCATTCTTTATGACAATTCATATAATATCATAAAGGCAACCAGTCATGTTTGTTACTGAATCATTGTACGTCTCAATGTTGAAATTAAATTGGAAAAGAAAAAGTGCAGGAAGATTAAGCTCAGTATAAAATGCATTTTAAAGGAAACAGATCTTATTTTGCCATTCCTCTTACAGTCATAAAATTCTTAAGATGTGAACTTGCTTAAATTAGATATATCTGCAGGAATTAATATTTTGTCTGGTGTTGACAGAAGTGATCACACGAACTGCAACAAAATACCCAAGGCTGATGAAGAAAATGTAAGACTTTTATTATTGTTCAGTTCTTACAGGGCAAGATGGATTTTTATTTATTATTATTTTATTATTATTCAGTGACTCTGACATTCTAATATTTTTTTCTTTATTGGTCCAYATTTGCTATTGACCAAAGTGGACTCTTAGGTGTTCTCTTATAACTAATCCTAAGCTTTTTATGTAACTAGCTTTAACCTTTTTCCTAAGCAAATGGATGGACCCCTGCAACTTCTGTGTTATTGAAAATGATCTAACATGGTTTTAAACATTAACTTTACTTACTGTCCTTGTGAACTGCAAGATACATGTATGAGAAGGAATGATCCTTTACTTCTTGGTTTGGTCAATCTTGGCATCTTTAAGTGTGGGTTTTGGTGGTTAGTTGGTGGGGTGGTGGGTTTTGGGTTTGGTTTGGTTTTGGGGGGGAGGGGGGGTTGGTTTGTTTTGATGATAGCTTTCTTAGGCACTGCTTGGAAGGAATCCAATTTGTGTGTGATTGGTGTCTCAAGTCTATCTCTTGATACTAAATACAATTGGGTCTTTTCTGTGCATCTTGTTTTCTGTTTTCATAATTTACTCTGTAGTTGTTGTTAGCAGTCTTGTACATTTCTCAAATAGCACCAGATGTCAGCTCAAGCACTTCTACTTGGGCATATCTATGTAGTCTTATCTCCTAGGGCAGGTACAATAAAAGGTTTTACAACATTTCTGTAAACTGAATATTTTTAAAAATGGGTTTGCAATCTCTTATGCTGCTTTAAATAAGTTTGAACTATGTTTGACTTTGTTGCTTCCTAACAACATACTGGAGTTGAAATACCTGGAGTTACATACGGCTGGTGCTGCTGGGCAAGCTTATCACAGTTCCTAGATGGTTATTTCCCTGTAAATATATAGTAGACATAATTAATACTGTTTAGTGAAGCATCCCTCTACTGATTTGTTTTTATTAACATGGCATAGAACAGTGGTAGTCAATATTATTAAATATTTTTGTCCTTCTTGGATAAAAGTAACAGAGGAGTTATTAATTGAACAAATAAAAAGGTTTTATGAAACGTTGTTATATAGATATCTGCATACTTGTCTAGCTTTATTCATCTCTGAAATGGTGAAGATTTTTTCCAATAATGTTTACCACTAGCTGAAGTGTTCTATATGCCATTTCAAAACAGAAGTTGTTAATAACTGTGATAGGATCTACTGAAAGGAGCTATAGCTCACCTAAAAGTAGTTTAGTATTCAAGATTGCTTTCTTCTTTGATTTCCATCTCAGAAAGAGTTGAGTGTGTTGGTTATTCTCAGTTTTACTTCAAACTTTTGTACTTCAATCTTGAAAAGTCAGGCCAGTGTTGTCAAATATAGCTGAACTTAGGCTTCTAGTCCTTATTCTGTGCCTGTTACCAAGGGACATGAGCTAATTTAAATGATGCATTAAGTAACAAGAGAAGCATTTGGGAAATGTGGGGGGTTTTTTAGTTCCTTTCTAAATTAAAAAAGTGTATGTACTTTTATTTATATTTTATTTGAATGTGCTTATTACTGTGGTCCGTGATGGTAAGCATATGCAGTGGGCTTCAACTGGACAGAATACAGTGTTAATTAAAAGAACTTTTAGAAAAGGACTGAAAAACTGGTAGGTGTATTTTTGGGTTCCAGTGTTTGTTTTATTCTGACTTTTCTGTCTGATCTATATACTTGAAGCGTTTTTTTGTTGACCAGTGTGAAATTGCCTGAGGGAGTGACTACTGACTTTGAATATCTCAATTCTGTAACAACTCATTTTGATGGCTCCTCAATACTAATCACTACTTAAGCATTTGCTCTCATTTATTAATGATTAAATAAGAAGAAAAGATGATTAAAAGTAGTGTGGCACTAAATGCAAGTACTATGTTTTTCAGTTTCACCTGAATGTATTCTCACATTTGGGTTAGTTGTATGGAGATGATTATTATTGTTTTTTGTTCTGAGGTAATGGACGTTAAATATGAACTAGTCATACAAAATATGATGCTATCGCTACCATTTATTGGCAGCAATTGTTAATGCTTTTGGTATCTTAATCACTCAGCTATGCATCCACCAGTAAATTAGCATGTTAACTGTGTAAGTGATATTGTCTTCTCACAAATGCAGATAGCTTTTTTTCCCTTTTGCTGTGTAGTCTTTGCCACTAAACCATGCATATATGTGTGTGTGTATATATATGTATGTATGTGATAGTTGTGAGAGGACCAGTGCATTTGGTGAGTTTTGTTTAATTTTGACAAAGATGAAATTTGAAGTGCACTCCTAGGGCTGAAAGATCAGTTATTCTAATTTGGGATTTTTTTACAATTTAAAAAGAATGTTGGAAATTCTCTTTCCGTATGAATGGGGGAAACAAACAAACTAACAAACACCCTCCCCCCCAACTGAAAAGATTAATGTCAAATGCTTAGCGAAAAATAAGAACCTTTAAACTTAATCCTTTCTGATTACTGGAAGAGCATTGATATTTTATGGACCCCCTCTGATTTCATGTAAAATGAGACACTGAAGCCAATGAGCTTTTGCTCTGACAAAATGAAAAAAGTGACTGTCTTACCTGTACGAGATCTCTTTCAAAGTTTGGGCTGAAGTGCACTGTGGTATGGTGTGAATTAAATGAAAATTTCATTTATTAGGACATTTTTGCAGGGAGCCTGAAAGCACTTTTGTTCTGAGGATTCGGTTCCTTGGCTTTTCATATACTTAATTCTGAATTCAGGAAATGTAGATTCATACCCAAATGTATACAAACAAACATGCATGTAATCATTCAGCCACTTATGAACAGTTTATCATTTAATGGATTCCCATTTTTATAGACTGTTTTGAATAGTATTCCACTTGCAATAAAACCAGATAAAATTTAAATAATGTATTAATAGTATATTAATATGAGAGTTTATACTTTTCTAAAAAATGTCAGTGGAATGCCTGTAACATCAGTGAACTTGTTTACTCCTCTGAGAACTGGATTGAATGGCTGCTGCAGATCAGATATACAAGTACTGGAGAGGCTAAACATAAGCAAAGTTGTAGAGAAAGCCAGTGATACTATTGCACAGAACTAAGAAATAGTATTTTAGTATACTTAATCTTAATCTTGAATCTTCTGATGCTTACTTATTTTGCAACAAGTAAGATTTAATGTTTTTGTAGGATTAGKGGGTTTGGGGCATTGTATTAGATTTGTATTTACAGAGAAATGTTATAGTAGCGTTTTGCAGCATTTCATAAAATAAATAGAACAACTAACAAATCACAGTAGGAAGGACAAATGACTTAATGTGAAACAAAGGGCATGTAGTTTATTGTGGGTGGGAGGCAAAGCATGTAAAAATCTTTTCTTTAACCCTTTTCTCATTGCTGGGGAGATTATCACAATTACTTCTCTGTCACTGGAGGTTTTAAAGACTAAAGCATGTGTGAAGACTTTTGTCTTGTCTTAACCCACCAGGACAGGCAAGATGACTTCTCAGACTTTTCACCCTTATTTTTTAGCATCTTTAACCAAATGGGTATTAATAACAGCTATATCTCAAAGAATTTCCTCAACAAATTAGAAAAATGTTGGAACTCTGTGGGGTTCATGAAATTAATTTCTAGGCCAGGGGTGTGACCTGAGGTTTGCTTCCTGCCAAGTCTGCCAAAATAATGAGCTCACATGATAATTTAAGACACTTGAGAAACTAGGTCACCTTGCAGAAATCTTGTGACATCATTGTCCAATGATATTTGTCATTGCCATAGACTAGGGGAATGATGGGAGGCTGCAAATGTCTGGTTGAAATTATTACAGTCCACACCAGGAATTCTTTTCAAAATTTCCATTTTCTCTTTTGATAGTTGTTGAAGAAAAGACATTTTAATAAGGCAAAACATTGGTCTTCTGTCAACATAGAACTTATTGCTGAAGTATTCTGTCTTTTCAGTCATATCTTTTGAGAAGGATGCTTTGGGCTGAGTTCACACTGCAGTGCCAAGAGATACATATGAAGTGCAGACAACTCCTTTTCAGTCTGTGGTAGGTGAAAAGAAACACTGGGAGTGAGCTGTTTGATGGTGTCAGTTGATGATGAAGGGGAAGAAACTGGATGGCACGGATTTTGCTTGGTCTTTATTCATATGAAACTGTTTATCTGAATTTTACTTTTGTGGTTATGTTAAAATCTTACAATCCCTTTTTGTAATAAAGAGCCAAGAGAGCTACACCAAGTATACAAGGATGGAGTCTTCTAAGCAGAGTGGGCTAAAAAGGATTAGCATGCATTTTTGATAGTTTGGGGGTCTTTCATACCACTAAACTCCCTCTCTAAAGTGACAGTGCAGACTAATCTTTCTTAGAGAAGAAATGCCCCCACTGTAGAATAAATGTGGTTTTTTGTATGCTTGCTTTTTTCTTTTTTTTTCTNCCCCCCCCCCCCGGTATTAGAGTTTCTAGAGGTCATTTACTATGACTGCTAATTGGTGGAGAGGAACATAGCTAGTGATGTGACTTGGCATACTATATGACTAGAAATAATAGCGTTGTAAGTCATTCTTTGGAAGGAAAAAAAAAAAAMCCTCTGCATTATAGGTGATACTTCTTCCCCAGTTCTGAAATACAGGATTTAAGCTTGATGGAAAAAAATTGCATTGCAATACTCACTATTTTCAGTACTTGACAGTTCTCATTGTTACCAGGGGTCCCATTTCATGTATTTTATAAATATTTCAAATCAAGGTTCTTTAGATGAAGATATTAAGATGCCATCATTTCACAGCTGACTGTCATTGGTGACAGGTAATTTTTCAATGTTCCAAACGGGTTTTCTTTTTCTTTGTAACTTTTCTTATTTTTCAGTATTCCTAAATCCTCTGATTCCTTTCACACTTCTGTCTTCCCAGTCAGGTTTCATAAAGAATGTGGCAATGGAAAGGTGTGTTAAAAAGCTCCTCAAGTTTGAGTATAAAAATAAAAATAAAGTGCTTGAATACTTTACTGTGATTTTTTGCATGTAGTCTACTACTTTTCTGTAGTTTATTACATCTTTTTTCAGTTGAGGATAAATTCTTAGTATATTAGGTGAAGAGAGAAAATAAATTCCCTGGTCGTAAGAATGTTAAGGCAAAATATCTTAATTTAAGGTAAGGTCTCACTGGGTGGAAATCTTGTAGTGAAATGTAAACAGGTTCAAAGAAAGATGCTTTAATTTATCTTTTAATTTTCTAGGAGATTTGAATTGGGACGAATGGAGTAGTCTCATTTTTCATAAGTTAAGTATGTAATTAGAACAATTTCACGCATCTTTATTTTTGGTTTTCAAGAAGCTCTGATTTTATTGTGTAACAAATGGCAGAATGTAGAAGGATTATGGTGGACTAATTTGCAACAGTTGTTGTAATAACTTCCTAATAGTTTCCTAAGTATAAAGGTAGGACCTGTTGATCTCTTTTTAATTGTGTAAAGTACATATCATCTGCTAATAAATCTATGATGTCCAGCTATGCATGCAAGATCACTTAGATATAAATTACCTTTTATAATTGACTAGCTGTGGGCTGCAGATAATTTTGACCCACCTTCTACAGGAAATATAATGGTTGTATGTTTGATACTTTGTTCTTCTTTCACATTAGAATACAAATTTTGATAAAAGTTTGACACTGATTTTCCAGTGTACTTCCTGAATATGTATTTTTAGTTAAGAGAATGAAGAACAATGTGTTGAAGTTCTGTACTGATGTATATAAGCAAACAGTTTTTGGAGTTGAGAGGTGGATTATCGGACTTCAAGCAATCATCTGAAAAGATCATTGGGTCTAGKCCCATCAGTCACTTAGCGCATGAGATACTCCTTTCTTAAATTTACAAAGATGCGTTTTAAAAAAGTTAAATTATTTTCTCCCTACTATTTCTCATCTGAAACTCTGTTCCAAAAGGTGTTCCAGACTTTGATAGCTCTAATGGCAGAAAACTCTGCTAATGTCCAACTTAAATCTGTGAGGTGGCTGTGAACCCTAATTTGCATTGGTCTTTAAGGTAAACAGTTCTTTTAATCTTTTTATTTGCTCCTTCCCTTTCTTTCTGTGTCCCCTACAACACATCAGGGTTATGCTTGTATCTATTCCATACCAGAGCTTTTACAGCATCCTCTGCAGATGCACCCATGGAGCCTTGGGAACCAGATATCTTTACCTGGTATTCTAGTCAGGGAGGGTCTCTTTGAGCTAGTTGTCAGGGCTGGCCCAAGGCAAGAGACAAGAACAGGAGATGTGAGGGCTCTAACAGGCAATAGCTCAAATAGGCTGAGCTCTGCCAGCTAGCCAGTTTTATTAGCTGTCCTGGCAACAACAATAACAACAACAGGGGCTACCAAAGACGTAATATTTACAGAACATCATCTCCTTTGAATGGCATAACCCTGACACAATGTGTATATACATATCAGTTATTCATTTCCATTTAACGTCCGTGTTGATGCATGAACAAATCAAGGTCATATTCTATTTGCCATACTCTATTTGAAATGATGTTTCGCCAGTACACTTTTACATAGCATTAATACTAATACCTGTGGTGAATATACATTTGACTTCTGCAAATACAGTCTGTAGCAATAAGGGTGTATTGCAGTGGTGGCTTCTAATGCATCCGTATCCCTATTCTCCGCAGTCATTTCTGATTGATGAGATCTTTGGTGTAGCGTTGGGTTTTTCTTATTAGTTACTAGCTGAATCATCTTGACTTTCATACTTATGGCTTTCATTCCCTTTCTTTAACTCCAGTCATTGAGATAATCCAGTTCATTTGGTATGATATCTCCTTTCTAATCCTTATTGACAGTGGTCCTAACTTTGTTTTACCAGTACTTGTCTGTTTCTTGTGCCAGGTTAATACAAAGAAAATACTAAAAAGATTGGTTCCAAGAATAATCTTTGTTGTTGCTAACATCCTTCCACCTGATGCTTTCCTTTCAGAGGATGGTTAAGACTTAACATGACATTTTTCATCCTAAATAACATTAAAAACTCTGATTTTTCTCATGATGTCTGAGTATTTTTAGCTAAGTGTAAACTAATGCAATATGTACAGCATGCAACTTTCAAGTCATAAGTCAGAAAGTCAGAATAACAGAGGCATTATTTTCCTATGTTACTACCATATACTGTGTATGTTACTACCATATACTGTGTGAATTTAGAAAAGTTTCTCCTCCTTCCTTTCTTGTTGAAATGTCTCTTGAAAAATGTTAATGCTCCAATTTGAATAAGAATGCAGAACAACTCAATCAGCTATTTAAATGACATAATAACCCTGAAAGCACTAAAAGTAAAGTTAAAAGAACATTGCAGCCAGTTCATTCACACTGGTTTTGTGCATCTTGAATATGCATTTTTCTTACTCAATTGTCACCGTGGTGAATATACTATTCACTATAATATTAACAGTGTCAGAATTACATATTCAGACAGGGGTGATGAAAAAGAGAAGACCAAGGGGAAATTAAAAATAATGAAAAAAGATTACTGGCTACAGGGCTGTCTTTCATGACAACTTTATCTGTCTTCTCAGCCTTTCCTCTGTTTGAAAGGGTATAATATAGACTTTTGTTTCTGATAATAGTCAATGCAGTTGTTGTCAGCATGTATGAAACCTCAGGGTGGTAACTATATGATCTCATTTCCTGCATGAGGCAAAGAGTTATTGTGTTACTCATGTGGGTTCAGGTCTTCTAGGAAATACTTACTATGCAGTGTGGTGGTAGTTGTGTGTTTTTGGGTGGGGTTGGGGTTGGTTTTTGTTTCTTTTTTTGTTTGTTTGTTTTAAAGCTCTGTATCAGGTTTGTCATTATTTCATATCCCCAAAACAAATTTATTGTGTCTTTCCAAAAATGCAACTTTGGCATTTACATAAACTTAATTCTTTTAACATAATATATATTGTAATGTTGAGATCTGTAATTGTGGAAGACTTTCAGAATGGCTGCTTAAATGCACAAACTTTGTGAAAACTTCCCATTGCTGGAAACAATTGTCTAGTACCTAGCAAAGCTATGTTTGCCTGTTTTCTGTAATTGATTGAAGTGCAGGTTATAAAGTAAATTTTAACAAGTGACCCAGTTGATACAGTGTGATTGCAAATTCGGTAGCAATGGCAAGTAGCTTTTCCTTATCTTGAGTAGGCTATTTGGTAACCTCAACTCATAGCTTTTGATTTGACTTCTGGGAGAACATTCTTAAAACACTCTTGATGCAGCAAAGAGGCAAGAGGTTCTGCAAGCAGTTTTCCTTCAGTCGCATTTTGTGAGGGTTAGGTTTCTAAATCGACTGACTCTGTAGAATTGACAACTGATCAATCAATTTCTTCATTCACTTCTAAAAACATTTTTTTTTTGATTGCTTGATAACTCTAGTGGTTTATGATGTAAATATAATTAGCTTTTTACTAAATGAACAAAGCTAGCATTGACCCTTGATACAGCATTGTAATTTCAGATTATATTTTCAAGTTCATGGCAACCTCTATTCATCACCATTGCAACCTACAGCTAAACGATTTCCCCTCTAGTCATATTATTAATGTGGTTTTCTACTTAAATGTCCCACAGTAACCTTCTACTAATTAATAGATGCACATAAAATTTTATTCTGCATTTTCAGGACTTGGACCTCTTGCTGTCTCTCGGATATCTTTATGAAAATCCCTTAAAGCTAGTAGAGGATGTGTGTGTGTGGTGGGTGTGTTTGGAGTTTGTTTTGTTTTGTTTTAATTTTATCCTGACAGTACCTAAACTTCAATATATACTTCTGGCTTTGCAATACAGATCATTATATAAATACGAAGCTATTTAAATGTATATGCCCAACACTGATTCTCTCCCTGAAAATTTTCAGTTATTTCAGAATTAAAGATTATAGACTTGCTGACTGTAATCCAGTTAATTTTGTCAATACTGAAGTGGCTAATGTAATTGCTTATTTTCTGTGTGCACTCTCACAAGATGTAAAAAGAGATCTATGCTTAAGCACTAAAATAAATAAGATGTAAACAATGAAGACTTACCTTATTTAAAGCTTCAAAAAGCGATGCAGCATCTACATCATGGGAGTTACGAGAGTATGATGAATGGGCTATACAGTGACTGAATTGTTTCCTCATGTCATCAGGTACAGAATCCACACCAAGCAGTCCTAATGTGAGATGAAAAATCTATAGCCTGACATCATCTTAGCAATTCTGTTCCGTAATGAATAATAAACTTGCTTCAAAAGGCAAGTTGGATCTTGGTAAACAAAATGAAAAATGTTTAAATGGAATTTAAATCAGACAAAATCCAGCCAGTTTTCACTTCTCCATATCTGAAAAAAAAAAACAGGTATCTTTCTTGAGAGACTCTTTATCATTTTATAGGAGTTCTGATGATGAATGTGGATAATATATTGATAGTTATGCCTGTCTGCTCATGAGGAACACTGTCAGTGGCTTTGGAGAAATTTAGAGAATTAATGGGAGAAAGAAGGAAAATCATTCAAACCAATGACTAAATGAAGACCCACATTTTTTAAAATGTCTGTGATTTTTGGTCTTGAGGACTGAATCCCCAGGCTTTAATTCACTCACAATTTCTAAGAGTTTCTGAGGACCTGTGACTTTCATTGACTTCGTATGGTGATGTGAATCTTACAATGTCTGAATTTGGGAGATTTATGCATGTAATAAGCTCATAAGATGTGGTAGGATTTTTTTTTCCAGGAGATTTGATTGTGTAGTTATACAACCAGAGCTAATTTAAATTTAAAAAAAAAAAAAAAAAGTAGACCCATTCACAGAATGAACTCCTGGATATAAATCTTTTGAAAGCTTTTAAAATCAGGGAAGTTACTCAGATGCATTCTGTATTGCTAGTTACGGGGAGAGTCTGCTGGCTCAGTGTTTCACATTTCACTGCAGAAATGTACTATTTCTTGATTTGAGGAAATGATGCGGAATCACATCAGTTGTTGTAAAAGTACTGTGTTCATGCAGTTTATAAAACATTGAACAGACTTTTTTTTCCAAAGCAGAGATTTGAAATTTCTGCCTCTGATAGAAGAGAAAGACTTGCTTTGTTTAGATAGACTTTTACATCAATCTAGGGAAGTAGCACCAAACACAACTGTATCTAGTGTATGTGTTGTTCCTCACCCCCACACCCCCACCCCATCATGTATAGCATTTCAGCAACAAACACAGGCTGATAAATGGGAAGTTTTAAAAGTGCTGATGGTCTAGCAAGTCTTCACAGATGATTCAAAATATGAAGAAGTAGTAATGAAGAAGCTAAATCACCCAGTAATCCTGGGATGAGTGCTACAAAATTGATATTAGATTTCTGAGGCAATCTTACTAACTTTGAAAAAAAGCTGCTTTTGCTAGATTTCAATCTTACAGAAGTTTGTTATTCTAAAAGCCCAAGATTTTGTGTCTGATTGTCCTCGAGACATTATTTTTCAGGCASAAGAACCTTTTCCTTGGAAGTCTCCAAAGTACCTGACTGTTTATCCAAGGTAATTTTATGTGACCAAGCTGGGAGGGATTGTACTCGCAAAGAATTTCTTTGGAAACTCTGAGCATCTGGAAGCTTCTGATAGCTTATCTGTTGGGAAAATAGGATTGTGTCCTCATTAGCTATATATGTATACCAACCAAAACATTTAATTCTTTTGAATCTTCAAAAGTTTTTATCAGCACACGTTTGGTAGATGTCAGAATGGAGAAGAATGCTGTGGAAGAAGGGGAAGAGCGAAAAAAAGGGGGGGGGGGGGAGGGGAATAAAGAGTTAAGAAAATTATAATAAATTATAGGAATTTCTAGAGCCATGTAGTTTCTTTCAACAGAAGAACTTTAAGGTCATTTTTTTGCATTTCTGCTTCAATTAATGTAATAAGGCCTTACAGTTTAATTTACAACAGCTAGCTAAACTCCCTGGGAGGTACTCTAGTGGTAATTAGTCATCTGAGAAAATGCACCAAAGTCCAAGTAACTGGCAGATTCATAAACACATCACACATACGGTGTTGTTAAATTTTTAGGCTTTTTCTTAGAGAAATATGTACATTATGCAGTGTGAAGTGATGCACATGAATACATATCTAAGGTTGGGGGGTGGCATAAGTTAGCTCACATTCTTCTCTTAATATCCTTCTTCACTAAGGAATGAAATTTTACCTATGAGCAAAAGTGCTGGATGTTATCTCATCACTCACTTGTAAAACATTATCTGAAACTTTGGCCAGAAAAACTGAGTTTCACTTCTTCCCCTGTTTTTAAAAGACAATGAACCTGCAGCTCTGTGGCTGAGCTGACATCTAGCCAGGCAGAGCTCCGTTTCTGTTTTGCRATGCTACATGTAAACAGGGGAATCCATCCTGCATTTGGATTGTCAAACCAGGAGTGGGTACTTGCTGTGAGCAAGAAGCAAGGTTTAATTAAAAAGTGCCAGGGTTAGGGGAGAGTGGGGAAATTAATCTGTTTTCTGAAATTTAATAAATTATTACAAGTTTGTATATTGAGAAGTATAGCCTTTAGGCCTTTGGTCTTTGAATGTCAGCCTTTTCACCACATAAACATTGTATATTTAAGCCTGTTTTTCCTGCCTTACAATATAGTAAGTTCATTGCAATATACTATAACTGCACATTATTCTGATTATACAAAGTCGTATTAAACTCAATGGTGCATGTATCTTTCACTTCAATGTGACTTTGTGTAGTAAAATTGTATACGGTGAGAGGAATTCTTAATGAAGTAGCTGCCAAGACTTCTCAAAAAACAACTAAGGGACTGAGAAAATGAAAAATGATGTTATCGCATAATTTACCATATAGTCACAGCTATATAATTTTTTTTATGAAGCATCCACAATTATACAACATCCTTCTTATCTTTTTAAATAAAATCTCATTATTTTAATAAAGAATTTAGGCCTGGGCTTGATGTTAGTGGCAAACTCTGCAAAGGAGAGAATTGAGACAGGAACAGATGCTTTTCTTGTGGGATGAAGTTAAGAAAGAAAGGAACAGGGCTTGTAGGTAAATGAGTCCAAAAAGAAAGCAAGAAAACGCACTTCAATGGTAGTACTTAATAAAGGTTATCTTTAAAAAGGAAAACATATAAACTTGAATTAAATTCAGTACTCTAAATCATCTCAGTAAGCTTACGTTGGCTGCATATGAATTCTCAGGTGAAGTTTTAAGATGTTATTTTTCACATTTCAAAGCTCTAAACATAAAAGAACTTAGGATAAAGAAAGAGGATCTCTTTCACTCTTCTTTTTTTGGTGAAGAGCTGAGACCATGAGATGTCTTACTGATATGCAGCAGTAGGTGCTGCTACCTCTGTCTCTATAGAATGTTTCCAAGTTTCATTCACCTTGGTTTGAAAAGGCCTAAATCTGATTATTTGCTTCAGGCCACGTTACATTGCTCTACATTGAGAAATCACAATTAAATAGTAAGTTTGAAGGAAGAGACCGGCTGTTTAAAATGACTGTAGTTGGGGTGTGTTTTTAAGATGAACTATAACTCTTGAATTTTCTATGAATTCAAAATAGGTAGACTAATCCCATGAAATTAATGTGTTATTTTCAATGTCTGGCCTTCAGAATCATATTCTGCAGAAACCACAACAGGAATTGTAGTTCGTATCTTGAAACTTGTATTGAAACTTGAGACCTGAAGCTATAAGTACTGTTTTACAGAAGCCAGATCCTCAGTTACATCCATTCCCTCAGTCCCCTTTTCTGTGGAATCTCTTCTCTATCCAAAGAGCCTGTATAGTGAATGAAATTCAATGGACTCATTTTCAGACTTAAACTAATATGAGACTTCTGTGGAGAAAAATATAAAGAACTTCTTGTGCCTGTTCTGCAGTGATACATCTATGAGGTTAAGAAAAGGGAGGAAAAAATATTTTTTTTTCTCAAACAAAAGATGCAACTACATACTGTTCCTCCCTTTTTGACTGGTGCATTTTAAAATAAAATGTTTTATTTTAAAACATTAAATGAAATGTTTTAGAAAGAGGAAATGAAATGTCATTAATTTTGTAGTATGCGAGTTTATGATGCCTTATTAAAAAGAAAGAAGGACAAAGGAGTYGCTTAAACATTTAAAAAGGATGAGTAACTCAGTTAAGTTCACTGTCTCAATGGAAAAAGTCATATCACAAATCCTTCATGTAACACATATTAAAGTTTTCTGGATAGAGAGAATGTAGAGATATGCAAGTAAGTCTAGAGATTGGAAACTTTCAAACCAAAATCGTCTCTCATTCAGTATGAAATAGTAAGTAGATTTCTACACATTTATTTGGTTCTGGTTTTGGATATAAGAAAGAGGAGTACAAAGGTGACGAGAGTTTATAAAACTAAGTCTTTAAAGGTGAATTAGAAATACCATGTTTCACTTCTCTGGTGAAATTTCCGATATTTAAAATACCTTACATTTTACATATGAATCTATCTGGGTTCTTGGAAAATGACATAGGTCAGAAAGTGGAGAGAACAAGAGGACAAGCAGTATAAAGACTTCTTTACATAGTGTTTATTAAATCGTTATGTATCTGCAAAGTGGGCTGAGTGCTCTATCTTTGCAGGCAGGTTCTTTTGATTAGAGTTGTTTCTACGCAAACAGTTTAATGGCTTTCCAAGACTTATGAATTACTCTTTTTCAAAGATGCCCGTGTGCTCATTCTGACTTTGTTTTCAGTCGCGTCATGTAAGCCTGGAAGATACTGGAAAGGCAAATATTTATTCCTTTGAAAAATAAGGAATTAGCATGTGCTGGACTGAGACGTGTGAAGAAGGTGCAAGATTATGCTGAAGTTTTAAGGATGTGGGAAGAACTATAAGGGAAAATCAGTCCAGTACTTTCTTCACTTCATCCCAGTGTTTATAGTTTTAATGGCTTCGGGAGTGAAAACAGCATTGGAAAAGAGTGGTCTCACCTGGCTGGTATAAAAGTGAATAGCCCACTACATGCAGCCTAGACAAACTGGTCATCAGTTTGTCTCCACCAGCATTTTGTTGTTGTTTGTTTGTTTGTTTGTTTTTTAATCAGTGACACCCAAGTAAGATGGAGGTCTTGCATGGTATGCCATCCATCACAAAAAGGCATAACATCACCTTTTCTGATGGTGGCTACTACATGAGAAAAGGTATGCTTGATGGCCTTCTTTTTTGAAAGGCCAAGTGACTGCATGTCTGACCTTCAGTTTTCTCTTTCCTACAGAGTGTGGTAAATGTAAGACGTGCTAAAACATGTGCTGTGTTATTCATAGTCATGTTAAATTCTGTAAACCCATATAAAGCCAATGAGAGAAGTTTTCAGGATCGAGGCTTGTAGAAATTATGGGATAGTGGAGTGACCATGCAAATGGTGTTACTAAGTAAACAAAAAAAAAATGGGTAAGAAATGAATCTGTACCATGATTGAGTGTATCCTCTCATTTTCCACCATTATTTTCCAATATCTAATTTGACTCRGTTATTCCATTGTAAAATTGAAATAACATAATTATTGTTAATGTTGGTATTCACATATAACTAGAGAAGAATTTGGATTAGGATTTTGAAGAGCAAATCTTAATGGTACCCATATAGTATATTAACTGCTAATAAAAGCAGGTCTTGCTAAAAGGCCTTTGGTAAAGAAAATTTAATCCCAGCACTTTTTCAATATTAATAAGTAATGAAATTACTTCTATCAGTTCAGTATGCTAAATGGAATTGATTATGACACTACTTCTGTTAGCACACAGAGAGCACAATATGGATCGGATTTTGAAAGCTAAGTGAATGTAACATTAAAAATGAGAATTTTTCTTTCCACTGAAATCAGAACATTTAAGGGTCAGAATAAAACCTTAATTTTGGGCATTCTAGTTCAAAGTATTTAATAGAATAGAACTGCACTTTGTAAAATGAGTAGTCCAAAGCTGTTTCACACTTAATTGTATTGTTCTGTCTCTCGCAAATCATATGTGTGAAGCTTCCTGAAGTATTCTTTGTTCTGAATTCAGTTTGGTAAGATTAATGGAAATAAATATGTAATCTAATACCACCATGCAGTTGTCATCTTCCCATGTGATTTCATAGCATGCAAACCTTTTCAAAATTACATCAGCAGCACTGACATTCAGTTCTAGCATGTAACCAGTTTCAATTTGTGCCCCATTACTCACAGTGTTGGTTAGATAACTATTATGAAATTGAGGGAACCTTTGAAATGCAATAAAAGAAAAATCACTCTTGTCCTAACTACAGGAAGAATAGTTTTAGTCGACCTTTTCTGCCCATGCTTGACCAGCTATACTTTAGGGAGTCTTACCAGTTTGTAAGGAAGAAGTTTCAAGAACTCCTAGGAGTGAGAGAAGCTTGCTTATAGGCAGCTGCATCCTGTTCATTTTTCTGCTTTCAGGACAAGTATAACTGTCAGTGTTCTTTATAGCTTGTGCACTCGCTGGACGGTTTCATCTCCCTTCCCAAATCCTGTCCTAGTTTGCTTTGTTGCCATTTTTATTTTATATATATGTATGTATGTACATAGTTATTCTAATACACTAGGTTGTACAGTTCAATACCTTCTATCTCTTTGAAGTGTTTTCCCAGTTCTCTTCCCATATATGTTACTTGTCCAGACTTTTGTTTCTAATTTCAGATCTCATTGTCTTACTTGTTGACTGAATGCACTCTCTTCAGATGCTACCAGTACTGTAACTGTATAACTTAATGAAACTGTGTTTCAGTGCTTCTGATACCACCGATACATATGTTACCCTCTACCTTTTCTGCATCTCTAATTTGTTGTATTTTTCTTTCCTTCTGCTTATTGAACTCTTGCAGTCCATACTACCAGTTTCAATCTGCTTGGCTTCCTGGGCTCTTTCGGAACTATTTTAACATCTACTGTTTTTGGGAACCATATGGGTATTAAACTTTCCATTCTGTTTGGAAGTCTTGATTATGTTCACAACATGCCGAGCTGATAGTTTTCCCCTCCTCTTCACCTTCATTGCTAGTCTCTTAAGATGATAAACAGAGCTGGAATATTCCTTAGTTTTTAAATGCTGTTATAATTATATGTAAAACAAAATTGAGGCAGAAAATAATGATCATAATTTTATAAAACAAACTATACTACACATGAATTAAACATGACATTACCATGCTACTGTTTGACTTCAGTGAGTTGAACTTACCCTTTGTATATAGGAATCAGTGCTCTGTGTTCTGACATAGGAAGTTAATCGTAAAATCTACAGTACAATCTTGGTAGGAAATTCTAAATAACTTACTGAATTCAAACAACAGGAGAGATTGAGGCAGGTAGGATGTGATTATCTACACTGAAATTTTGCCAGGGCACTTGTTCTAACATTGGAGAGTCACAAAACTTATGTATGAACTTGGAATCATAGAATCATGTAGGTTGGAAAGGACCTTTAAGATCACTGAGTCCAACTGTTAACCCAGCACTGCCAAGTCCACCACTAAACCATGTCCCTAAGCACCACATCTACACGTCTTTTAAATACCTCCAGGGATGGTGACTCAATGACTTCCCTGGGCAGCCTGTTCCAGTGCTTGACAACCCTTTCAGTGAAGAAATTTTTCCTAGTATCCAATCTAAACCTCCCCTGACGCAACTTGAGACCATTTCCTCTTGTCCTATCTCTTGTTACTTGGGAGAAGAGACTGACACCCACCTCGCTACAACCTCCTTTCAGGTAGTTGTAGAGGGTGTTGAGGTGTTCCCTGAGCCTTCTTTTTTCTAGGCTAAACAACCCCGGTTCCCTCAGCCTCTCCTCATAAGACTTGTGCTCTAGACCCTTCACTGGCTTTGTTGCTCTTGTATGAGTGTATACTCATAAAATGCAGTTATACTAATCATACTAGTAAGTATATATAACTTGCTGAGTATTTCAACAGTTTGGGATTTTCTTTGGAAGTCGAGCACTCAAAATTGAGCAAGCCCTATGGGACACACACATTGTGAGAACCCAGCATGAAGAGTGTCYGTGGTAGAAAGTTCCTGTACGAAACATTGCATATTCTGATGTTTAAAGGATATTGGTATAGAACATTATTAGACAGAAGCTGGTAAAAGTAGTCGGGACACAGTCAGAAAGAATTTGGTAGGAGCTCTGGGTTTGCTGGATGTGTGACGGAGGAACATAACACAAGCCTTTACATTCAGTATTTTTTCTGTGTGTGTCAAACTGGTGTCTAGTTTGATCCTTGACATCCCTCTGAATTATTAAATACCTGAATATTCTGAATCTGTGTACAATCACATACATACTTTGGTAATCTATATTTAAAAGGAACTGTCATTTCCTGAATGATAACCTGTTACTTATGTATCTACTGTTCTTTAAATTTTAAGTATTTATGCAAGCTATATTAAGAAAATTGCTATCTGAAATATCTATATGAGGCACCTGGCATGAGTGCGTAAATTACTTAATGTGACTTAACATCTGATGTAAATAGTCTCCTCGCTAGCAATCTGCACATCACAAACTTAATCCACATAGAAAGCGCAAAACTGGCAAGATAATGCACTTGCCATAAGTTTAGCAAAACTATGCTAGGGAATCTGTGTAAAACACTCTGAAATGTTGATAGGCCTGTTTTCTTGGAAGGACAGTAGATGACCAAATCTCACTGATCTCAAGTAATAGCATTCACTGTGGTATCTTCTTATTTGTACGATGACCACTTAACTGTGAGATTTTTTGGCCATCAGTGGGTTTTCCAGATACTACTAGAGCAGTATTACTAATACCAGTAGTAACTAATATATTGACTACTTGGTTAAGTAGCACTGTCTTTGAGAAAATTGAATCTTTACTAATTATTCATGTAAATAATTTATGATATTTAGAATACCATCTATATTCAGTATAATTTTAAAGATTTAACTCAATTGTATTTATTACAATGTAGGAAAATTACGGCAATATTTTCTATATAGAAATAAATTTATATTTTATGAATATTTATTTTTGAGTAGTTTGGAATATGAGAATGAGAGCTAGAACAAAAACTGAACCAAATGCTTTAAGTTTAAAAAAAAAAAAAACATCTGCAAATGGGGGACACTTGTAGTTTATTATTCTGTTTTAGTTGCATACTCAGCCAATATACATGTTTAGCTTTTGACTTAAGAATCATTCTTTTTAGTAAGATCAGCAGCTGTAGCACACCACCATTCCCAACCCCAAGCCAGTGCTGTCATTTCTAGAGATATAAGAAGTCATCTCGTTTTCAGAAGGGGGGGATATTACATGAATTAGTATAATTGCATGCAATATATGCAAATTATATTTAAAATAAAATGACACCTCATATACATATAATTGTGATACATATATTTATATGTGATATATATAAAGTGAAGTATTCCACCCATTTTGTTTAGATGATGTCTGATTCGCAGTACAGTTAGGCAATTAAAGTTATCCAGTGATTCCTTAGAAACAAAATTTATGCACAGTTTATTACCTTCTGTAACTTGAAATTCATTATAGGGATAAATAATTTAGGCCGGTTCTCCCATGTAGTACATCCATGTTATATCAGAAGATTTGTTCTCATACTTTTCCATGCCCACTGCCCAGGAAGACCCTTCAGCTTGGTTGCTAAGTCAACACAAATCAAACATAATCATACAAGTTTGTCCTTTATGTTTCATTGCACATGCTTCACCCTATTACCCAACGTCCTTTTGTTGGTGCTGGGAGCTCTTTATCTTGGCAACTAACGTATTTTTTGGTTCTGTACTTGATATTAAARTCCAGACTAATCACAATAATGCACAGATTTAAGGTCATTCTAGCTTTTAAATGCTAATTGTTCTGCCAGCAGTTCTCATTTACAAGGATTTTTAAAGGCCACACGCACATTATATAGGATTCAATAGTCGGACATTTTCTGAAACCAATTAAATATAACTGGTCTTAAAAAAGAAGCCATATGTGTATTGTCCTAGGCTGCTTCTTTCACTGTAAGCAGATTTATTTAAAAGCCATTTTAATGAAGTTGGGAAGGTCTGGAATCTATTTAAGCTTATACTTTTTTTTGCCTAAATGAATAGTTTTATTTAGCAGAAGAAACCGCAGAAACTGTGATTTCCTTTTTTCTTCCCCTCCCCACCTTTTTGTCTTACTGAAGGAGGTACAAAATAATGAAATCTGTCTTAAGTGCTTTATTTCTTCTTTTTTGTTTTTACTTGTTCTGTTTATTAGACATCTAAAAATGGAGTTTATAAAGTATATTTTTTTGAAAAAGCTCTAGATTTCAAAGGACCTTCAAACTTTCAGAAACAGAGTATGTCCATGAAGGTTTTTCTGTCTGCGAACATGCAGGATATGATTATATGTCCTTGGAGATAAAATGTGGTACCTGTTTGGCTGATGTTCAGTCAAGACTCCTTGGAGTTTTGTGGAAATCCACAAATGGCTGTCAAGACCACAATTTTCAGTTGAGATTTTCTATATGTGCTTTTTCTGTTGTTCTGAAGGGCATAAACAGAACTTTAAAAGAGCATATTAGGGATATACTCATAAAAATATTAACATAAAAACTGGGAGTAGAAAAGGACCACCTTAGTGAGCCCATTCCTGCAGCAAAAAGCAATTGGATTACCACTAAATTATTTATAAATATATATTCATTTATTGAATGTCAACAGCATACTCCCTTTGTTAATGCTAAGCAGAACTGTAAGTACTGCGGTGGTATTTTCATAGGAAAACTATGAATGCAAAGAACAAATCTGGAGTCAGAAATGAAAGGACAGAGGACAGTCTTCTCAACTTGTGAGAGTAGATCTTCTACTTACGCTTCCATACATTTGCAAGAAGTGGATAAACAGTTGACTAGCTGGACACTGTGACCAAGATTGTGTAGTGGTGATTTAGTTGAGTTCATCTGAACTGGATGCCAAAATTATGCTGGTTCTTGAACTGCTAATAATTTCCTCCAGGGTACTTTGCTTCCCCTTCTACTTAAGGGGACCTTGAGGTCAGATCCAGTGCCAAAAATGGATGCATCTTGCAGGTGTAGGGAAAAGAGAGAAACAGAAACTACCTGTGCCTGGGTCCTGTAGCAATGGTGGGTATTACAAAACAGAAAAGGAAGATCCTGATCCTGTAAGTAAATTGTCCTCTGAGATTTCGTGGTTATAGGGAAGCTTATTTCAGTTCCCAGCGTGGAGGGAGGGAGTGGGAGCAAACAGCAGTGGTTAGAGGAAGCTGTGAATGTTCTTTTCTCCTACTGCATGTTGTTACTCATTTATCTTTTGCTGTATATATATATGAATGTTGGGCCTAGCTGCTGTACTTCCTAAGGGCATCTGTGAAATGGGTTAATATTTGTTTAGCAACACAGTCTGAATTGTGAACCCTTTTCATTAAGGTATATTTAATAGTGAAACCTCTGTCATGCTGCTGTGCATTGTGTTAAAGCTCCTTTAGCTCTGCATCAGTGTGCACCCAGCTCAGACGAGAAATACAGCAAGCTGAACAGCAAATGTAGTGTGTGAGAAAGATGAGTACATCGCAGGCAGAAGTCCAAGAACAGTTTGGAGAAAAGTGCAAAAATGAACTGGGCAACAACATGTTGTTTGCCAGGTGGAATGCAACCAAAGAGACTTGTGAAAGAGGAGAGAAATACATTGAAACAAACAAGGTGGATTGAATGACCTGTGGGGTAATATGAGGAGTAATTGCTTTTTGCTGTTAAGTATGTTAGCTTTTAGTTTGTTTTTCAAATTTTCATAAATTAAATGTAAATTACAATTGTCTAGACTCTGTCAGTTTACTAAAATATGTTTAACAAATACACAGAATTCTTCTTCAAAGTTTTAGGAAGTTTATTGCAAACATAGTTCTTCCTTTTCATTCTTCTCCTCTTACAAAACTGCACACAGTTCCCTTAGGTGCTTGCAAGGCAAACATGAGTACATTCTGATACTCAGTAGTGATATTATGTTTTCATGCTGAATATGATTCTGTACTGCACTATGCTATTGCTATATAGATACTACTCTTCTGTGATCAGCGTGTTATGATAGCCCTTTTTGGTGTAATATAGTTAGAAGCTTGAACTGTGTAAGTATTAAGTAGCACTGGTGAGAAAATGAAGTTCTTCACTGTAACAAAATGTTAAGGTTTAGGTATGTGGTAAAGCAGTGATCTTTTCAATGCTGTGGTTTAAAACCAAATGACAGTGTGGAGACTGAATGAATTTGGATACCAAAACACTTTAATCACAGATATGTGCAATTTTACTAATGACATGACTTCACTTTCCCATAGAAGAGATAGCATAGTTCACCTAGAAGTTGGGCAGGTTAGCATAGTGGTTCCTTATGCGATTTCCGTGTTCTGTGAGAGAGATGATACAGTCCAGGCGACAAGTTGGGTGGGTTAGTGTGGTGAATCCAGCTGTGCTACGTGTAGTCCTGGCTCAGTCATGTGCTTCTCTGGGTAGTTCCCTACTTCCCGAGTACCCAGAAGGTTGAAGAGGTGGTCCCAGATCCTAGTGCAGGGTCATGGGGTTCCCCCACCAGAGTTGTTCAGGTACCCGGGGTATTGAAGAGATGGTCCCAGCTCCTAGTAGTGGTTCCATCCATGTGATGCGTGGTCACGGGTTGTGGACACCTTCTCCATCCTCCCCCCACCTCACCCCCTGCATCRTTTTACTATTCTTGCTTCCTTAAGTGTCCCTAGTTTATAGAATTGTGTAGGGTATACCTCATTGGTCATTAGTCTGTTCAAACTCTGGTGTCATTTTCTGAATTGCTGTAGCTGTTGCTGGAGCTCTCAATGTTCTTGTTCTGGACACCTCTGTTCATGTTTGCACTTCTTTACAATCAACAGGTAGCTTGTATAGTTTATTTATTTTCTTGAGCACACCAAAAGTATTCTGTAGTTTGGGGCAGGTGATGGATCATATTTTGTCCACTTCTGCAGCAAAAACTCATATAAAGTTCACAGGCTTATCCTAACATTTATACTGCAACCTCAGAATTTGTTGAGTTCCAGATTTGAACATGTTCTTGGGTCTCATAAGCACACATGGCTGGCCATTGTCCGCATGGGGTCTTTGCTTTTCTCCTCCCCCCCC
>JAYKAV010001776.1:3857626-3872557 GCA_035582835.1 Phoebastria nigripes
CCACACCACAGGAGAAATGAGAAGAAAAGCAAGGCACTAAGAAACAAGTGAGCTGCATGAACGTGATAAGAAATACTATTTTATAGTAGGATTGTTCAATATATTTATCCTTTTTTGGTACTTTGATGACAGTGTATGGAAATAGTGCATACTGGTAATGGACTCAGAAGATGCAGTTCAGACTTGAAGATGCACAGGTGAAGCACATCACCTTGAAGAATGACACTTGACTTGATGCTGTTATGTATATTTTTTGGAAAAAGTAACAGATTTCCTTAAGCCAGATATAACTTCAGTCTAACTGTACTTTTACTGTACAAAATAGAACTGTTTGACCTTTGATAGTGTTGACAGTAAACCATTTACAAGTTTTTTGTTTGAAGAATATAGGGGAAACATAAGTATTAATTTTATAGGATTGTAATGACTAACCACAACATACTTCAGATATTGCTATACACATAATACTAGAGATCAACTACTCTTTAGGTGTTAGGGTTTCAAGGTTTGTTTTTTTTTTTTTTTTTTAAATGTAAATATTCACAAATTTATAGTTTTATTACTCTTGAAGTCTAATGTAATGTCTGAGAGAACCCTGGAGAAGAAAACTGTGGTCTTTCATTTCTTTGCATGACACTGCTGTCCATACAGTAAAATGAGTTTCTCTGTTGTGTCATTAATCCTAGCTTTAACCCTTACGTTGAGGTGATTTCCCTGCCAAATCAGTCCTTCATTTTGGTCTTGACTTTGATCATATGATTGCTGATTGCAGACAGCGATGGTGACTTTTGTGTTGAGATGGTCTGCAGTTTAAAGAACTACCACACTATGCATTGTAATACAGTTTTGCCTAGACAGATCTTGGCAATTTCACGAGTATTAATCTGTGTGATTTTCAAATTTTTCAGTTTAGTGTTTTTTGTCCAATATTGCCCATTAATTTTCCTCATTTGTGGCATTTGTTACTGAGAAAGCACTTCCCTTATTAATTAAAAGTCAGTTTTAAAAATCTGAACTAGCCCCCTTCACCTCTCAAAATGATTGAACATAAAAATGACTTTTATACAGTCTTCTCACTTGGCAACCAGATTTTCAGGAGATTCTTTGCATTGAACATGCCCCATACCTGCAGTATAATACCACCTTACAGTTCAGGCCTGCAGAAGCTGAACAGGATTTTGCTTGGAAATAACCATCCTGGTAGATGCGATGATGTGCATGTACCTGTTTCAAGCATGTAGTGGTTCCTACATATTTCCTACATGATCAAAGCCACAGTCTGTGAAATAATTGAACCACAGAACCTTTTGGTGGAATAAAAAAAAAAGAAAGAAATAATTTATGTGATTTAAAACTGATGTCAGAATGAAGCCACAAGGGCAAGCTTAAGTCTGGAATTTTCTGTCTCAAATATTTGACTGAATGCAATCTGGATGTGAAGATTGGATTGCTTTTTTTCATCATAGAATCATAGAGTGGTTTGGGTTGGAAGTGACCTTTAAAGATTATCTAGTCCAACCCCCCCTGACATGGACAGGGACATCTTTCACTAGATAGGTTGCTCAAAGCCCTGTCCAGCCTGACCTTGAACACTTCCAGTGATGCAAATGTATTGCTCTTGGTGGTGCCAATGGAAGCTACAAAACAGTGGCACTTCCTCAAACTCTGATCAGTAGACAATCTCCCTGAGAGAATACATCAAATATCTTTTTCTATTCAGCCTTCAGGTATTCTGCTTAGATTGCCAGCRAGGTTGTCTTTTAGTGCTAGTCGTGATGATGGTTTCTGTGATGCAGATACCTTCCTGTTTCTGAGCTGGACAGAGGCTGCCAATTTATGTCATGGAACATTGACAAAACAACCATTATGTATGTCATTGATTTTTACATGGGCAGCTGCCTGCCCATACTACACATTACATAGCAATACACCACATGCTTTTTTTCTTTTTAATTTCTTTCTTTATAATTTGCCATCTCTGTGTGGTAACCATAGGCTGGAAAACACTGAAATACCATGTGGTAATTTCTTTGTAAATGTCAGCTTTCTCACAGTAACAAGCTATCAATTTCTGTTGTCACAAGTGTCTTCACAGTAAATCTATCTCTGAATGTTTTGCTTTAATTTGCCTATGAGCTACAGTTGGGCCTTGCGTAGGAGGTATTTGCTTTTCAGAAGAAAATGCAGTGGACTGTGCATTGTATCTTAAAACATGTTGCTGGAGATATGCATATGGTGGTTAGACAAGGCTTAAAAGAAGTTGAGCCCTCCTCTCCCTTGTAACACATTGAGTTTCTTAAACTATTTTTGAGGTCTTGCCATACAGCATAGATTAAAATGCCTGCTATTTCCTGTTTTTTCAAAACATATAGACATAAATCTGTCATACACTGCAACTCAGTTTGGTATGATATACTGAGAAAATGAACTCAATAGCAATATCATCTTACTTTGCAGTATAACTGAACTGCAGAAGACATTTCTGGAAGTACGTAGATTTAGGGATCAAATAAAATTTAAGTGTCCTGATCTGTAGGAGTTTATGAAGGCACAACTTCTTTGTTGAGAGGCATTTTTCCTTTTATTAGTTCATGTAAAACTCGTCTTTCATTTTAACTGTAGTTCATTTCAGCTTTCACTCTCCATAGAATAGGAGTTTGATTTTTATTTTTTTTCCTCATATCTTTTGTTGGGATTATTGTTTAATTGAAAATGTCACTACAATTAATTTAATAGACTTCTAATTTACTTTCTATAAATCTCATTGTGATTTTTTTTTTTCCTACTGGAAAAATGTATATTCTGTCTCAAAATGTGACAATCTGGTTGGGTATTAGAACTTGTGATATTTTAAAAACTCAAATTACAGTAGTATCCTCCTTGCATTTATTCAGCAAGGCCTAAATACGTGTGTGTATTCTACTGCCTTAAAGGGCAACTGGGAGAGACATATGGGTCGGTGACTTCCTTAGCTTTCTACAGGATAGCTTTATTTTTATGTAGACATAAGTTTTTAATAGTTTTTAATATTTTTATTAGCAGAATTGTTGAGTTTGATTGCAAACTTTTATATCTATATATACAAACATCTTGTACTTGCAGTGACTAATCATGTGCAGAAATAAATTTGCATTTTTGAAGCTTGTCCTAGTATACAGAACCAGCATAAAATGCGTCATTCAGGTAAGCCTAAGAGTACTGAAGTTCTTGTCCCAGATCAAAGGTTACGTAGTACTATAGAAGCTGTAATATTCTTTTTACAATAAAAATATTAAATAGAAATCTTATTTACAAAAGTGTTCCTATTGCCAGGTTCTAGTCACAGAATTTGGGCTAACCTGAAAAGTCATTATCTTACTTTTTGTGTAATGAATGTGCACTAAGTACAGTGATTAGGGTGCTGTTCCAGGTCTGGAAAGGGCTATGAGTATGATCATCTAGTTAAACTTCATAAAACAGTATCAGTCTAATTGCATGGCTTTGTGCTAATGTGTCATCTTTTATCTGAAATAGATTGAGTTACAGTGTAGTGACAACTAATCGTTTGTGTTGATCCCTCTGTGAATACTTTAGAAAATACAATATTTTAATTCCTTCACAGGACACAGCTTTAAGGAGAATACCTAAAGCTGCTTTAGGTAACAGTGCTTTCTTTTCCCGTGAATGTGTACTTGGTTTTAAGTGCTTTCACGGTAGTTCAAACTAAATCACCTTAGTTCACAGCATGTACTGATGGTTTGCACACAGTGCTATATGTTTTATATAACCTCAGTTGGTGAGCAATAACTCATTAATTTTGGTAACTTGAGCACTTGTGATACTCTAAACATAATTTTAGATTAGTCTGGGATTTTATAGTTAAAAAAAAGCTCCACCTGTGGCTATTTAAATGTTAGGAAGCAATCAATGTGTATCATGTGCTTTTAATGAGGAACATACTGAAGAAGCAAATTAAATTTTTGAACTGTCTTCAGCATTCCAGTAAATATCAAGGGATAATGCCACACTGAGTGCTTTGTAGACAACTGAAGGCATTAATAAGGAACACAAAATAGAATGAGTTGCATTCATCTTAGTGTAATTAAATATAAAAACAGTTCAGGTTATGAGTGCTCTTGCTGAGAGCAACTGAGACCCAAATGCTTGGTAATAAAAGATCTGAAGTACTCTTTGCTATGTTTTCTCTTTTCTTATTGTAACTTAGCACCGTTGTCACCTTAGTTTTTCTTGACTAAATGTAAACATTGGCATATAAAATCTATATTTTTTTGTTAATGGAAGAGATAATGACCGACTGGTCCCTAATCAGCTTCTCTGTTCTGCTTAGGATTTTGTATCTATCATACTGTTCTATCATCTTTTTTTCAGGCTGAAGAGAACTAGGCAGTTGAATCATTTCTTGCACAAAACCGGCTTGTCTGCTGCTGATTGTTCTTCATAGTGACTTTTCAATTCCTGTGTTACATTTTTGAGGGTGGGACCAGAAGTACACCTAGAACATGAGTGCACCATGGGTTTATACTGACATAGTGTTATTATGTCTATTCCGTTCTATTCCTTTTCTCCAGTAATTTCAAATATTTGATGTGTTGTTTTGACTGATACTGAACATTAACTGTCATTTCCATAAGCTTACCTACCCTGTATCTTGCTCCTGTAAATCAGCTCATGAGTCCGTTAGTGCATATAGGTAAAATCTGTCATTGGGATTGTTTTATCCCAGTGTGCGCTGCCTTCTCTCTTCTTTTGGTGTGGTGGGTTTTTTTTTGTTTGTTTGGTTTGGTTTTGTTTGGTTTTTTTTATTTTACGCTGCATTGAATAGATAAGTCAGAATTGTTTGAGGCATTCATTAGGCTCATCAAAACTTCCATTGCAACAAGTTACTTTATTTTCTGGTAGTATGAATCAGCGTTAGCAGTTGGCATCATTAAGGTCTCTGTGAATATTTGGAAAATATTTTATTCATACCTCCAGTTGTCCACTCCTTGAAGTCTTGTTTGCAGCCATTGTATAAGGTGTAACCTTGAATTTTGTATTATGGAAATACTTACGAACTGTGACTCTGTAGCATGTACATGTGCTTTGCAGAAGTAAAATAACGCAATGTTGTTCAAAGATGCAGGAATGATTTTATGAAAATAATACACCTCACAGTAGAAACAATATGTGTAGAAACTTTAAAGTTGCTTTTATTGTAGTATAGAGGGGTCTCTGACTTTAACGCACACATTGTTTACTTTCCTATGTTTTAATGTGTAGTGATTTTGCTTTGTCCTTTTTCTTCACTTTTTTATCATTATATTCACATAGTTTAATACAGTCAAGAACAGTATAGTGGTACTGAAGAACAGTGAGGGAGGAACCAGATATGATCTCCTAAAAAAAAAAAAAAAAAAAAAAAANAAAAAAAAAAAAAAAAAAAAAGCGAACAAAGTAGTTATTGGTAACTTTATCTTGTATATGCTACAGGAAGTCATCCTAAAGATGTATTTGCATGAGAAGCCCTTGGCACTAGGCTGGGGATACACCCTAGATAACCTGTGAAGTTTATTACCCCATATATCACAAGGCAGAGTCTTTAAAATTCTTCAGAATCTTGTGAATTTTAAGAATACAAAATCATTGTCTGTCAAGGAAAGGATTTATCCCTCCAAAGTGGTACTTCATTGAATTTAGGCTATAAAAGCTGGAATCCTAAACTGTTGTAAAGATACCGTCTAATCCTGGAGGCATTGCAATGGTAGTACTGTGTCTGTCTTTTTACACTAAAGCTCTTTAGGCATATTATATTTTGGAACATCTCAACTTTGACAGACCTGAGCAGATCAGGATTTATCCTCCGTATCCCCTGGGATCCAAAAACTAGGCGTTACTTTCCATAATGTCTAAGCGAGTACCTTTGTCCCTTAAGAAATATGAGGCTTTGCTGGTAGTTGACTTTAAAGCAGATAACCATGCTCAGTTATATGTGTAGAAGAGCTGGTACTTTGTTATAATTTAGGGCAGCTGGCTCCAAAAGACAAACTGTGAGTGGTATGAACAGTTAGTTGGTAAATAAAAGGTAATGGAGAATGTTTTGGCTCTTAACTTATTCAGCATATTTCTAGCTTCTGTGAAGAGACTGCATTTAAATGCCTCCTGAATTTCTTGTTAGGGCTGAAAGCTGACAATATTAGCCTTTTTAGATACTACCTCCTGGCTGCATGAAAATTTTTGTCCTGTTCAAGTTTTGTTTTTTGGGTTTTTTTTTGGGTTTTTTTTGTGTTTTTGTTTTTGTTTTTTGTTTTTTTTAAGTCCTCTGTTTAAGTTTTAAATAGAAAGGGGGGAATTACAGTAAAAAATACTGGTTTGAAGCAAAACTTGATGTTTCTTTACACACACGCACACACACAGAGTATATTTGTATCACAATAGGCAATTGTATAAGTACAGTGATGTGTAATTGATGTCTTTTCATCCTTGTTCTTGATCCTTAATTAGGGTTTTTAGCTGTTACTATAATGAGAATAAATTAAGTAATAAGAATAAATTGCTTAAAAATACAATTAAAAAAAAAAACGTAGCTTTGGCATTTGTTCCCTGGTCAACATAGACCATTAGAGATACCAAGTATTTTAAAATACATAATGGTCTTTAGTGTTCTTATTATCAGAGTTGCATTTGTTAGAGTAATATGAAATCTATGCAAAGGATTTCTACTTTTTCACAGATGTTAGTTCCCTGAACCTAAGCAGTCATTTTATTTCCATGACACTGTAGTCCTAGTTCCCAAATTGTCTTTGTTACTGTTACTATTGTTTATATACACACACTTGTGGTTTTATTTTATAGCTGGAAATTATATGAAGCTTCTTTGATTTTTAGATATAATTATGGGCAAGATGTTTTTGAGCCACAGAAGGATATTTCTTAGTGCAAATAAATGGAAGTCATTACATGGGTATCTGAACCTCAGATGCAATATCTAACCACACTCAAATTACATGTTCAAATCCCTGTTGGTCTGGTCTACTCTGTGAACAATGGTTTTGCTCCTTTAAGTACTTAGTGTTATCTCATAAGCATTGTTCGACTGAGATTCTAATAAGGTTAGCCTCTGCTTTTAATGGACACTGCACCAGAGTTTAGTATGGTTTTGCATCCTTAATTAAATTGCAGGCACAGATCTTCCCATGTACATGTCTATTTAGACATTATGGAATTTGCTATTATTTTCATAAAATAAATGATGGAAATTTTAAAAAGATTTTAGCTGAGATTAGGAATCAGTARAACAGTAGGGATTCTAGTTTTTTCTAGAAATTCTAGAAATTCTAGGATTTTCTTTTATTGCTATGAATTATCCAATAATTGATTTGAGTCTAAATGGGACAACATGAATTTTTTTAAAAGCACTCAGAGACCTAGAAGTTCAGAACTATGACTGAAGTTCAGTGTCTAGTAGCATGAAGAGCTGATCACAAGTGGGACCGGCAGATACTGTCATGATGCACATAATTTATAAAATGTGAAACATGGATAGAAGAAAAATTAAAAAACGTATGAAGGTCTTGCAGAGAAAAAGCAGCAGACTTCTGTGGTCTTTTATGAAATCTCAAACTCCCTAATACAGTGAAAGACCTTTTGAATATCATTATTTGACTTTGTCATTTGTGTTAGAGCTGAACTGGTATTCTGTTCAATTTTCCTATCTATCTAGACAGGCTGTGTACACACATGCACAGAAGTATAAAGTAGAGGTTTTCTTTAGTTTATCTTTTGGATAGAAAATATGTTGAAAATGACTGTTGGACGATATGAGTATGTTCAAACAAAGTATTATTTGGCACCCTACTTCTATTGTGCTCGTATTAGCCTTTAGCTAGATTAGCTACTGGTTTTCATTGGGAAAGATGATGTTAAACACTAACAATTTAAAGGAAGGAATAGGCACGCTGTGAGAGCAGTGAAAGACAATGCACTGGTAGGCTACAGATCCAACTCTGAAGAGGTTAAAAAAAAAAAAAAAAAGGTAAAAAAAATTCCTGAGGTGCTGATTGGTAGTTCACCAGTGCATCTACTGATATAACTTATTGGGACAGTAGAACCCTATATGAATGCCACCTGCTCCTTCTAAACAAACAGGGATTTTCAGCAGTGAGCAAAATTCCAGATCTCTTGTTCCTCCTCAGAGGGCAAAGATGTTTTCCAGTAGAAGTGAAACTTCTAAACAGTTATCTTTTTGTTGTTTTTGAGCTGAATTGCTCTAAAACCTTCAAAGCATTGTCCGCTCCAGAGTCAGATGCCTTTGTTAGAATAATATGCGACACTTTGACATACTTGCATTATGGTTACTCACGTCCTTTGTCTGTTTTCTTCCCCCAGGTCAGCTTAGGATAGTAGAACAGGGGAGCACAAAAAGGGAGAAGTCCATAAATATTCCATACTCATAACCTTTGTAGTTTTCTTCCCCCTCCCCCTCCTGCCCTCACTTATCTTCATCGCCCATGTCTACTGAGGGGAGACAGAAGAAGGGAAGAAGAGAGAGGGAATAGAAATTTTTCTTTAATTGCATGCTGAAATTCTTTCTGAACACAGTTAGTTTATGCCATTCTTTTCTGATACACTGATGAATTTCCAACTGAATTGATTGTAAGAGAATCTTGAAAAATGGGTGATAATAAAATCTTGGAAAACTTGAGTCCAAGCAGAGTTCTCCTAGGGAGCATTTGGAGTCAGAGGATTTCTTGATAGATGTGGGAATGGCAGCTGGGGGGGCTGTCATGTGGATAGAGCATTCTGACAGTGTCAGTAAAGACTTTGCTTTTAGAACCAAGTTTATAAATGGTACCTTGCAACAGAGAAGCAAGGTAAGAGTACTTGTGCCTGAAGAGTATGAGACAATATATGCTGTGTTCACCATTAACAAGGCTGGTTTTATTTATGTAGTATTGATGATTTATCCCTACCAAGAGAGAGAGAAGCAGGGAAAGAGGAAAAACAAGTAAGATTGGGGAAAATGCAAAATTAAGTTTATACAAATTAAACAAAGTTTAATAATGCTGAACTGAGCATAAAAATTGTTAGATTGATAAAGACACAGATAAATGCCAGTGACTCCACTGGAATTCTAATGGAATTACATGTAAGAATAATTCTCCCCAGGAAAAGAATTAAAGCAGAAGCTCTCTCAACGGAAAAGAAAAATATCAAAAGAAAAGTAGTGTCTGACACTGAGAAGAGAAATTAAGTCTTGTAAGACATGGGTGTTTACATTCATGACAGCCAAATCTGTAAGCATGATTGTAAATATGACAATCATGACACTGTTGATTTGCATGGTTAATATTAGTAATTATTTTTATTTAAACTGTCTTCCACCTACAGATCTCTCACTATTTGCAGTCATAAATTATTAGGCCTCACTTGCAGCACAGTTGCTTAAACTTGAAATCACCAGCCATTCCTGGTTTACTTATACTTGAACTTCAACATTAATGATTCTTCTTTCTTTTAAGAAAATTTCCTGACTTGTTTCAATATAAATATTTGATGTAGAACACTAAAAATTAAGCAAAAAGCGAAGTAAAAAGATCTAATCTAACTATCACCTCTGCTGGAAAAAAACCACCCCAATGTAATTATTTAAATAATATAATTATCATTGCAGGATAGAGCAACTAAGTGGTTACATTGTACATGTTAGTTACTTGTGATTGATTACCTTTCATAACTCTTCCATAGTTACTACTTGTGAGTAATAAGGCCATTAGTAATATATAGAAGTATATCCCTCAAGCAATCCATTAGATGTATTTCTAAGTGTTATTCAATGAGAAAACAAACTGGTTTGCTACAACCATATGCCTTTAGCATCTTGCATCTGGATTGTTCAGATCTTATAAGCCTTTTAAAATTGTGAGGGATCCTCCAGGCTGGATTTCTGTTTTACCATTTGGCATCAATGAAAGCCGGTAAGAGAAGGTTTACTTACATACGAAATAGGCTTTTAACTTCAAGATAAGCAGTAGGGAGAATGACTCAGCCAGTGACTCATAGTATTTATACTCCCTGTTTATATGGAGTACTGCATACTGTTTGTAAGATGCTGTGGACCTTTTGATAAATCTTTTGACTCTTACTTTTTAATACTTACTTATTAAAAGTAGATAATATAGGAAAAAAGTCTGTCTGTGACTTGCTTTCCTGAAACTTTAAGGGCCAGTGGACTTAGCCCAATAAATTGTCAGAAACAGGGAAATAATAAGTGTTTTAGGATTAAGTGAATGCAGGGATCTTTTCCAAGAAGACAGCCACTGTATCCCACACCCACGGGTACTTGGGGAAGGCCTGTTGCAAATGCTGTAAAAAATGGATCACTGCAGAGAAGACAAAGTCTGACCATGTCGTCTTGGAACCTGAAGCTATAAGCCCTTTTTCAGGATTGCTCATTGTGTAACAGTAGAAATTCTCTTAACAAATAGCTGGGGTGAAGGGATCCAGGAGAGCAGGGAGGAGAATGGATGTCTTTACTGGTGAGGTTGGCTTATGCTGGTTTAAATGGGTCTGAAACTTCAACCATTGTGTTAGGGATGTAATGTAAGTGTCAGTAGTAGATCACTACAAGGTTTATTTAATTGGTGTTATTTTCAACTTTGCAATAAAGAACCTACCCTTAGCTACCTTCCTAGATAAAAGTAGTTTTCTCCAAGTTCGTGTTACAGACACAAAATACCAAGGGGGGGGGGGGGGGGGGGGGGGGAAGGTAGGTGATTATTGTTTTCTTACACTACAGAGCATGAAGATTAATAATAGAATTTAAAGGTGCTCACAGAGGTACAAGAATCTTAGGATTGCTGGAAAGCTGAGACTGTGTCTCTGCTGTGTGGCAAGTTAACTCTGCATTCCTGATCTTGTGAGTTTAAATAAATTCAACCAGTAGCTGTATACAACTTTCTAGGACAGAATTTTTCTGTAGTTACTGATACACAATTTCCCAGGAATTTAAAGTAACTATACTATTTATATTCGAGTGGATGCAATCTTGAAGCCATTGAGGCAAAATTATAACAGCATTTGGTGTTGATGTTTGATTCAATATTTAAGAAGAAAAATGCATAAGAAATTATTGATGGACTGTTAAAAAGTAATCAAATTTGCATCATTGTCAGCTATGCTTAAGACTTAATTGATCTACAGGATAAACCTCAAGTTCTGTCAGGGAGAGTTCATTTATAATGTATTAGATGTTACACTTGTTTTATGAGAAAAGCCTGAGAACAAGAAGCAGAAAAACATCTCTTTCAGTAATATTTACAACTCAAAACACATTTGAAATTTAAAAACAAATTAAGAATGCCTCTTGATTTGAAAGCTATCTGAAAATCAAGCAGATTTTCAGTCTGTTGAGGGTAGCCTCTTAAATTCTGTCTAGAAATAGTCCAGAGCATTTTATTTTAAATGACAGATAATTCATTTTTCTTTGGTTTTGCGCACAAAATATTTGCACTTTTTCTTCTCATTTTAAGTGGATAGTGAATCAATGTAGGATGTTAGTCAGTCACAGAGACTCAATCCTACTTTCTTTCTCATTATAGTTAAAGAGAATTTTGAGTGCTCAGGAACGGCAGGCCTAAGGTATTATTTTCAAAAGCACATAAATGATTAATGTTCCTTGACTCTATTTTTAAAAATAATTCAGAAATTTAGGTGCATTCTCAGGCGTTACAAAAAATGTTTTCGTTCTTTTTGATGAAATGGACTGTCAGTGTGGACAGTGGCATTGGAGAATTAGACAATATTACCAGGATTATAATGTCAGTTTCCTAATTATGAATTAATTTTATTATAGTTTGCCTAAAGCAAAAAATACTGTGTAGAACATCAGAGCAGAGTTTTCCCCAGTATTTCTGTGGTATGTTGATAAGTAAAAATTTAATTTTCCAGTGCAAATAAGTGTGAAATTAACTACATATGAAACACTTTTTTTTACAGCAGAAGTATCTTTATTGGCTACTTTAAAGTTTACTCAGCAATCTGTTTAAAAAGTCACTTTGGTTAGGTGCTTACAGAAAATACAGTGCAGTGGATTAATCCAGTTTGTAGGCTGTTTTCCAAAGAAATGCTTAATAAAAAGAATTTCATGCAATATGCTATTAGAGCTTCATTTACATTAATAAGACTCTGTTCTCAAACTATTAAGCTACCTTCAAGATAAAAAAAAAGGGACTCGCTGTATGCTGCATGTACAACCACAGCGATTAGTTTCTGCTGCTCTTGTACCCTTCTGAGCTCAGTGTATATGAGAAAGAAAACATTGTTTTCCTCACAGCTGAAAAGATATCCTGTCATCTTGCTGCCATGAAGTTCCCCTCAAACAAAACAGTAAAATCCGAAAGAGAAACTGATAATTTGGTTTGCTGTAGTTGCATTGCAGTGGCACTAGGTGCTGTGGAAATTAGCCCGAGGTTTCAGAGAACTGAACTGAATGGATTCCATGTTACATAGTGGCTGCAGTAATTCTGAGTGTGTGTACTAATGTTACACAGATTATTCATACAGCAATCTGAAAATACCAGGGTTGGGACTGGTGCTTGGTCATATGAGAAGAGGCACGTGTAATTTGCTCAAAGGATTGAGTAATAAATTACTTCAGCACTTTAAAATCTAGTTATCAGTTATCTGCCATTAGGAATATAGGATGTACTGTGTTAGATTAGAACATTGTTCGTATCTGTGCTACCTGTTGTCTCTGGACCTTTAAAATGGTGAAGGAAAAGCACAAGAAGATAAAACTCCAATTTTTTATTGCTAGGAAAACAAATGAATGGATTAGTTACAACCCTGTGAATTTCAGAGAAGCTGGCTTGACATAAATCTGTTTTTCAACAAAGACTAGTACATTGTATTTTGTGAGGAATAGTTTGGGACAGAGGAGCAAATAAAGACTTTTTAGAACTATATCATGGTACCAGATTTTTGTAATTCAGGGGTCCTTTTGGGGGAGAATCCTTTAGAGCAAGACTAGTACAGGAAAAGTTGGCTTCATCTCATTAGCAACTGTTAATCTAGATGTATGGTCAGCTCATAATTTTCTTTGACTGTGGTGTATTTTTTGATTGCACAGAGTGTTGTGATGTATGTTGTCTTCCTCAGACATGTGGAAGAAAACCCAAAAAACAAATCAAATGACAATATCCACTTTAGTAGATGATCTGAGACATTTACCTAGCTATCACAGTGAAGTAGGAGGAAACCTGTCTTAAGATCTCATCCAGAAAAACAAAATGTTCAACTAGAAGTGCGTGAACTGTAAGGAGCATTATTTATTACTGCATGGATTACTGTTTTGTGTTCAGCTAACAGCCACAAAATTATTTTAAAAATTATTATATTTAATCAATTTTGAATATTCACTTTTATGATTTAGAGGGGGGAAGAAATTGCTGATAGTAGATTAATCTAGCAGGAAGTTATATAAGGTCCGATGGATATTTGAAGTATATATGTATTTTTAATATTTATTTATTGAGAGAAGTGATAGCTTCCTTCTTAATTTTAAATCTTTACTGCAAGAAATTAGCTAGGAATGTATTGGTGTGATGCAAAAATGCTGAGTAAGATTATTTTACCTTTGTTCTGCTGGAGGTCAGACTAGCTGAAAATCGTCTCTTACTAGTTTTAAAATCTGTTACTTTTTGAATATGTATCAGCTTGTCATTTTTCCACTGATATAATAACTGTAGCTTTTCAGCAGTGCTTCATGACATGAAAGAAAAAGGTCTTTACGTATGTTTATATGCAAATAGTTAATAGATAAAGTGCCAGCAGCAGATGCCAAGAAATGTGCTGACCTTTTTGTGAGTTTTGCAAGATCAATAAACTTCTTGTTAATGTGCACTGGAAATAGCTTTTTGTCTGGAGCTTGTAACACTTACTTTTGGCTTGAGGGAGTTAAAATTTCACAATTCATTGTTTATGCTAGATGGCCAGTTACCTGTATCATCTGCTTTGCTTTCTCCATTTTTGTTTATTAACTGCTATCTTGCACTGTACTTTAAAGACAGTCTTCAAGATCTGTAAACAAAAATACTCCCGGCAAGTATAGGCATAGTTTTACATTTTTTTTCGTCTTTCATTTTTCTAGGGAAAAAAAAMCCCTATGCTTATTACTGGGCAACTTTGTTAATGACTGGCTGTAGTACTTTTCTAGTTCTCTGTACAACAGTTAGGCTTGATTTAGTTCTCATCATGTTGTCAGTTGTTGCAAGTCTGTGACCTATAGGTGAGACTGCAAAAAATTTGATCTCATTCTCAAAATGTAAGCAAAAGAGATTTTGTGATTTTGAAATTGTAAGGGAAAAAAACAACTTCTAAAAGGGAGCTAAGCTAATTTTTACTCATGGGATAAGGTAAGTGAATGTGTGGGTGTGTTAATTATTGCAGCATTCAACTTACGGCCTTGTTTAACTGGTAGAGCTAGCTATTTGATTAATACCTTATTGTGTGAATTGCTGTATTTAACAAACAAACACTGAGATGGAATTGCTATTAACCTGGTATTGCTCTGTTACACAACTGAGTTAGTGGAAATGGTTACAATTCTTAATAAAACCCCAACATTACAGGTTTACCAGCAGCTACTGTACATCTTCACTCTATGCAACCACTAGGTTTACATTTGAGTAGGTGACATGACATTTTTCTTCTTTATGTACACACTTATGATAGTTCCTCCATGCATATTATGGTGTTACGGATTTGTTAACATGCATCTCATGCATCATCTCAACATGGGCCCCTCACTGCAAGAAGGACATTGAGGTGCTGGAGCGTGTCCAGAGAAGGGCAGCGAAGCTGGTGAAGGGTCTGGAGAGCAAGTCTTACGAGGAGCGGCAGAGGGAACTGGGACTGTTTAGYCTGGAGAAGAGGAGGCTGAGGGGAGACCTTATT
>JAYKAV010001776.1:3872798-3916562 GCA_035582835.1 Phoebastria nigripes
AGGTCTTTTCCAACCTTAATGATTCTATGATCTAGAGAGTTGCAAGCAGGGAAAAAATAATTTTTTCTTAAATTTTGGTAGGTCCAGAACTTAATGTGTGTTCATAGTGCCTACTGACAGTAACTGATATAAACCTGGTTTCCTGTTCTCTAAGAAAGTTTCGTGATGCTGAAAAAACAGCTTTCAGCTGGAAGCTGAATACCTTTCCCAGTTGGTAAAAAAAAATCAAAATCCTAAATGAAATAAGTAAAACTATTGAAACAGGCCTTGTGGGTCACTTGAAGTACTTCACTTAGCTATTTTTCAAATGTCTGTTTTGGAAGTTGACTTTCTTACTTCTGTTGAAGTTTTAAGTGTACTTTTATTCCTATTTTGAACTCAGAAGTAATTATGATTCGACATGAAAAACTTCATTTGAACAATGTCAGAAAGGGTTTTTCAAATAACTTCAACTTTTTCCTTTCATAATTGTTTAATTTAGGAGACTTATTAAAACAGAGTTTGTCCTGGAAAAGGTTGATTTCACAAATTGTAAATGTTCAGAGAAAATATTTCCTTGCTCATTTGAAAATTTTATGCTGATGTTAGTCTGTAAACATTAACTGAGACCTGCGTCTGTACATCAGTTTAAAAAGGACTTAATTCCTGTTTGCATTTTTATCATATAAGAAGGGATGAATAAGAGGATGTTGATAATACTGTGTTCTAGATGTGTTACAGTGAGAGGAGTTGAAGGTGTGCACTTTTATTGAATTGTGGCAATTCTTAGTTTGCTATTAAGGCAAACTTTTCAGCTTATAGGTTGCAAATTTTTAGAAACAGAGGTTTAAGGGACATTTTTTATGTGCTACATTTGTTTACAGTTGTTTGAGTCTGTCCTTCAAAAACAACCAACCAGTCCTCTTACAAGAATTAGCCAAACTGTTCTTCTGGAATGACTTTGGGATGCTTAACAATTCCTACAGGAGACTCTTCCAAAGAAGTGTTGGTCTGTTCTAGTAAGTAATGATTTGGTTAGGCATTTGTAGGCTGTTTTGGGKTTTTTTTTTCCCCGTGGGTGTTGACATAGCCTCTGATTTCAGTCACATATGATGACAAGCCCATCTAGCTGTTGAATCAGCTTGATAGACGTTCTTTCTAAATACGGCTAGCCTTAGGATTACACAGTACTACAGTGGATTAATTTGATTACCATTTTCTTGGGAGGTATAACCGTATTTCATTTTATTAACTCTGTATTTTGGACACTATTGTACAGTCAAAGAGAATGTTTCCAAAGCATTTTATTCTATTTTAGGAACATGTTGGGTTTCAGCTTCACTAGCATTTAGTTAAAGATTTCTTTGCACTAAGGGATGGCTCAACGCTGAAGTTGTGACAGTCCAGAGGAATGTGGAGTTGATGGTAAAAATACAGATAGTCAGCATTCAGCAACCAAGAAGTTTCAGCTTAATCACTTGCCTACCTACTTTAGCTTGACATAGAGATGATCTTGAAGGAGGGTACTGTAGGCATTTGAATTGAGCCTGCATTAATAGCCATTTGGAAGTCTTCCAACTCTATGTAAAAGTAGTCTATTCTCATCAGAACATTGTAGGTTAACTATCTTTCGTTATGCACRGTATGTCTCTTCAGATCTTCACTGTATCTGACGTACACTTGTAAAAGTTGGGTGAGTGGTTGTGCATCTGCTTAACAAAGCAGTCTTCTGACTTAAGTTTTCTCTAATGCATTTTTTATTTTCGTTTTTGCAACTGATCTCTGAAATACCCATATGCCATTTACTTCAAGTGTTACTTATTTATTTATTATATAATGTGAGCTGTTTGGCTGGCTGTGTTTGTCATGTGAACTTTACATTATTTTTTCTTGTTCTTTTGCTGCAATCTAGAAGGAGCTTAAAGAAGCCACTGCACCTGTGAATCTCCCTTTGTGGCACAGATGTTTAGAAAATTCTAGCTGGTTAGCTACTTGGTGATGCTGGAAGTGTAAATAGTAGATTTCTTTCTTTGAGCTGAGCAAACTGTTACCTCAGGCACCCTGCCTAGAAATCTGTAGAATTTAAATTTTCTTTCTTCAAAGGTTGTGTCCATGTCTGGTTGTGAAGGCATTAATTGGTTGCCTTTGTAGATCTTGCAGCCTCCCCAAGTTCACAGGAGAGCTTGTGAACAGTAGTCTTTCCCATTGTGTGCATAAGTGGCCCAACCTGCTTAAAATCAAGTGTACTGTTAATTTATTGTAGTCTTCTCTCATTATCACACTCGCTTTTCTCGCTTATCTTTTCTGGTTTTTTTCCTTTTTTTTTTTTTTTTTTTTTTTTTTTTTTTTTTTTTTTTTTTTTTTTTTTTTTTTTTTTTTTTTTTTTTTTTTTTGGTACAACTGAGTTTTCTGGGTATCTCTGTATTTAGTCATGTACTGTGTGTTTTGTCTAACATGGAATAAATACCTAAATGTTAAAAATATAGCAAAAAAAAAATTATTAGTTTAGGGCTACCTTTTACTGAGAGATTTCATTTCCCTCTCCTGCCCTTCCACCTAGACAGACATTAAGCTTTTTGGAATTTACTGTTTTTATTTCTCTCTGCATCTGGGAGGTGAATCCTTTAAAACTCCTGGAACAATTTACAGTTTGGGCCTCTGTGACAGAAAGCACTGCAGCAATTCTGAAATGTCTCAATTTTGTAAACATTTTCAATGCCTGAATTACAATACTTAGGTTCATAGACTGCATTAATTCTGTACCATTTGGCTTTGTCTTAAGTTGTTTGCTATTTTAGTCTGCAAATGCAAATGTTAAAAGTAATTATTATGCATTGGACAGCGTCTTCTAGACCAGTGCACTGAAGGGATTTGCCATAGGTGAACATTTGCCATGCATGACCCTTGACCTAGAATGAGGTCTAGTAGAAACGGATTTTAATTTACCTCCCTTACTGCTTGTGGATAAGGCTAGGTCTATATTTAAGGTTAGTTTTAATGTTCTACAAAACAAAAAAGTAAAGCTGTTTTATCTTGTAGAAATGGGGTTTTTTCAGGCTGTGGTCATCTAAGATGCAGTAATACAATGAACTGTTTGTACTCTTTTAAGTATTGAACTCCAACTTGAAATCTGTTACTAGCCTCAGCCTTATCCAGAGACTTCAACCTAACTCGGAACCAAGCACAGGACGTTTACTCTGATGGCAGGAATCTTCCTAGTAGCTCTATGAAGATCATGCTGAATATCTCTCTGGAAATACAGGGTACTCCAAATTTCAACCCTAGATTTGGGGTTGAACATACCCGAAGGGTCTCTGCAAAATTTAGTATTAACCGTAGGGCATTTGTGTGCTTTAATCCCAGTCCTCATCTGTAATCAAAATCATAGTAATGATAAACAAATAGATGTCTTCCACCTTTAATTTATATTATTAAATTTTCTTTGTTACGGTGAGTACCCCTGAACACCATAGAGAATAAACCTGAGATTAAAATATACTTAAATTAAAAATAAATAAAATATTAGATTTTAGCTTTTTTAACGTAAAAGAAATGAAAAATGGACAAAAATGCTGACAAGTAAATTACATAGACATTTTTATACTTATTTTGTATGAAGGATTAATATAACTTGTAGGCAGGAATTGTTTTTCTTGAGCTGTTAATGATCTGCTATTTTATTCCCTAGATTAGTTCTCAAAGGTCAAAATGTGATCAGTTATCCAGTAATTTGGATCCCTTAATTGGCTTGGTTGTGCTTGAAAAGCAAAGCTTCTGTTTTATTTCTATTATATAGTCTGCACAAAAGCAGAGAAAAAAAAAAAGATTAAGATGATGTTTAGAAGGACATTATGGATTGATATGCAAAATGAAAATATGTACAGGTACATTCTTGAACTCTTTTCAGTGATATTTTCATATTCTTTCCATTAGACATTGAGAATTCAGGAATACCAAAACATAGTGTCCTTCCTAAGTCACTTTCTGAAGGAAAAGAAGACTTTAAATAGATTCCCTGCATTTTTGGAGACTGTGAAGGAAAGGAGCAGGTGAAAAGCAGAAGAGGAATAGGAATAAATGTAGAGGGTTTTTTGATTCATACAGTGATCTAGCCTAATGTCTATAAAAGATTTCCATTGACTTGAACAGGAGTTGGATCAGACCACAATGGCTGTTTGTAGCACTCCCATGCCTGAAATGGGGTGGGTGATTTCAGTAAGTAATTAGAAAAAGAAAGCAAGAGTTAGTATTTCTGTTTACATTCTCTACTCTGTCACAGATTTAGTCAAAATTTGTATTAAATATACAGATATGTCAATTATATTCTGGTTAAAAATGGCAATAATACTGAATGGCAATAATTTACTGAAGTCATAGAAAAATTGGAAGGCTTATTTAATGATACCTATTTATATATAAATCTTCAGTGAAATTTTCATTAGTAATCTCATAATTTCAAATAATATTGTTTGTATTTCCTTATACATTGAGGAGATGTATCATTTTATTCAGAGTTTAAATTCACATAGCTAATTAAGTTCTTACTCTATTCTTTATCTCCAAGAAAAAGAATGTAGAACACTTTTAATATCAAAATTATTTTGTATTCATAATTAGTCCTCTCCTAATAATTCTGTTAAAAATTTAAAGGTCTGCTTTTCATGTTATAAAAAAAATCAGCATTCATTGTTACGGGGTTGCGAAACCGCTTTTTGGCAACTGGACAAGAATATACAGTAGTAGAACTGCCACTGAATCTATTATGTTTAGAGATGGTCACAATATTGTTCATATTTTTTAGTAGATGGTATTCAGATTTCTTTCTTTCTTTGGCATTTTAATGGGTAACAAGCCTTTGTAAGTGACTGAGAAACTGGAGCAATTTCTTACTTAAAAGACTACTTTTCTTGCTAAGTCTAGTGACTCTGTTTTTATTAGTGGGAACACAGTGCTGCTGTTAATGTGGTGCTAGTAAAAGTCAAGTCTTTAACATGTCTGTGCCAAAATATGCTTGTATTTCTAAACTGACATTTTTAATCCTGATAGTTTTATGAAATAGTCCTTTCTTTTTTTTTAAAACCTACAGCTTTATCTTTTATTCTTAGTCTTCTTCAGCCTCTGATTGTTACAGGCATGTTCATGGTTGTCCTCATGAAGTGGATATTTCTGCCTCATTAGCCACATGCTATCTGATTTTGTTGTAGTATCAAAGAAAACAAATATTTTTTTTCCTCATATCAAGGTGTTTAGGAGGCAGATGTTCCTTAAATGTTGGTATCTGGAAAAGATGGTTTCTTCATTATTGTTTACAAGTTTTTACAGTTGTTACAGTCTGTAACAAAGAATTTTCATTCTATTATGTTTGATCACTGAATAGGCTGTAGCGGTGTAAAGGTTATATTACTGTTCTTTTCACTTATTCACCTATTCCATTGGGAGATTATTCAGGTGCACTAAAAATAGAAATGTTAGTTTTCAAATTTTTTTTTCATTAAGAACTTCAGGATATTTCCATCATAAAATTGTACTGATTCAGCAACTGATTACAGAGAGTTTGGAATTGCACTTTAAACAGTAGTTAAAGTAGACTGATTCTTTAAGTATCTTATAGATGATGGCAAAGATGTTTTCTAAAAGAATAATTATAAACATATAAGTTTACGGTATTAAAAATGAACACTGGAATAACTTTTTATCCCAAATGTATTTCATGTTCTTTATATGTTTCCAAAAGAATTGCCAGTGATGTTTCCAAAAGAATTGCCATATTGCTGTTAAAGAACAGCTACAGGGATTACTTTCAGCACTTTAAAAAAATAATTGCTCTCTAATCCAAGATTTAAATTTTTCTTGCTTTTGATTTAATCTTTTCTGGTTAGAAGGCAAAATATTTTGTTTAATTAAAGGGACCTGCTTGTTTGGTGCATTTTTGCCTTGAGACTGGTTTAAAATTACTGAAGTACTGAAAAAATCCTTGACCTCCATTGACATATAAGCACCTTTTGATTGTTTGTTGACAAAGATGACACTCAACAGGCTGTATTCCTTTATGTATTATGTTAATATATGTTTGTGTGAATGTACCTATTTTTAAGATGAAAATTATTGTTGAAAAAGGAGAATTAATATGTTATAGCCATAGTCTGCAATGTATTTAATTTGCATGTTGGCACATTTACCAAATGTTTTCAAAAACAGGACAGCATATTAAAATTTCTAAGAATCATGAAGGGGATCCATTTACCACTAACTCACAAAGTCATACAAAAAAAGAGGACTACAGCAATCTCGTATTTTCTTGACATTTAATTGCTTTTTGTATCCATGGATTTTGCTCAATTATAAATTATTAAGTGCAGTGTTTTAAATACAAACTTTAAAAGTATATTTGTGTTTATTTGCAAGCCTTGAATTTGCCCCGGGGAGGAGGAGTTTGACCATTGTTGTGTGCTGAAATTTAATATCCTTTGTTTTAGATCCAAGAAAGCCTGTTGTACTGCATCTGACCATCATCTCTCAGCAGGTTCAGGAATATCAGATGGATTGAAAATACTCTACTTTGTGTAGTACAAGTTTTACTGCCCCTTGTTTTGTGTTGTTAATCTGCCATGTTATTTTGYCCTAGGACATCTTTAACCTGAGAGGAAATACACAATATTTTTCTGAACTGCAGATCCATTTAAGGTTAGATGAATTATAACTTATGCTAAGTTACATATATGTTTGACTCGCACTGCAAATATATTTATACATGCATTGGAGAGGATTTTAATATTAATCCTTTTATTAGTCTTAATATTAGTCTTTTTTTTAATACACTGTTGATGAAAGTAGTTCTTTGCGGGTAGTTATGGGGTAGTTTCATGGATAAGATGGCTATATACACAATACTGACTTTTGTATAAGCTTCCAGGCACACACCAAAGTCGGTCTTTTTTTTTTACATCTATTTTCTCTCAAATATACTTATGCACAGATATATTTGCCTGACAAAAATATTCTTTCAGACTTCACTGCACAGCAGGAGGAGGTGAGCCAAATGTTTAGAACACAGTATGTATGGTCGTGACCTTAATACTACATACCCAATGACAGTCCTTGGAGGCAGGTGAATATAACTGAAAAACTGTGTATTCATGTTGGGCTGCCGCTACTGTAAAGGAAGTGCAGGCCTGATTTTTCTCAGTGATGGAGATTCTGGGGAGTGGATATAGGGCTTCAAATGCAAATTAATCTTCTTTATATGCGGATAGCAACTTTTATCCTCGGTGGCCATTTCCTTAGAGGAAACAACATCTGTCAGTGCTGATAGAATCATGTCTTCTCTACTGAGGCCGCAATCAAGGGCGCTCTGACAACATTCTTCATGGCCTGAGTAATCTACCTCTGTGGAAAATCTTGCAGGTTTAGGAACAAGAGCAAAGTTAATCACAGTTATTAGAGAGGTTTCTAAGATGTTGGCATTTGTCTGTGGGAGAAATAAATGGAACCTTTAAACCTGAGGTGTGTAGCCAAAACTCTAGTTGAATACAAAAGTCCATTGGAATTTGTGTCTTAATTATTTCATTAATATTGTAGCCATTTAAAAAATACATATTTTTTGAAATTGGCGTGCTGAAAAAAAAATTGATAAGGTTTTATTTTCAGGCTTAGAATTTCAATTTTACATAATTGTTGTTTTTAAATATTTCCTTTATAACACTTCCCCTCATACATTCTGGGCAGTGTATCCAAAACTGAGGATACGTTGTCTAAATTGTATACTCTATATATGTCCACGTACATCCATATATAGTGTATGACTTAGTATTAACAGTATTATCATAGGTCACGGAAAAAGAATAAAAGTCCTGTGGAATATGAAATGACAGCTTGTTTGAAATTTTTAAAGCCTTAAACACTTGAAAATATGATAGTATAATTATGACAGTGTAATTACTAACAGACATAACTATATTATTGTTAAAATGTGAATATATGAAACTAAATAGCTGCAAGATTTAAGATATTGTTTTGGGTTTGTGTGGCAAGGTTTTGGTAGCAGGGGGGCTACAGGGGTGGCTTCTGTGAGAAGCTGCTAGAAGCTTCCCCTGTGTCTGACAGAGCCAATGCCAGCCGGCTCCGAGAGGGACCCACCGCTGGCCAAGGTCGAGCCAATCAGCGACGGTGGTAGCACCTCTGGGATAACATAGTTGAGAAGGGGAAAAAGTTGCTGCGGAACTGCAGCCGAAGAGAGGAGTGAGAATACGTGAGAGAAACAACTCTGCAGACACCAAGGTCAGTGAAGAAGGAGGGGGAGGAGGTGCTCCAGGCGCGCGGAACAGAGATTCCCCTGCAGCCCATGGTGAAGACCATGGTGAGGCAGGCTGTCCCCCTGCAGCCCATGGAGGTCCACGGTGGAGCAGATATCCACCTGCAGCCCATGGTGAAGACCATGGTGAGGCAGGCTGTCCCCCTGCAGCCCATGGAGGTTAACAGTGGAGCAGATATCCACCTGCAGCCCATGGAGGACCCCACGCCGGAGCAGGTGGATGCAGCTGAAGGAGGCTGTGACCCCGTGGGAAGCCCATGCTGGAGCAGGCTCCTGGCAGGACCTGTGGACCCGTGGAGAGAGAGGAGCCCACGCTGGAGCAGGTTTGCTGGCAGGACTTGTGACCCCTTGGGGGACCTATGCTGGAGCAGTCTGTTCCTGAAGGACTGCACCCCGTGGAAGGGACCCACGCTGGAGCAGTTGGTGGAGAACTGCAGCATGTGGGTAGGACTCACGTTGGAGAAGTTTGTGGAGGACTCTCTCCCGTGGGAGGGACCCCATGCTGGAGCAGGGGAAGAGTGTGAGGAGTCCTCCCCCTGAGGAGGAAGGAGCGGCAGAGACAATGTGTGAAGAACTGACCGCAACCCCCATTCCCCATCCCCCTGCACCGCTGGGAGGGGAGGAGGTAGAGAAATCAGGAGTAAAGTTGAGCCTGGGAAGAAGGGGGGGATGGGAGGAAGGTGTTTTAAGATTTAGTTTTTATTTCTCATTACCCTACTCTGATTTGATTGGTAATAAATTAATTTCCCCAAGTCGTGTCTGTTTTGCCTATGACAGTAATTGGTGAATGATTTCTCCCTGTCCTTATCTCGACCCACGAGCCTTTCATTATATTTTCTCTCCCTTGTCCTGCTGAGGAGGGGAGTGATAGAGCGGCTTTGGTGGGCACCTGGCATCCAGCCAGGGTCAACCCACCACAATATGAAGTTTTGAAGTGTATAATGGGTATAACAGAAGATAGCATCCAGTGGAAGCCCTTAGCTAAATGGAAGAAAAATACCTAAAAATTATCTTAATAACTTTGTTTTTCCTTCCAATGTCAAATAAATTCCTTATTTGTCTTATTTAAATGAAGACAGACAAACCCTTTCACTTTGAGAATAATTCGTATATTCCATCTTTTGTATGTGTTGTAGCATAACTGTTCAGTATTAAGGTAAGCACAGCATTTAGGATTGACTTGAAAATGTTCAGGAAGGATAAAAGCTTAGTGAACTAATTCAGGAAAAATCATATTTATCTGAGCCAATTTTTTTAGCTTGACATTCTATGATTTACTTCTAAGCTGCTAAAAGAGCTTAAGAAACTTCTTCCTTCTGGTTTCTCTGATTTATTTATTTATTTATTTATTATGTGCTGCTTAATCCTGCCTGAAATTTGTGCAATTAGTATTGAAACAAACATTATGGGTATTGACTATGACAAACCTAGAGATGTGCGAGATTAGAAATGATTATGTACTTCACGGAACTGTTTAATACATGATAATATTAGTACATCACTCAAAGAATTGAAAGGTACTGTATAGTTTTCTGCAAAAGAGAGCTGATAATGCGCGGTAGTGTTGAAGCGAGTGTTGAGGGTTTCTAGTATTTTGTTAGCTTTAAAAATGTTCCAAGCCAGTTACACAGGCAAAAATAAGAATTTCAGTCTTTTTATTATTCAGAGTCAGTTGGCATTGGCATTGAAGGTACTTAAGTTGTGCAGAAGCTTGAACTGTGGCTGAATCCTTTATGAAATCTCTAGGGAGAAAACCATTTAGGTGTAAGAAAAACATCTGAAGCAGTAAATAAACAATCAGAAATGGGCAGTTTAATATGCATATAGGCTGATACCTAGAAACCTTTAGCAAGACTTTGTGCTTAAGTCGCATGTATTGAAACGTGAATGTGCTCTTCCATGCACACGTGCACARTCACAATTATGTATTAGTGACCCCAAAACACAAGTGTGCAAATGTTTACTAACATTAATTAAACATACTCTTACACAACAGAGCTTTACGTAGGATGAAATAGTGGTCTGTGATACATAGGCAAAACGCATATGCACATCAGTTCTTCTGGCACAGTTATCTGTCCAAAAACATCCTCTGTCAGTGGATGATTTTCATAAGTAAATCTATGTTAAGAGTTAAAATGYGGTTGTCTAGCTCTTTGTCTCCATCCCCTATTTTAAGTTAGTAACACAAGCTTAGTAAAAGCAGAAAATTAAGTGGTAATAAACAGAACTTCAGAGAGCTGAGAAGAGGAGGTTCTGCCTTAATGCTGCTATATATTCCTTGAAACAGCTTAATAATTCAATAGTAGTCAAAGTGTAAAATAATTTACACTTGGTTTTGATGCCTTATCTTGGACATTATTCTTAAAATGGATTTTTTGACATCCAGGGACAAGCTGTCTATATCTCATGAGTCTTCCAAAGTATTGGTTAAAAAAATTAAGAATGTGTTTGCTGAAGTCCACATTTGTTAAAATCTGGGAATGGAATTGGTCAGGATAGTATATTACCAGTGTGTACGTGTAAAAGAAAAACCAAAATACCTGTTTTATCAGAATGTATAACACACACTACCATTGAAGTACGTGCAATTTACAATTTTAATTGGGAGGGAGATGACTAAATGCCAGCTGCTTTCAACTGGCTTGCAGCTATCTTCTTTCCAATTTAAACTGCTATCACAACTTGACAAAGATGTATAAAACATGTCTGTTAATTATCATTTTTGTGAGGCTGCTTCTAAATATTTCCTTGAGTTGTCAATTGACTATATAATCAATTAATTTATAACTGTAATATATAGGAGAGGAAGCTTTTTTTTTTTTTAATAGCTTTTCAGATTACTAGTTGTGCATATCATCATGTTTGGTATACCTGTTGAGAAGTGCCCAAGATGACCCACTTGCAACTTTTTGGTAAAGATCTGTGTCATCTCAGTCACCAGCCTACTCCAGTACTTCTGGAATACCTACTGCAAGCTATGTTAGTTGTCTATATGTGCATTAATTGCTATCGATATGTTACAAATTTGTACAAATGGACACATCTATGAGAAAAACTAGGGTTTTTTTCCTAGTTAGAAGGTTTTAAACCAAGGCTTTAAATAGAATTCTGACCAATTAAGAATTTGTTTGATTCAATATGCAGACTTGATTTGTAACAGATGTGAGATGCTTTGCTCTATAAGCAAAAACAATACTAATCAAAGATGGAGAGTTTTTGTCAAGGAGAATCCCCTTCCAAACCTCAGTTTTTAAAAACTAGTTGTGAAATGAACATTGCCATTGCTCCTTTCCAAAAGTATTGTCAAGAGGAAGCCATAGTTTTCGTTACATCTTGTGATTTAGGTACATCTTTTGTTTAAGAAATAGACAATTATGATTTTTCAGTGCTTTCTGTTCCTAAAGAGATTGAATATGTATGTCATTTTGTTATTAGGATAGACAAATTATGTGTTCATTGTTAGTGATATCAGTTGTGGTCTGACGTTATTTTGGGAGATATGTACATGGCTTTTGTGGTTTGTATGTGAAGGTTGACTAACTGTTTACTGCATGCTGAAGAACACTAGTTCAGAAATTTTAAGGTCTTAACTAGAAAGATGAAGGGACTTACGATGTATGCATTTGCAGTCTTCCCTGCCAGTCCTTCTTTTATGATCTTGTATTTAAAATTACTCTCATATTTTATGCTACCTGTTATTTTTTATAAATGCTTCCACATCATTCAAAATCTCCACCTATGGAAGCATTGTGGTCGTGCCCAGTGGACTATTTAATACTTTATATTAACTTTCACAGAGTAACTTTTCTGATCCTAAAATATTGTTGCTCTGTACCAGAGTGCTACTCTGTATAGAACCTGGACGTTTTTTTATTAGGAAACTGACAGATTGAAATGTTAAAGTGTCACCTTTCCAAAGTAGTGTGTGTTGTTTGTAGATGGCAAAGTTCTCCAGAAGCTTTGCAGTGTGTTGTCCGCTCTTTTCCAGAGCTATTTTCAATATCTAGGCTAGTAATACAAGACATGCAAGGATGATACTTGCAGTTTGTGCTATTGAACATTGTTCAAGAATTTGCTCAATTTTTGTCCCCATAAAAATAAATAAATAAAATGCCAGTTTTCTGGAATCCCATCACAGACTTTTTTGTAATTATCAGCACTTGAGATTTTAGCTAAAGCTGTACAAAGATTACATTAGCATAAAATGTCGTGTTCTTTTGATTGAATATATTATTTGAGAGAAAATATTCAGCAGTACTAAAGGTAGGAATAAGAAATTATTACCTGCCAGGTGATAAATAGTACTCTGTTGATGAGAAATATTTTTTAAAAATGCTAATTGCTCCATTGAAGTTGACACTTAATCCAGTTAAAAATATGCCACAAATCTAGCTTTGAAAATTCAGTATGTAAGTAATGGGGCTGTTTGAATTGTAGCAATTACTGATTCCAAATTAGTGGGTTCTCCTTTAAAATTTCCTTGTCACATCATATTTTGTCACATCATGTAGTTCCACTTCATCATGCATTGGCATATAATCCTGATTGGTAAACTGCAGTGAGATGATCAGAGTCCCACTTTGACTTTGGTGCTTGTGATTGAAAAGAAACCCAAACACTGCAATGCAAATAAAACGTTTTACTGATTACACAGCTACATTTTGTAGCTTTTATTCCAGAACCTCTCTGCACAGAATTTCTTTCACCTTCTTAACCCCTCATATGCTCCTCATAAATTATTCTACTTTGTTTTAAAAGTCTACTGTAGTTACTGCATATTGAAAGTACAGCCATGTCTGTTTGGATTTGACTCTTATCTTGCCGTTATTAGTGGATCTCTGCTACTGATTGGATTAAATACAAATGGGTTTATCAGGTTTCCCCAAAGACGAAAGTACCAAACATCTAACAATATTGCAACTCACAGTGATGTCTTTTAGTGTTTAGCTGCTTCTGAAATTAGCGATGCAGTGACTGTAGGATTGGACCTTTGAGAAATTTTCTGGTTATCTATAAACCTGAGAAATATCTTTCTACACAAGGTAAACAGAAATCCTTTTATTTGATGCAGCTTCCTTTGCTGATCTAGAGTAGAGAAAATTTTACTGTATGCAAAACAGAGAACAGTCCTTTAAGGAGTTCAGCTGTAGAGTAGTATGTCTTTTTTGTTCCTAGAAAGAGCCCAGAAGGGAAAATATTGATGGGATACCTTTATTTCCTCCTTTTTTCAGGCCAGTCAAAACTCCTGTCCTTAGATATGGAAGTGAGGCAAGCACAGAAAGCTTCAAGAGATATCTTGGTGTATGGCTAATTAGTTAGAAGTGTTTTCATTTTTCACTGCTCCATATTTTCTCAGTGAATCTGCTTTATGTGGAGATTCTTTGGAGAAGAGTCACTAAACAGAAGTTTAATAATAGGCAAAATTTACGCCTGTTGTTGTTGCTTCTCTGTTGCAGTTTTTAGGGCTGGAATGCAAAAATATAACCCTTTCCTTGAGAGATGGTTTGTGACACTGTCTCCATTTGGATGCAGAGAATTTTTAGAAAGAAAAAGGGGCCTTGTGGCTCATGAAAAAATTATTTTTGACATTGATTTTCCTACTGTTTTGTCTCTCTTGAATTTCTCCACAAGTTTTCTTCCTCTCATAAAGGTAATTAATTACTGGGCTTTAAACTTTCAGGTGGTAAGATCTTCCACATTTCATTGAGATGARGAAATTGTGCTCAGTCTCTGGATTTTCTGCCATGGAGAGAATATCCCACATTTCAGTATTAACCCTCAAACAGCATACATGCAGAAACTAATACAAATGCTTTTGGCCCCTATCTCTCGCTTGTTTGTTTTGCGGAGATTGCAGTCGGCATTCGCCTGGCTGCTTTGCTTTCCTTGATGCAGGAAGAGACCTTCTGATATTGGGGAATGTTAACATAGCTAGGTGGGTCTGATGGAGCATTTGATGGCTAGACAGAGCTGGCTAACTTACAAATCCTGGTTTATTTCAGGATCTTGGTTTCTTTAAAGCTGCGCATGAACTAACAAGTTATGCCACATACTGTGTCTTTGTTGAGTGCTTTTGTGCCACTGTAAATATCCATGGGAAAAATGCTGCTAATACTTCAGTTCTGTTGTGCAAGATCCAAGAACTAAGACTTTYCAGTTGAGGACCTGTGACTCTGGCATTTACTGGCAAATGAGTATCTTTTCCATGTGACTTGCATTGAGATTCTCCTTTGTAAATAACTGGATACCTAAGAATTCACCAGTCTGTTTTGGAATTTCTTGTTTGTTTACTAACAGTCATATTCTAAAAAAGGGACCCCTTCCTTTTGCAGAATGGCTTTTATACGTAAATGAATGTGTGTAATTGGTTTGTGAGCACAGACTTTTCAGTAGCTGAAAACTGTTTTCAAAACTGTTTTGTGTGTTCTTTTTTTATACCTAGAATAGTAGCTGGCAGCTGTTTTTTTTGTTTTGTTTTGTTTTTTAAGTCTTTCCCCCATTATTTCAGTATTTTTTTGGAGCTGAATGGGAATATTTGAGAATCTGGTAATTTTTGATGTAGAAATTAACAGGCAATATAATGTGAAAATTATTTCCATCAGTAGTAAAGCTACTTTCAAGGCAACGATGGATATTTCTAATCTGCAAAAGAATGCGTGGAACAGATACACTAGTTTCAACTTTGTGTAGTCATATTACTAGTTTAGGGATGGTAACACAAAGCTCTAAAGCAGGTTAAATTAGTAGGTCCATAAACTTAGGCCACTGTCTAGACTGCCAGTACCTGAGCTAGTTGCTAGAATTCTTTCAAGTACTTCTGCATCTGCTGTGGTTTTCACTGCAGACATATCCTGAGAGAGCACAGGAGAAACCCCAGTGCTTACAGGTGTGTTCTCTGGGTTGTATTACTACTGAACCCCAAGCAGCTCTGGGACTTTCTGTGGGCATTTCATATTTTGTATGCTTAATTTGGAGTACCAGTAAGGAAGAGCTCAGCAGAAAATACTAGGCTTTTTTTCTCTGAACTTGTGGGTTTTTTGGGTGTTGTTGTTTAACTGCAAAACCCTATCTGATTACCTTATTGAGGTAATTTACCTTCTTTCATCAATGTTTATGGAGCACATGGTAMAATGATTATAGAGAAATAAGGAATTATAATAGATTATGTTCCATAAACATGGCTAGTGATTTATGCCATGTACAATAGCAGTAGTATTCAATGTGCACTGTCTCTTTACTCTCCCTTCCTCTCTCCCTGCTTTTTTTGGTTTGTTTTTTTTTCTTTTCTTCTTTTTTTCTTTTTCCTTTTTTTTTTTTATAAGGAATTTGTGCCTGAACTGAGTGAAGCCTCCTTATGCTGTAGTTTAGATACAGGCATTTTTGGTGGTGAAGTTTTAAATAAGAACATTTACTCTGGCAAAAAAAGAAATTAAAAGGAAACAAAGACATTGCCCCATGTGTACTCTATAATGAGTTGCTGTCCTCATTTTTCACTTGAAACCAATCGTTATGGTACTGAAGTGAACAGTGCCTCATCTACACATATATGTCATTTTTCCAAAGGATGCTCTGGAGAGGATGAAGATCAATATGAATYCATTTTTTCTGGTAATGGAAAGTATTTGAACTGTTCAGTTATCAGGCACAAAGATTACTTCTGGGGTTATCATGCTTGTGTTTCTACCCACTGCCCTGACAATTCCAGGCATGTGTAAACCTACAGCTTTTTGTATGCCTTGACAAGTATTCTGAAGAGACGAGACTTACTTACACTGTTGAGAAGGTAGAATGATATATGATTAGCAGAAAAACAATTTTCCTTAAATTGACCCTATCCTCAACATATCTGCTAAAATTTGTCTGTTTTGTTTAGTATTTATTTTAGAGCTAACAATATTTGGAAAAATTTTAAAAAATATTTGGAATATTTGGAATATTGGAATATTTGGAATATTTGGAAAAAGTTTAAAAACCCATATATGAAGTTCAAAGTGCTTTCACACACACATTGTAAAACAGATAAATACTATGATGCTCACAGAATAAAATCATATTTTAATAGATGAAGAGGATACAGAGGTGCTAAGATACTCAGTTTAGAAGTAACATGCATAAGCCCTAAAAGAATTGTTTTTAATTACAAGATATGTTCTCTGCTAGTCACCTACAATATTATCTTGTTAATCATAAACATTCAGAAACAGACATATTTACGCAAAGATATTTCTATTGGGAAGACACTTTCAAGCTACTTAGAAACCTCAAAGTAGGGCATGAGAGAATAGTACAACGTTTAAATGGAAATGCTGACAAAATCTGAAGTACATTGCAGTGGGGCTAGAACAAGTAATTGCTGTGTTATTACTATGAGGTTTGGACAATGAGGAAAAGTGAGACAAAGAACAGAGACTAGAATTTGAAGTCCTCTTTTAAGCCCAGTGCCTTGTAGATGAAGAAAACACTGTATGGCTGTTACAGACAGTGTAAGTGTAAAACTACATTTTATCTTTTAAAGCCAATCAAATTATTTCTAATAAAGTTCCTTGTAAAGTAATAGACTTTAAAAAAAAAAAAATCTTTCCATGATCAGCTGTTGAAAAGCATTGGCCTAAAGACAGTAATGCTTGACTCTCAGTAGAGATCAACCATAATGGCTGTTTTGTATGTCAGTACATACGGGATGGATTCWTTGTACTTTTTTTATATCCTTGGCATATGTGATTTCTGTGCCAAATAGCTTCTGAGAGATGCTAATTTTATGAAAAATGTTCCATTTTGAAGTTGCATCTCATTTAAACCTGGACTCTATTTCAAGCCTGTATCTGGTAGTGAAGGTGGGAATTTATTTATTTATTTATTCATTCATTCATTCATTCATTCATTCATTACCTGGCATGTGTTGACAACTTCAGGTGGGCTTTCAAGGGAATTTTAGACCTTAAATTGTAGTGAGTTTAACCCATTATCGCTTGATTTTTTTAATTTTTTATATTTTGTAACTATACCTCAGCATTCAAGAAGTTTCTTCTGCAGATTAGTGATTATTATGTAGGATTTCCAAAAGTCTAGTGTATATATCCCTTCTCTACTTCTCAGTGGAAGTTTAAAATACAAAAATATGTTTGTGAAATTACAATTTATCAGGTATAGGTTACTGAAGTTGAAAATTTACTTGTGCCTACTTCAGAAGATCATCATGCACCAGAGGGGGGTAGCTGGAAAAATGTTAAAGTTTGAGTTTAGGTTTCAGAAATCTGATTTTTTTTTTTTTAAATAAACTTCTAGCTAGGTAATAAAAGTCTCATAAACTAAACTGCAAATAACTGCCTTGGGAAAGTCCTATTTAAATCTATAGTGGAGAAACAAGCTGAGTACTATACAAAAATTTTCTAAAAGTCTGAGGAATGTTTCCTGTCCAGGTTTTTTTGTTGTTTTGGGTTTTTGGTGGTTTTTTNTTTTTTTTTTTTTTTTTTTTTTTTTTCCTTTTTAGTTCAACAGGAAAATCTGTAGAGTGAGGAAAGTAAAATACTCTATTGATTACATTTCTTTTTTCTTTTTTTCTTTTTCTTTTTTTTTCTGGTTCAGAATGCTTTGAGTCAGGTTATCATTCTATATTAAACCGCTGAGAGGTTGAAAGAAACCAAAACCAAATCTCATGTTGAACAAAGGAAGCCTTAAAAATTGTTTAAAGAAACAAAACCAGCCAAGCTTTGTTTCACTTGCCTCCATTCAACAAGATGGAGTTTGGCCTTAGGGCACTCAGGTCCTGATCCAAACCACTGTGGAAAGAATCCCTCATGGTCTAATTATCAGCAACTCTAAGCATTGAGAGTGCTTATTGAATGTTCTTTAATGAGGGGAAATCAGGAGGATTATTACAGGAATGGCCTTAAAACATACACATTTTCCTTGAAAATGAAGACCTTTTTCTACAAGTTCAGTGTATTTATTTTTCTGTTATTACTCTATAATAGGAATGTAACTTTTTATCAGCATTTGATATATTTCTATAGAAAGTCTGAAAAGCTTTTTCAGACTTTTAAAAGAAATATTTAGATTGGGAGGGGGGCTTGACACAGACACAGGAAAATAGGTACTCAAAGTGTATTTCCTTAAAGAAAAATACATTTATGGATATTGACTTACTCTGATTTCTAGAGATGTATGTATGTATTTTCCTCAATGACTCAAAGGGGATAAACCACCTTCATGAGGACTTTCTGCAACATTTACTAAGAAACAGTATCTTTTCTGACACAGTAGTGTTTTCATGGGATTCAGTAAGATTCAGTAGTAAGATTCACTGCCTGGTGAAACCAGGGAATGTAAGCTACAGGAGATGGGAGTATTGATGTTCTCACTTGAATTGCAACCTGGCTGATCCTAGTGGGAAGGAAATGCCTCCACTGTGGAATATGCTTCACCCTTGTGAAGTGGGCGCTTAGCTAAATAGCAAACTGTTGTCTAATGGGTGTATGATGATGGTCTTAGCTTGAGCAGCTAAGGATTTGTGCAGGTTCTGGAGTTAAAAGAAAGCAGGCTGTAATTGGTCAACTTGCATCTTCAAAAAGCTTTAGCCTCAATAGTTAGGTGTAGAGAAAGAATGGAAGAATCAGAAGCAACCATCCACAACACTCACCTAGCTGTGAAAACTCTTTTCGAAGGGACTGAGTTGATGATCATCATTAAGCGTTTTGTAATTCTGTCTTGTGCTTCATAGATAAAGTTCTAGCTAATGAGGGAATAAAGATTTGAACTGAGCTTGGGAAAGCATAATCACCTGTTCCAAATTAAAAGTGATCATAACGTCATTCACTGTTGACTCAGTTATATCAGAATGGCAGTGCTTCCCTCGAAGTGTGTGCTTGTTCCCTATGCCTTTCATTCAGACCTATAGTAGACTGCATATACCTCTGCTCTGAATTCTGCAACCTGGTAGTTTGGAGTCAAAAATTTACCAGGCTATGGTAGCTATTGGTAGGTGACTGTCTGTCGCGAATGAGTGGTTTTGAGGCCACTTAAAGAAACACTGGCAAAGGTATCAGCAAAAAGTGATTTTAATAGAGATTTGTAAAAGCGCGACTTAACAGAATTCAATGGCAAGGTCCACTGTATTACTTGTTGCATGGATTGAGTATACACAGGGAAAAATTGTGTCAGAATTTGGATTGGAATGATTTATACAGAGATTGAGGAAAAGGGGGTATAGGAGACCCTCCCGTTGAGTCACGAGGTTCAGAGAAGACCTGGCTGGATCCAATCTTAGTCTCAGACTTGGACAGCAGTTTGTGTCTAATACAAAAAGGGATAGGGAGGCCCTCCCGTTGCGTCACGAGGTTCAGAGTAGACCCCCTTGCTCTCTAAACTCCTTGTCAGAGAAGAGTCTAGGTGCGGCTGGATCTACCCCTAGTCTCAGACCTGGTCAACGGTTTATTCCTAAAGGATTATAAGCGTTTCGCAGCAATTTAAAGTTTAATCACAGTTTGAGGTAAATCATAAGTTTTTAGCAGTATTAAATCATTGAGGTGTATTATGAGATTTTAGTGACTACAAAGCAAATTAGTCAAGGTTACTACAATGTTAAAGTGACTCGATTACAGGTTATACTTACTACTTATTGTTTAAATCAATATATATAAACACACGCACACATCACACATAAGGGCCCAAAGCTAAATAAATGTACAGGCCTGAAGCTAGGCTATAAAGGCCTTAAGCTAGATAAAGATACCTGTTAAAAATTCCCCTCAAATGTCATGAAATACTAATGTCTTGGCATTTCTCAATGGGCAAAGAGTTGAGCCTCAAGTAGTGTCTCGGCCAAAGAGTGTTTCAGGCCAGGTCCCAACAGTCCTCCGAATTTCACAAACTCGAGGGTTTGCAAACTCTGAGAGGCGTCCCGCTCAGAGGGAGACTCTGGGCACAGCCCGCTGCGATCCAGGAGAGCTCAAAGGGTCTCGCTTGGGGACCGCTGTTTATAGGTTTGCAAGATGATTGGCTTTAGTCATCAGTAAATTTCCATCCTGGCCACTATCTGAGGTGGTCCGGGATAGTAATTATGGTATTGTTTTGGGGTTACAATGGTATAATTTTGTGGTAACCATTGTATCGTTCCACTTGATCTGCGATCCAGGTGGGGAATGCTTCACGGCTGTCAGGAAGGACGAATCGTCTCCTGCATTCATTCCCTACTTTGATCAGGTAGCCAGCGTTCCTGGTCCGATCAGTGCTGCTCCCCACCTCAGCCATGCAAGAGTRCCTGGTACAGTCAAGGGACGCTTAACTGCCCAACTCGTTACACAATGGCTAAGGCCTAACAGGAGTTCCTGAGATCGTAGAGAGGCCTAGGGGAGGGGGGGAAATGCACCACCACAAGCCACCCTGTGACTAAAGTCAATCCATCTGTCCCTCACAGAGTGGCGGTGTGGTCGCCTCTTGCCTCTGTGCCTATAAACAGATTAATGCCATAATCCAATTGCAATTTGAGGGAAATTTTTGGTTGTTTTATCTAATCATTAGAATTTCGTTAAGTGTGATTGGGTGATTTGTATATGTGAGGAGGTTTTGGTAACAGTGTTATCTGTCTAGCCATTCTCCACACTCTGACATATAGAACAATGTTCAATAGCAAGCATAATACAACAGAAATCAGTAAGATTATAATGCAATGTAGCATTCAATTCAAAGTTCCTGTTGCTGTTGGTGACCATCCAAATAAGGTATCCCACCATTGATGTTCTCCATCCTTCTTCACTCTTTCCAGGACATGGTGTATTTCTTCTGCATCATGATGGATGGTAATCAGAGTTCTTTGTCCGTGTTTCTGAATTTGCTGTAGTACTTGGCTCAGGTCATCATGTTGCAACAGTTTTCTTACCGATGTAAGGTTCATTCCAATGGGGGTAGGCAGTAAATCTTGATAAGATGTATAGTTCAATTGTAGTAGTTGGTAGGTCGTGACAGGAGCTGAATAGTTAAAGTCACATCCTATAATTTTGGTAAAATTACAAATACAGATATTTGAGTGATTATAGGTTTCTACAGTGATGTTGTCTGTAAGTGTAGAATTGCAAAGAGTTCTCATACTAACACATCCATTTCCAACGTATATAAGGACAGTTTCAGGGGTTTCATCAGGATGTATTTCAAAATGACAGATGTTTTGCTCAGTGTCAAGACAAATGTCTTGGGCCTTAATGGTTTTACTTTCACAAATAAATCCTTGTTGTTATCGTACCACACATGCATCCACATCAATGGTTTGCCATTTATTTTCATTTTGTTGGGCCCATACTCTATGTTCTAATGGATAGAGTACTGTTCCATTGTGATTTAATCCTAGCGCAATGATTTGGGTATATAGGATATACCGAAGCATTGCTTATTGTTAGAACAAAAGCTGTGACTTTACTGTCAGTGGGGTTGTAAGTGAAATTAACTAGATACCACCAGGATTGGAATTCCCTTTCAAATTTAGTTGCATTATCCCAAATGACCTTTTGAATTTCAGTGGGCGAGGTGCCCTCATCGCCTTCCCTTATAATTGCTGTTACAGTAGATTGCACCCACAACTGAGAAACATGTATGGTGCAGAATGTACTATAGTTACCATATTGATTAGCACAAATAAAGGAAGGGGGAGTCTCCACCCCGTGTGTCGGGTTTGTTGGCATGTAAGCCAAATTTGGTCTATGCTGACAATGATTGCTCCTGCGAGAAGGATAAGCAATTCTTCGATCATTAACCCAATCTCCAGGGGAGGTGTGCTGGTATCATTCCTGGTATTGTTCCTGGAAAGGAAAAACAATACAAGTCTTGGTGGGGTTTTTCCGGACAGGTTACCCCTTCGTGGCTCAACTTGTTTAACTGCTTCGACTAAAGACAAAAGTCCCTTTTCCCACTCAGAATATCTCTGTTCTGTTTCTTTAAATGCAGTGGAGCTGAACATCAAAGGTCTTTTCAGTCCGTCAGGGCCAGTTTGGAACAGGTTACAGTAACTACCATGTTTAGCAAAACCCCATTCTGCTATAATAGGGTCATGGGGGTRTATTGGTCCCAATGACTGATAGGTTTTTAATTCCTGTATTTGAGTTTTTGACTGCCTCTTTATGCTCTGAATTCCATTCCCACGGTTTTCCCTTTTGTAAAAGTGAGTATAATGGGTGAGCAATGATAGAAAATCCAGGTACATGTGTTCTCGAATATCCTAAAATACCCATAAGTTGTTGTAATTCTTTTCTAGATTGGGGCATCTGCAATTGTTCCATTTTACTTAGGGTGTCTGGTGGAATTGTTGCACTACCTGCAATCCACCAAGTGCCTAAAAATTTTACTTCTTTGCTTGGTCCCTGACATTTCTCAGGTGGGATTTCAACTTCTGCTTTTTGTAGCGCTTGCCATACTGCTGTTGCTGCTTCCCCTGCCTCTTCAGAGGAATGTCCTCTGATTAGAATGTCATYTATATATTGGTACAGTTTTACATTCTGAGGAAGTGAGACTGTCTGTAAGAGTTCAGCAATTGTGGGTGAATGTTTATATCCCTGTGGGAGTCTGTTAAAGGTATATTGTATACCTTCCCAGGTAAAAGCAAATTTTTCTTTATCTTTTTCTTGTAAGGGGACCATAAAGAACATTTCTTTTATATCTAGGGCTGCCATCCATGGGTGTGTGGCTGCTTGCAGTGTGGCTGTTAAAATTGCAATATTGGGTAATTGCGTCACCAGAGTGGAGGCTGCGTAGCATGCTCTTTCATCACAGAACCAGAAAGGGAGAGGTGTAATGTTTACTTAGCCCAAAAACAGTTGTATATTCACTCTTCTGTCAAACTCCGGCTCCTGTTTCTTTCTCAACACAGACCTCTAAGTACAGTCTGTTGAGGTGTCTTTGAGGAGACTTTCGTATCAGAAGAGGATATCCTGGAAAGGACAGTACATCACAGTGCCTCTCTGAAAAACCATTGAAGCCTAAGTGTCTATAAATAGATGGAAAAGTGAAGAGTTTTCACTATTTAATCAGAGTATTCACAATTAAATTCCATAGGCAATCGGAAAATTGTCAGATTTATATAAACATTCTATTTCATTAATTTCTACCAAAATATATATACTTTGTATTACTTTCTCTATGAGTTTAAATGTATGATGTTTCAAGTAAAAAATCTGTCGGACATTGTATCTGTGGCATTGGTTTTAAAGCTATCAAATGAGTTCAAAGGAAGCAAATTTATGGAAATGAATTAGAGGTAAAAGGATTTAATTGAAGGTTTGTTGAAAGTAATTGAAATTAACAAAGGCTATTGATAGAGATCAGAAGTAATTGAATTAATGGGAAGAAATTGGGTTTAATTGAGATTTAGTTGAGAATTACTAAAACTGAATGAAATTCAGTGAGAAAATTGATAAGCTGTCTACTGATTTTTAAGATTGATATTAATGATTTTCTATAATGAAAAGCTGTTATCTAGGAAAATACATAACAAAAGTATATGCATATGACTATTCATTTCTTTATCTTCTTAATGGGAATATTGATATTGTAATGGTGTCACAAATACTATAAAAATATTCAAACTATCTGAATACAAAATGTAATCTTGATAAGTATAGATTCATGAGCTGTATGCAGAAAATAAAGAAATGCTCCATGCTTTTTCAATTTCTGTTATAATTGGTACTGAAAGAAATGAAGTATTGCTAGATATAGAACTACCAGACTACTAATAATTCTCAGTATCATCTTTTAAACAAAATAATCTATCATGATTATGATATGACATTTTCCAGTGGTATTGCTTGCAAGGGCTATAAATTCTTCTTTCAAAGTGACCCTAGTTTTATGTGGCAAATGGGAATACAAATAAGTAGTTTTGGTTATTTTAGAATACAAATATATAGATTCTGAAAAATACAGGGTCTTTTTACTTGATAACTGGGGTTCCAAAAGGGTAAGAGAGCTTATTACTACCTTCTTTGTAGGAACCCATACCAAAAATAGAGGGGATTTGTGAAAGCAAGAATAGGGATGTGAGCATAAAATTAATTGGTATTTATTAATATTTGTCTGGAAACTGGCTGGAAAAATCATAGGAACTGAACTGCAGTAACTTTTGAAAGTCTCATATACCCCTGACCCCAGTGATTTGGGTGACGATGCCATAAACTGCATAGGGAAAAACGGGATTTCCTCCCTACTGCTACTCTTCTTTTCACCATTATGATCTAGCAGTGCATGACTTAAAGCTTCTTTTGGCCAGTAAGCTGTCCCAGTTATCCTCATGTTGCTGGAGTGTTTTGTGTGGAGTGGATAGGCTTACTATTGTGTATGAATTTTCGGATGTCTACCGTATGAGATTTATCCACGCTGTTGTGTATGTGTAGTGTGGGAACCAAATGGGAGAGGTGGTGATGTGAAAAGTGTTGCACTGACACTGGAGGGCTGATGACAATATGTTCAGTTATACCACTTATTCAGATAAATTCTTGCCATTTTCTGATTTAACATGTTTGTTTTCTCTAGTCCCTGTGGAAGAGGTGGTAGTCTTTGGAATGATTTAATATATTAAAAAAAAATTAATATCTGAAACTGGAAGCTCAACCTCAGGTATGTATTATACAGGAAAAGTGTACAGGTATTTAGAGTTATATTGTCTATTTCTGGTTTCATAGGAACCCGTATTTTGAAATATAACTACAGCCATGGGGTTATTAATTCAAAAGTTGCCCTGATGCTGATCTTGAAGAAGGGGTTTAGACTATCTCTTCATTTTGTGTAAATAAATTTCATTTTGCTTAAAATAATATGTTTTTACCTTCTATGCGTTTGATAATATTACCCCTTTCAAATATTTTCAGAAAACAGTAATTGGTAATGCTTCTAGCAAAAGAGACAGACATCAAAAAAACCTTTGGGGGAGGCAGTTGCATAAAAGTATTCTAAATCTGCTTCTACAAATTGGATTTTCCTAAGTTAATTCTCAAAATTAAGGTAACCATGCATTCTTCAGAGTGAAATACAGTTCCAATTTTGAAAAATACACTTCTATTCCCCTTTCAGATATTTTAATGTATATATGTATAATACATATACWTATGTATGTAAAATACATAAAACATAAATAAAAGCTGGAGCTTGTTAAGGATTGCATTTTTTTAAGTAAGATTTTAATTTCAGCTTGTACCTTGGAGAGTATACATAAAAGAAGAGCACGTGGGGAAAGGGAAATGTTACCATGTGTGTAATTCACATTCTTTAACATGACAAGGAAAATGTATAAAAAATATTGGCATTTTTCCTGTTGTTATATATAAATCTGTGAATTTGAAAATCTTTTCTGAATCTAACGTTCATCAAAAATGTAGTAATTTCTTTTGTAGACAGCTTTTTCCAGTCTAGCTGATGTGTTGATTCACTGGCTAGTTTTATTTACCTAGAGGTGAGACATTGTGAAAGGAGCATTAATCTTACCTAGAAAGGCCTATCTGATGTCAGTCAATTAATCAGAAACATTCTGTAGAAGCTATTGCCTCACAGTTTCAGTCAGTGGTAGCTGATAAGATACCTTTTTTAGCAGGAGATTTTAATATGAATAGTTAAGGTAATTATTAAGGTGTCTAATCATAAAAGATGCTATGGTTCTGAATTTTTTTGGTCTAGTTAGGTACCAAATGCTTTGTCACATTTGGTCACTCAAGTAGAATGCCAAATTCAGGGTTCTGCATTTTATTTCTCCTGTGAGGCTTAGGGTTTTCTCATTTTATTGCACTACTGTTTATTTCTAGGACATATATGAAGCTCTGGTTCCTGAACGCAGCAGTTCTTGCCCGTAGTTCAAATTCTATTTTGATTAACTGACTTAAAAGGTCTCTGTAGACTTTGTTCCTTCTCAGTGGTTGTTCAGACCATATTAGATGCTTCCTTGCTGTTTCCTTTATCAGCTTCTCTCTTTGCTACCTTTAACACAGACATGAACCTTCAGAAAACAATGTGCAGCTAATTTTCTCTAGCCTAAAAATGACCTTTTTTAAAAAGAAGTTAATCTGAATCCTACCGTGACACTTTATTAATGCCCTCTGAAGTGAATCTATCATGTATAAAGACGTTTTTATATATTGTTTGTACAAAGATGACTTTGCAACTTAGAGTTACCTGTTTGATACTTGGGTCAATTAAAAAATTGTGTTGCATGTTCAAGAACACTAGGCTACTATATGTATAAAGGGGTTTACATGGATTTCACTCAGAGAATGACTTTTACCAATTCATACTAATTGAACGCTCTGCATTGAAAGGCACAAGGTCATATATAATACTCATACAAATAAATGGTGAGAGTGAATTTGGTCAATAATAAATAACGTATTAGATGCATACATTTATCTTCTGATGATCAGATTTTTCATGTTGTCTTAATGTCCAGAATGTTTTTTTAATTACAATAACTGCATTTTTATAGGAAAATTAAATTTCTACTCCAAGAATATGGAAAGTTCTGTCCAGTGTAAGCCAAAAAAAGATATCCGTTAGCTAATAATGAAGCAATATTTGTGTCATGGTATGACAAAGCTCATATCGAACTCTGAACTCGTCAAAAATGGCAGTAGTTACAATAAATAGTTCACTGGCCTTTTTTCTTTTTTTCTTTTTTCTTTTTGTGTTGTTTGTGGTCACCGCATGATGGCAAGTTTCATATCAACCTATGGTCAGAAGAGTGTCTGTTGGCGTTGTTGCCTTTTACTATCTTTGAACTCTTATTTAAAAAGTCTAAAAAATTTTAAGGAGGAACACATTAACAGTATAGCTCTTAATTCAGCTTTGTTGAACAGTGAATGTTGTACTTCTGGTTTCATTTGTGTATTTCCAGGATTTAAGCTGAGAAGGATTTGTTTTGCAATTCCAACGGTTAATTTTTTCCCCTAAGAGATTATCTTGTCATTTTTAGAATGTTCCAGGAAAGGCTGAACTGCTTCACTGTTGTTAGAGGATGTGCTGGTGTAATACTAAAAATTAAATCTTGAATGATCAATCTGCTAATAGTTAGCATGTCTTATAATAATAACTGTTCATTATTTCTCCAACTAGCAGGTCCATTCATATAGTATATTCATTTTTCTAAAAAATACATTTATATTTACCTTACTAAGGATATCTTTCCCCTTTCACAAGTACATAACCACTTCCTTTGAACTTTGCCATATGAAATTGCTTCATATTTTCTAAGCAATTACAGTTCAGCTATGACTTTATTTTTCATTCACAGACAGAAAGTGATGTAGGTCTTAATTTCGCAGCAAAGCTATACCTTAGTTTCTGCTGATTATAACATTTCTGTTCTCATTTTAGCTGTAAAAGCTTTGAAAATAAGTCACCATTTTTAATAATAAATAAGCAGATTTGTGCAAATAAAAATGTGGATGAGTTAGATGGAAGCTGCAAAAACTGTATTCACTGTACCTTACATCTTACATGTGTATCTTTTTTAAAGGCAAGCAAAGCATTTGAATGTGAATTCAAGGGCAGGCTGGGCTCTTTTCCTGTTGCTTTGATCAGTCATTTCTAGACGTGCTGCTTCCTCTGTAATGTTCATATATCACATTTGGAAACTTGTTTGATTCTGAAGCTCATAAATGAGTAAATGTTTATATTTTTAGATTAACTGAACTGTGAGAATTTTATGGAAGGTAATAGTGGATTTAGAAATACAGTCTAGAGCCAACAACCAACTAAAAAAAAGTTTTGGTGGCTGTAGTATATTTCTCTCACATTTTATGCTATTTAAATATAATTTTCAGTGAGTTACACCAAAGTGTGGGTTATCCTAAGCAAATAACTGATAGAGATTAATTGTCATATCTAAGCTCTATACTTTTTGTAATTTAATTTCCTTTTGCTTACATAAAGTAAACCAAGAATCACAACCCTTTTTGTTACTACACCCCACAGTTCCCTGTATCCATCTCACTTGGTTATGTATACATTTTAGATTATGATCAAAAGAAAGTTGTGATTCTTTTAGCAATGCAATTTATCTCTTTCTCTCTTTAAATACTTTGCTCTGTGTATGTGTAAGTTTGTTTTTGCATGTCTTTGCTAGGAATTTCACCTGTGTGAGGTAGTGAATCCTCTCATATTCCAAAATGCAGAATGTTATCTTAAGCAGCTGAGTTAACTGTTAGTAACTTTCAGCTCTAGTGTGGGAAGGTATGCTTTCCCTTCATCTTTCAGTTCATCAAAAGAATCAATGATCTTCTCCAGATGTGTTATTGGTTATCAGTAATAAACACATTGATGCTTGTTTTTTTAACCTCTAAACGCTGGCATGCTGAACCAACAGATTAACTCCTCATCTTGCAGCAGGCTCTGTACTAACAGAACTTATGGCTTGCACAGATCCAGTAAAGATTTGTTGTTCTTATACGCTTTAATGCTCCATCATTATTTACTGTCAGGAGAGTTTGTTAACATTTTTTAATGTCGCTCTTTCTCTACTGTCTGGTCCCCTCTCAGCACAAATATATTTGATATTTTAAGAATTCCATGAAGAGCGGTGCGTGCTTTTTGGTACAGGTGTTGTTATGGAGAAGGGGAGTATCTAACTGTCTGCATTAGGTAAAATTGGGAATCCCTTTTAACTTTTACATTTAGTAAAATAGGAAGAAACTTTTCTGTAGTAAGTGGGGTTTTTTATCAATATCCTCTTAAAAAACAGTGTTGTCAGAAAATAGTAGAAGATGGTATGTTCCTAGCTTGATAATAAGATGAGTAATCTTTCAACTATGGGACATCAGCTGAAATCCAACAGTGTGATAGGCAGTGATGAAATCATATCCGGATGGCCGTTTGATGGTCTTGAGGACATGTAGTGTTCTTACTCTGTTTCTTATAGATAAATAATTACTGTACAAAAATCCCTTCCATCACACTTCATGCCAACGCACACCTTTATGTGGCAGCTGGAAAACAGAGCTAGATATGAAAGCGGAACCATCTTTCTACCTCTTAAGCTGCTTTTGTGTGCCTTGCATCATCATAGCTAAAGGGATGCTTGAGCTACTACCAAGTAGCCGAAGAGCTACTAGTAAGTAGCAGAAGACCTACAGAAATTTTTTAAGAATGTCATTGGCAGTTACAAACACCAGATTGATTTGGAATAATTCAAACCAACAAAACCTGCCATTCTGATTTTATTAAGTCTGTAGCAAAATGATTGTGRTGTATTTACTCCTGTTTCATAATTCTGTTACATCTGCTTGATTAAACATTTAAGTAAATGAGAAAGGATAAATAATTATTGAGCCTAACAAATGAGCACAGGAAAAATTAGCTGACCTTCAGTTCCAACACTTTAGTTTCTCTTGACATTTCCTTTATTTTGAGCTATTACATCTCCCCTAGCAAACACATTTATAAGTAGTTTCACAAGCAAAGTCAACATTTAGTTAGACAAAATAAAGCTAACCATGGAATGATTGCTTGTAAAACAAAAATTATTTGGCTTAGAAGAGACCAAACACACTATATGAACAGTAAGTATTGCATAGCTTAACTTATCACATGCCCAGTCTATTTCGTCTTTTATGAAAACTTATGAATAGATACTTTATTTAGTGTGGAGTCCTGTACTGAAAGGTATAGAATATCCAGGAAATAAATGGTTTTATAGAAGGATGGTGAGGGGGAGAGATTATATGGTGTCTTCTGGAATATGTGTTGTAGTTCAGCAGAATGTATAGAGAAGGAATCTTTAAAAATTACCGTATCATATAGAGGTATGTTTCATGCTTCTGTAATTAACTTGATTAACTCCAAGGCAACAGGTAATTACCTACTCTTTAAGTCAGATCAGTCTGTGTCCAGATAACTGATAAAGCATTCTTAGGCATTTTTCAGAAACATGTTGCACAGTCCATATTTTTGTCCTGCAAAACAGGACAGAAGGGGTCTTTTTGTTAAAGAAATACTGCCACAGCTTTGAAGAAGAAGGGATTCAGTTAAAATTTGTTGCACCTGATTCTCTAGATTACATTTTTTTGTAGAGGATAGTGAAATAGTCTGTGAGCTTTCAGTCTGTTTTAAAAGCAAGATAAGTAACAACAGGATTGATGGTGCAGAAAACTTTTGGAAAGGACTTTATGGCAAGTGATGTGTAAAGAATTCCACCTTACCTTTAAGTGCCTTATCTTACTGAAGTTTATACTGAAGTTTACTCTCTTCCCTGTTACACTTAGCTTCTAGTGGAGCAACTGATAGTAGAAATTCTGGATTTTTGTTGGTCTAAAGGTAATGCTCAGAGTAAAAAAGGTAATGCTCAGAGTAAAGTGACAGAATTTGGACTTCAGGCATTCAAAATTTTTAAGTTTGCCTAGCCACATACCAAAAACTGCACTACTGAAGACCAGATGCATCAAACAACTAGCAAGTTAATTTAGTATCTGGAATTACAATATATATCACTACATGCTAGCATTAAGAATTATGTAGATCAGAGAATTTAGACAGTAAGTTTATCACAGAGGACATTCTTCATAGATACAGACTTTGGTTTCATTAGTAACCTTTCATTAGCTAAAAAAAAGATACAAAACAAACCATGAACTAAAAATATGAAACAAGACATGAACTTAAGCTATTACTGTTTTCCTGCTTATATCAAAAGTTATCACAGGTCACCGAAACACAGAATAGAGCAAAGTTCTCCATGATCTTTTAGTAATACACACTTGGAAGACCTAATGCCATTGACTTCAATGTCAGAAAAGTTTGGAATCTGGTGCTTGTTATCTTCCACAGGATAGCAGGTGTTCAATCAAAGTTGTTAATGTATTTTCTGTGGATCTCATATACTTTAAAAGCAGGTAATTAGAATTATCCACAGATACTTTGTAACTATGAATAATTCATTTCCTGTGCATCAATAAAATAATTATTGCATATTATCATTCTTAGCTTTCTACTTCAATAAAATTGCTCACATCATGTCACTGTCATAGTAATGTGCCTTTTTATTTTTCATATTAATGAAAATTACCAGTAGAATGAGGAAAATTGTAATAAGATTTAATGTCACCTATAAGCCTTTTCTGTTGTATTGCACTGAAATGATACAATATCTGGATTCTGGTTGATCATAGATGGGTATTCTTGCCCACCTTGGCCACTTCTGAATATTTCCTTTCTAAAATAACTGTTAAGTGTTTTAGAGCTCTTGCTTTAGCTTAACTAACTCAATTCCCAACTTATTTTGTAAAATTCAGACAGTTTCTTTACAGTTTTAAAGCTCTTTTTTCTAATCTTGTTACTTTGTTTAGGAATTCACTACAGTTTGGATCCAGAATGATTTCACACATGAGTAATGAAGTATCCTCATTAAAAACATATCTATATTTTATAGTAAGCAATCCTTGCTGGATTAAGATCAACTTTTATTTGAATTTGTTTTTAGTGACTTATCTTTCAGCAAACATTTAATGCTCATTAGAAATTTTTATTTCAGCTGAAATTTATTATTTTTCCAACAGCACTAAATAAACCTGAAACAACAAAGCAAACATTTTGGGAAAAAAAAAAMCAAACCAAAACAAAACAACAAACCAAAACCAACAAACCCCAATCAGTTTCTTTGTTGGAATACTTCAAACCTCATTGGCTATAAAATACTTAGATTTTTAAAAAACTGTGCATTGTTTTATTAAGATTTTTTGTTACTTTCACTAGCAAAATGCCTACATCATTGTGACTTCACTGCTTTTGCAAGATTTAAAAGAATCCTTTTCAAGTCTGTGTAGTCATGGAAGTTGCAATGGATTCTGTAATGCTACTGTCAGAGGCTTTGGAGAGACTGGAACTTGGGATTTGTATCAGCAAACCAAGTGCTGTAGCCATTTTTATTTTGGTTAAAAAAAATCTAGCAAGACTTTCTTATTTATATTCTGTTTGAAAAAGAACTACTGTGGTTCAAGTGTCTAATTCTAGATAAAATGATTATGGAGAGAAATCTCTGAGTTTCTGTATATGAGTTGGAAGTGTCAATGAAGTGAGCTCTGTGTAGTCAGATATTTGGCTAGCCTGAGTTGTCTTACCTTGATCATGTAATTTCAGTGGCTGTTACATTCTTTGAAGTTAGGTGAGGAGTTTGCTACAACGAGGCCTCAAGTTGCGCCAGGGGAGGTTTAGATTGGACATTAGGAAAAATTTCTTTACTGAAAGAGTGGTTAAGCATTGSAACAGGCTGCCCAGGGAAGTGGTGGAGTCACCATCCCTGGAAGTATTTAAAAGACGTGTAGATGAGGTGCTTAGGGAGATGATTTAGTGGGCATGGTGGTGTTGGGTTGACGGTTGGACTTGATGATCTTAGAGGTCTTTTCCAACCTTTATGATTCTATTCTATTCTATTCTAACATTTATGGGAAAATTAAGTGGGTGGAAAGTTGGCAAAATCAGTCGGGGGGGGCCTTAGCAACCAAGGGATATTGAAAGACTCTGCCTGTTTTCCATACTGAGTGGTGAGCAAACTTACAGAAACAGTCCTACAGTACTTTAGTGTTTCCTGGAATTAATGAATCTCCTTGTTTGTCTGTTGAAATGTGCTGAACAAAGGACTCCCGCCATGGGTTCTGTATGATGTCGAGAAAATGCATGTCATCTGAGACTTTGCAATCAGCAATGCTGTGCATGTGGAGCAGGTTCTGGCTGAACGATTTGGAGCTGTATGTGTTGTGTCTGATGGGAATAAACAGAGCAAAAGCATTTCTAGTGAAAGGCAGAATAAGTCCAACCCAACCTAAGGTCATCTTCCCAGGGACTCGGACTCTCTAAACAAAGGAGTTTAGCATATTGATTTTTATTTTTTACTTATTCTGTTATTCATCTTGATTGCTAATTGTTCTTTGATACTCTCTAAGCATTTAAACGAAGGGTCTGATCCTTATTCTTACTTATTGAAACCTTAGGGCTTTTCCCATTAGTATTAAATTACTTGTGTAGAATCATTACTTCTAGGATCAGGTATCAAGGTAAAGGAATAGTTTGCAGTTTTGAGCCAGGACATCATCCTAAGCCTATACTGCAGATTCATTTGCTACTTTCTTTGTCATTTTCAAAATAACAAGATTATGAAGCCTCAAAGCTAGTTTCACGTTTAGCTTGATCTTGAATTTTGAATGAATGATCTGAAGTGAAAAAAAAAAAATTGATCTTTCATGAAAATGATTTAGTTTTAACGAAGTATGGATGAAAATAAATCAAAACATACTATATTTTCTAGGGGAAAAAAATCCAGAACTTTCTCATAGCCCTCTTCTGTTAAGTCTATCCTGTTTTTGTTTTCCAGACTGCATAGGTAGATTAAGTATATATTTATCAAGCATCTGCTGACCGGATTTTTTTTAAATGGGAGTGCCATGATCACTGAGATTTTCATTAACATCTTCAGGGCAGGACAGGAGAGAGAGAGGGGTAAATAATGTCCATTTGAATAAAACTGTAACTTGAGTCTACAATTGTCTATATCGGCAACAAGCTAATGTTCTTTTATTTTCTGGATTAGAATATTTCTTCTTTGTTGCCCTCAACATTGCCTTAATGTTTGTTGTAAACCAAACAAAAAATGTATTCTGCTTAGAAAAGGGAAAATATGTTCTAAGTTTTGAAATATTTTTTATTTCTGCAATTCACAAGCTCAAGTTTTGTGAAAACGTCTACTTTCAATCTGAACTTTAACCTTTTTTTTTCCCAACCTTTGCTTAATTTAAAGGGTAAGTACAATTAAATTATTTCTTTTATCTCACTATATGCTGCTTGTAACACAGTCCAAGTACTTTGTTGCATGTAAATAATTTCCTTAGAATATGGAGCAGAACTTAARTTAGTTAATAAAACAACAAAAATGCAGGCTGTAAGCAAAAATCTAAAACCTTTAACTTCCAGAATTATGCAGGCATCCTTAAGAAGTGAAAAACAAATGAAAAAGCCTGTTCTGTGGCAAGATTGGGGATTTATACTTAGCAAAATAATAAGTAAAATCATATTTTTTCTATTACTGCAAGGTGAATGAACTTTTTATTTGCAATCTGTGCTGGTTTTGACTGGGGTAGAGTTAATGTTCTTCATAGTAGCTCGTATGGGGCTATGTTTTGGATTTGTCATGAAAACAGTGTTGATAACACAGGGATGKTTTCGTTACTGCTGAGCAGTGCTTACACAGAGTCAAGGCCTTTTCTGCTYCTCACCCCACCCCACCAGGGAGGAGGCTGGGGGTGCACAAGAAGTTGGGAGGGGACACAGCCGGGACAGCTGACCCCAACTGACCAAAGGGATATTCCACACCATATGACGTCATGCTCAGCATATAAAGCTGGGGGAAGAAGGAGGAAGGGGGGGACGTTTGGAGTGATGGCGTTTGTCTTCCCAAGTCACCGTTATGCGTGATGGAGCCCTGCTTTCCTGGAGATGGCTGAACACCTGCCTGCYGATGGGAAGGAGTGAAGGAATTCCTTGTTTTGCTTTGCTTGTGTGCGCAGCTTTTGCTTTCCCTATTAAACTGTCTTTATCTCAACCCACGAGTTTTCTCACTTTTACCCTTCTGATTCTCTCCCCCATCCCACTGTGGGGGGAGTGAGTGAGCGGCTCTGTAGTGCTTAGTTGCTGGCTGGGGTTAAACCACGACACAATCAAAAATCTAAAAATATGTTTTATATTAGGAAATGTTAATATTGAACTTAAAGTAATTATTTAGTGCACACAGAATGCTTTGTGCCTTATCTATAATACCATGGCTTGGCACACATGTGCTACCTGCTGTTATTTACTATTGTCTTAATTTCAAATTTGTTCTCAGAAAAATATCTTCCTTTTCCATCCTTCAGTTTGCTGTAATCTGAAACTCAGTTTTTAGTTAGCGCTTGTTTGAAGCAGAAAGATATGATCGTGCTATGTGTAAACATCCAATTTAATGTGAAAATAATCTTAATAAAATACTATGGAAAATGTTAGGGGTGAGATAGCAAAGATTGCATACTTTCTCTTGTTATTGTTTCTCATATTTTTCCAGTTCTGTGCTATGGATCTATGTATTTTGCACTTGAACTTGTSTCAAAATTGATTAATTCTGAATTCTACTGCTACTTAAACATCTTTTCAGGCATGTCCCCATCAGCGTAATCAGTGACAGTGATGTCCATGTAAGTGAATCCTTTTAAAATATATTTTCATTTAGCCTTGACACAGTCATACTGTCAGATTATTAAATAGTCCATGAAATGGTGTGTGTATTGATCTCCTCAAATTGTGCGTTCCAGTGTAGTAAGACTTGCCAAGTCATTTAACTTCGGCACAGGATTCACTCTTTGGGCTCGTCTTGCTTGCCATAGTACCTGCTATGCCTCTGAAACTCAACACAGCTCAGTCTTTTCCTGCTCCAAGAACCCACACACCCTGTTTCGCTGATTAGATTCCTTTAGAGCGTGACAGTTCGATCAGCCCAGGAAACAGCACATAGCAGTGTTCTAGTTTTTCTAGATGCTTGCATAGCTTATCCTGACTTGCATGATTGGCATTAGGAAAGGAATGTTTTCCTAAGTTAGACTGGGATGAATTTGGGGAGATTTTTTTAACCTTTTGCTTCTGGAAGCCTTTAACGTATTTGCTTCGCTGCCCTTGCAGAGGCTTCATGTGTTAGCAGCCTCTTACTCTTCTATCTTGTCTGTTTTAATTTCAAAGATACTGTGGGGTTTTTTTGCTTAAATAATTTTGTGGATTTGATAATAGAAGTGTCCAGATGAAGTAGAATGGCTGGTGATTAGGTGCTCTGAATTTGCTCTGATGTTAAAGTCTATGAAACAATGAAACTAAGTGAAGAAATTGTGTATGCCGTAATGTTCATTCAAACAGAAAGAAATTGAAAAACAACTGCACCTGGGGAAAAAGATTTGGAAAGACACCTGGAGATGTTCCAAATGTGTGCTTTCTTAATAATTAGCACATCATACACCTAGTTAGCATCTCATAAATAACCATAAAGTAGTCATTTAATGAATCATTTTACTTTGTGCTGTCAGAGGTTACAGAAAAAGCAAAATACTTTGTTTATTTTAAGAACAAGGTGTGGCTCTTTCAGCATCGTTAAAAAAATTGCACTAGGAAAACTAATGTCATATTATAGATCAGGTGGGGTTTTTTTAATACCACATAGCACGAGTTAAGCTTAGTGGCATCAAGTACACTGCTATTTTGTGCATATGTTACAGTTTTTGGCACATTACAGAGGGTGGCATTGGTTAAGCCGTGGGGCATTTTCTGACTGCAGGCTTCACTAGGTTTGTATGCCTGAGATCCTGTGTGGGAATCTGTTTAGCCACAGAAACTTTTTAGGCTTCTCAGCTCTATTCTACTCAGGTAGACTCAGTTAGCTTATTTAGTGCTAACAAAAGCATTAACACTGTAACGTTCTGGGCTTTGTAGATGTGTATCTAGTCTTGAGAGCTGCAAGGATGGGTTAATGTTCTGCTGCCCTCTGTGGGGGCTAATAGAACTCGGTCTAGCTATGGAAGAAGACTCTTCCTGTTGTTAAGGCACCAGACTGGGCTTGGGGTGGGGGAGCAGAGAGGCAGGATGCAGTCCCATCCACTTAGGGAGACATGTCTTAGCACTCTGCCTGGGTTTTAGCAATGATTTCAACATACCTTTCAGTTGTTGGCTGAACGTAGGGATTTTTTACACGGTGAGGGCAAACATCAGTCTATTCTGATAATCCTGTCTTTAACAGTAGGCAATATAAGGTGCTTAGGGAAGCATATAGGTAGTAGGGGTTCTGTATAATCATAGCATCATAGAATCATTCAGGTTGGAAAAAATCCTTAAGATCATCAAGTCCAACTGTTAACCTAACGCTCCCAAGTTAACTACTGTTCCTTCATTCTACTACATTCCTTCATCTTGCATGGCTTCCCAGATTGCATTAGTCACCAATATTTTGTATTTCTGAGACAGAAATTGCACTTAAATCATTGTGTGAAGTAGCAGCTAATGGACTACCTGCACGTAGATTCCAGGTTAGTTCTTTCACGTCTTAAATTTTTACAAGTAAAGGTAGGCATGAAGTCTGCGTCTTCAGAAATGACTGGAAGTACAGCCATTGATGTAGTCAGTATGCTAATTTTAGCCCTTAGTCCAAAGATGGTTATTGGTTTCATTCTAATGTCTAAGAAAAGCAAGTCTTAATTACTTGGGTAGGTATCAAGAGACCTCCATGGAACAGGGGTGCAACATTCATCTTGTCAAAGTTTATGGTAAACCTGGCTTCAATGAGAAAGTAATTATATTTTAGGTGGTTCAAATCTTATTTTGAAGCATTATTGATGTAACATTATTTGCTACACATATAGTCCTTGGCTGTTAAGCATGGGGTGGGGTGGGGAGGAGGTGATGTGGTGGGGAATCCCACTTACAGAATCACCTCCTTGCTGAAGATAAGAAACCCCCAAGCCTTGTTTGGGAGATGAGTCTTTGGCCTCTTCAGGAATCTGCTCCCAGGGAACATGGATAGAGCCATAGCGGAAAGGGATAGGGCCCTAGTGGCAAGAGGGTTGCAGGAAAGCTGGTTGATATTCAAGATCACATCCTCCAAGCTAAAAAGCAGTCTACTCCAATGAACAGGAAGTCTAGCCAGGAGGCCTGCACGGATGAAAAAGTTGCTCCTGGCAAAACTCAAACGTGAAAAGGGAATATACAGAAGGTAGAAGCAAAGACAGGTATTCCTGGGAGGAATATAGAGAAGCTGTCTGAGCATGCAGAGATGGGGTTAGAAAAGCCAAAGGCCACCTGAAGTCAAATCTGGTGAGGGTTGTCAAAGGCAACAAGAAGGGCTTCTATAAATACATAAGCAGCAAAAAGAAGACTAGGGAAAATGTGGGCCTGCTGCTGAATTGGGGCAGGGGCCCTGGTGGCACAGGATGTGGAAAAGGCTGCGGTACTGAATGCCACCTTCATCTCAGTCTTTACTAGCAAGACTGGCCTTCAGAAATCTAAGGCCCCRGAGACCAGGGGCAAAGTCTGGAGCAAGGAAGTCTCTCGTGTGGTGGAAGGGGATCAGGTTAGGGAACACTTAAGCAATTGGACATACAAAAGTCCATGGGCCCTGATGGGGTGCATAGACAAGTGCTGAGGGAGGCTGCTGACTGATGTCTTCGTGAGGCTGCTCTCGATACCTTGGAACGATCATGGAGATTGGCAGAGGTGCCTGAGGACTAGTGGAAAGCAAATGTCATTTCTCTTTTCAAGAAGTACAGGAAGGAGGACCCAGGGAACTACAGGCCAGTCAGCCTRTTTATTGTAACCATCCACAGTGGAGTAGCTGAAGTGCCCTTATGAAGAACTCTCATGTTTATTCTTCTTACTGTATTTTTAATGTGTAATATGATGCATTTCTAGAGGAGTTTTCTCTACAGGAGAAAGTGTTCAAAGTCTAGCTTCTCCATATGGTTTTTTGAGAACTAAAAGTAGCCTGAATTTTAAGTGCTTAGCCCTGTCATTGTTTACTGAAGGCACTGTGAACAAATGGAAACTCAACTTTCATATAAATAGGGCATTTCTTTACAAATCCAGGAAAAAGTAAGGCTTAAAACTTTTAGCCGGTAACTGTTTTGTTCTATTGCTATGCTGTATTTGTACAGACTAAAAATACTAAATTATGTATAACTTAAAGCAAAGTTCTCATTGGAATTAAGGAGAGCCTTCCAAGAGAAATAACAAACTTTGGTAGTCAGCTTTGCAAATTTTTTATTTTTTCCTTTCCTCCGTAAGGAGGGGAAACTGACTAGTGATGCTGCAGACCGGAAGGAAAAAAATGAAGTAGAAATCCAGACAAATTATTGTATTGTCTTTTTCTTCTATTAAGAATTAATTACAATGTTTGTGATTACTCTGTCACACAAAATAGGAATAATTAAATGCAACAAAGGCCTCTATTTAAAATTAATAAAAAATAGATACATAGAGCACATCAGTAAGGAACTTTTCTTGTTTGCTTAAACTTAAGTATATATGCTCAATGTTGTAGGATCAAGGCATAAACACTGGTAAGAGAAGCAAAAAAGATAAGATTTGGAAGCTGGGCTCTGTATCCCTACTTTGGGCTGGCTGCAAGTCTGCAGTGTGGCTATCAGAGGTGTGAGTGGTGACTATGTAAATCAGATTTTGAATCTAATATATGTGCACTGAATTCTCTTACATGAGGCTGACTCCATTTTTCTCTTCTATTTTTGGCCTCTTTGGTATCTCTGTAGATGTTTTTTCTGTAGCACAAACAAGTGAAGATACTTTTTTCATGTACCAACAGTTTATCATAATCCAAGACTTGAGTTTAAATGCTGTATGTAGTGATTCTGTTTCTTATTTAGAGACAGATATAAATTAATGAAATTCTGAAGTAATTTGGCTGGCATTTTGAAGCTTGCTGATTGTGTTTGTTGGAGCTATAGAGTTGGGGGAAAAAACAACAACTAACACCTAAAAATCTTTTGAAGAAACCTTTGAATAAATTATATGAAAAGCATCCTTAGAGAGCCTTTGGCATCCATCAGACTTCTTTAAGTGGTAAGTACCAATAAAATGTCTGTGGAGAGAAAACTTAGAATTATCTAATGTGGTGAGTACAGAGAAGGTATTTTTGGATTTCTTAATGTAGCTTTCCATCCTGCAATGTATCATTAGGTGTTATCAACAGCAAGGAAAACTGCCAATCATCTTAACAACTAACTACTTTTAAAAAGCCATCCAGTGACTTTAATTATGATAAAGTATTTATGAAATTAAGTAACACCAAATACACAAATTCCTTCTGGTAATGATCAAGGTGTTTATTTTCTCCATATTGTTAGGCTTTGGTCTTGCAGAGCACTTCGAGCATATGCATACTTTTGAAGTTAGCAGGAATTTCTTACATAACCAATGTGTTTGAATTACCTTGAAAAATAAACCCCAAAAGACCTCCAAGTCCCCTTTGTTTCTCCAGCAAGCAGCTGTACTCTTTACCCTCTATTTTTATTCAATGTTCTTTCTGTAATTTACCTTCCCTTGAACTTCACTCCTGTGCTCTCCGGCTTGTTTTGATCTTTGTTGAATTGAAACTGTTCATTTTAAGGTGTTTACTGATATTCTATCTGATCTTTATTCCCTGGTCTTCAAAAGCAGTGAAGAGTTTGCCAGTTTAGTAGATCTGCCTGGCCGCAGGCCAAAATTTTGAGGTACATGCTCTTTCCAAAGCATCTAGGAACAGACTGAAGTCCTGCCTCCTATCACTGTCTGGAGACAGAAAAGTAGATATGGTGTCTGTGGTACTTCCAGCTCCTAATGTCCTGAGGGCTGAGTGAAATTGGTGGCCTACTTTGGAGGAATGCAGAAGATTGGAAGACACAGTGCTTGAGTCAAAGGATACATCTCCAAACTCTCACAACTTAAGGTCTCCTAAGTCCTTCATACTTAAATTTCTATTGATGGTGGTGCCAACTGGTCAAGTATACTTGAAATCGAGTACGTTTATGTACAGTATTGATTTTACTCGTTTTGTATGCTGCAGACAGGTGTTCTTTCCATTTGACCATTGTAGAGTCCCTCACCACTATAGGATGTCTCTTCTGGGTTTTTTGCTTAGCAACTAGTTTATTATTTTACAGTCTGAAATAACTGAAATAGGAAAGCTTTGATTGAGAGCAGCCCAACAATGTTCCATAGCCTGGGAATTAGGGCTTAGGATAATATATTCAACATCCTGCTCTAAATAAGTTGGAGCAGGGACTTGCTTTCCCATCCTACCTCAACTCATGTAAGTGCTTTACCCCAATTGTTTTAAGTAATTATTCCTCTCATTTTCTTCTTTTAATTAACAGAAAATAAAAACAAATAATAAACTCAAATGTAGAGACATTGGGCAGATGAAACTGGAAGGACTGCAAGAATTTTTCCACCAATGCTATCTGAGGTTTTTAATATTTTACAAATTGTTAAGATACCTTCTGAGTAGGCATTCCTAAACCTAAATATTGCAACATTTAGGAAGATTTGAGGGTCTGGTCAGGACTAGATGAATATAGCCAAAACCTGTAGATACTAGATGCAGTTAGGTGGAAAATAGCTGAAAAATGTGTGTGACTGAAAATACCTTATTAGGTCCCTGAGGAATTTGGAGACTTAACTACTGTATAGCTCTTTAATCAATGAGAGTAATCAACTGTTAACATGTCTTGCAGCTAAGCGCTCAGTAACATTTGTTAGGTACTGAAGTATCTTTGAAAATCTGGCTCTACATCCTTCTGGCATATGGAGTCCTCCTCCTCCTTGATTGTGCTGTTGCTTTTGGCAGCACTGGTAATACTGCCCTTTTTACTATTATTCTGCTTCCCCTTGCAGAAACTCCTGTTTTATGTGCTGTAACCTTCTGCTCTTTGACCACCTAGAATCCAGAACAACGTGGGGTTAGAGYGCATCCATTTTTTGTCTGGACCCATTGCTTCTCACTGTATTTMTTTCTCTCTCCTCTCCTGCCACACTCCCATTTTCCGGTGTGTCAGTTGGGCATCATTTTTTACATTTAGAAGCGCTTAAAAACTCTCTCATTTTTTCACTTTCCTTACTTGGCTCTGAAGATATTTTGCTGGCATACAATAGTCGAGAATTTGCCTATGTAACTCTGGGAGGATGGGAGCAATGAACTAACTCAATGGTCCTTCCTATCCTTACCTGTATTTTTTTTTGTTTCACTGCGCACACACAGACACACACAAAGAAGAAAAACAACCTGGTAGTTTTCATTCTGTTCTAAGAAATTAATTCACCTGACTTAGTTGTCAGAGGTTTTAGATGTTAGAGTATTATATAGCCAGTGAGTGATCTAACATAATACAAATTTCTTTAGGCCTCAGCTTTACAGACCAAATTAGAAAACTAAAAAAAGTCTTTTAATTTAATATTCTAAATTACGTAGAAGATTCCACTATTAGGCAAGCATGCATTGGTGCAGTTATATGTGTTTTCATTTGCGGAAGATCCTTCAATACATATTTATAAGGAACTAAGATTTATGTTAATACATTTTCTTTTTTTTGCTTGTGCTCTTTCTCTCACGTGCTCTTTCTCGCACTTTCGCCTTTTTTTTTTTTTTTTTTTTTTTTTTTTTTTTTTTTTTTTTTTTTTTTTTTTTTTTTTTCAGACGTGTCCTCTTGATATGAAACAGGTAAATGCGATATGCTTTCAAAGTTGAATACGTGTTAATCTTCATATATAAATCTACTCATTTATGTTTTCATTTTTTTTTTTTTTTTTTTTTTTTAGATTGACTATAATGTTTAAGTTAACCCTGCTTTATGCTAAAGATTACTCTGATGTTTAACCCTTTTATTTAAAGGAAAACTCTCCCAAAAGGGAGCATATGCCAAATTGTGTTTCAGGTAATTAAAAACATACATTTCCATCATTCAGTAATCAGACAACACTAGCATGCTTATTTCCTTGCACTTGCTAGGCAAGAGAATTTATACTACCTGGTTATAACATCCAACTTCAGTGGTATTAGCAAACTAAACCCAAAATAAAACTATGTGCTGCTTCTTTGCAATGAATAATAGTTAAAGAACTCAGTAATGTCATATATTTTCTTCAATTAAATAACCTAAGATGCAGAGCGTAATAGAATGATTTTACAACAAGTCTTGGCTCTAAAACAAATGGACAAGAGAAATAGAAGGTAGATTTTAAATGTTATTTGTCTCTGTGTAAATTATGTATTTGTATTTTAAATGACTTTGCTCTTTAAAGAATTATATAAACAGTAGGTTAAAGCCACTCATTTATGTGTCATAAGACTGTACAGTGTTAAATGAGATTAAACAAGTCTTTCATTTTTGGTTAATGGTTGAATTATTAATTGTGCTTGCATGCATCTATAGGGATTATTTGGAGAACAGAATTTAGACTATGTTATCCTAAGGAATACAGAGTGTCTGTTTTTAATTCACTGCTGAATTAACTATACTCGAAGTCTGAGGAAAAGGCTGCTGGCCATCAGCCAACAGCAATTGCCACAAGTCAAAAGAGCTGCAAGAAGCAGGTCAAATTTAAGAAGTACAGAATGTTAAAGCTCAATTATTGACATCAAAAAACCTAGTGCAGATGATCAAATAAGTAGTTGAGAGTATTTGATTGGAGCACATGGAAACCATCTGTTCCTCTATAAGCTGAACCATAGTAATAAATACAGGCAATCGTGTAGTTAACTGGCTACATTTTAGTTAGTATACTATAATGCCATTCTCTGACTGAATTTATAAAAAATATTTCAGATTATTTGTGTGGAAATGTATATATGTATATATGCGTATGAGAAATGCCCCACAAATGTGTGAAGAGTTTCATTTGGTTACTCTTCAGTACAAATGAATACTCGGTAAGTATAAATAATTTCTGCCTTTTTTTTTTTTTTTTTTTTT
>JAYKAV010001776.1:3916579-3964356 GCA_035582835.1 Phoebastria nigripes
TATATACATATATAGACCCTTTTAAAACATGTTTTAAATAATTTCTGCCTTTTTTTTTTTTTTTTTTTTGTGTGTGCGTGTGTAAACAAATCATCTCAGGCTACAAAAGTTGTACAAAGAAGAGGCTTCTTGATGATCTGTCCATTTCAAATGACATTTCCAATGGAGAGTTCTAAACAATGTTATTTTATATGTACTGTGTTTGAATGGTCGCAAAATGGCTTAAGTTTTTTTTATCTTTTTGAAAACAGTGTTTGGTCTTTGGAGCTGGAAATGATTGAAAGTGAAGTGGAATTTTTTCTCTATTTTGATAGCAAAGCTTTTTAACTGTGGTCGTGATTAATCAGTATGAATTATTTCACATTTCTGCACCAAGTCTGCATTTTCCATATATGGTGCACATATGCAGTGCCATTCTGAAATTTTATAGAAAGTTTCTTCCAAATAGATTAGACTTGCCTTCTGTTTGTGTAATGAATGCAGTGATCAAGTGTGTGAAACTACACAGGAAAGTGTTCTAGAGTGGCCAATTTTTTTAAGTGTAGATTTCTAGAATTACCTGAAGCCATATCAAATCATGTCAGTATTAGTACTGTACAAAATAAAGGAATGTGTTCCTTGCATTCAAAATTCTTCAGTCTGCATGATTACTTTTAAAATATTACTTTGCACTGATAAAAGGTGTTAGTAGAAGTTCTACTTATATACAGGCTTAATTGCCACAGGGAAACACACAGATGACTACTTCTCAATCCATTTCAAGTATGAATTTACATGTTAAATTCTTCTTTTCTTTGTATCCTTCTTTACGTGCAGTATTTGGTCTTTTGTTCAGTAAATCTATATGTTTTGGAGCTCTGCTCAGCTTCCTGATGTCCAGGAACCTGGGATAAATAGCTGTTGCATAGACAGTCTACACATGTACAGTAAGTCTTGAGGCATCCCTAAAGTTGGTTTGGATAGCTGTATGCTCTCTAGTGCATGTGCCTAAAGTTACATCCAGTATTTCTGTTGAGGATTGAGTGTAATTGCTGCCATTCACTTCAGAATCTGAAGAGTATTTCAGATGCGTCACAGAAGCAGGAAGTTGAAACTGCAGCAAGTCTTTAGGTCAAGAAAAGGCACAAGAATATCAGCACCTTTAGAAATTGTCTATTTCTTTTGAAGATTTTCATGCTTGTGAAAACAAGGTACAAGAGACCAGGGATCCTTAGTGGAGGAGGCTAATATGAAACCTCAGCCCCCACCTAAACAATCTCATGAAGTATGGTCCAAAATAAAGCTTAGAAGGAGTTTTAGCATCAGGAGCTGACAGAGGAGAGGGTTGGAGAGATGAACAAAGATGTCGTGTCTCATCATTTGTTTCCTGTTCTATGAGGGGAATCTAGTTTCAAAAGTTAAAATGAGTGTGTCCAAGAAGTAACAAACTCCTTCAAATTGTCCTTGTAACAGGAACAACTGGCAGTCTTCAAACTGGCTAAGTGACTGAATCATAATTTGATATCTGTGCAAGTGAGAGTTGGAAAGAACTGGGCAAAGATGACACTAAGTAAGATGCTCTGAATTTGTGTACTATAAGCTAATTACCTTCATTCGTAAATTAGGACATCTAAATTTGTAAAATAAACCAATTGAAGTATTAAATAACTTGCATAAATATGGAACTTCATCTTTACACATCAAAAATCATGGGAAGAAGTTCCCCATCACTTCTTTTTTCCTCGTAAGTTTCCTTGATATACACTGCTTTGCTGCATTTGAAGAATTTGGACTGATGACAATTGCTACTATAATACAATGTCCCTTATGTCTTGTAGTTTTGACTGGTAAAGGTTAAAGTTTTGAGCAATACTGCTACATGTAAAGCAATAAACTGCTTTGTGATCATGGGTAAATTTCTGAAGCGGCAAAAAAGGTGTATATTTCTTGCTTTTTTGTGTGTGTACACATGTGTCCTATGTGCATATTTTGAGTTTCGTGGGCAGGAGAATGGCTAGACTGAAGTTTAAGTCAAGTAGTATATACAAAATGTAAGTCAAAAGTCAAAAAGTATATTCATAGCCTTCTTTTTTGAGAGTTTTGCATGAAAACAAGTTTTGTTTTTCTTCTCTTTGGTAGTCACTCATTTTTCTCCACCTTTGCAGCTGTGAAGTTGCACCGAAGGGGAGACCACTTGTAAACCTCAGTTCTTTGAAGTAAAAAATGTTCACTAAATGAGAATGGCTCTAAAATAGCTTAAGGCAAGCAACATCATGTACTTGATGGGAACTAAAATTACTTTTGAAGAATTCTTTAGATAGTCCTTCAGAGTGTTTTTTCACAAGTCAAAGTAACTGAAAATCTGAAATTTCAAATGATGGTACTGTTGTAGATTTTGAATAATGATCTTTCAATAACACAATGTTTTATTTCAATACATTTCAGATATCTTTGTTCAGTTACATAAAGTTATGAATCAATTAATTACAAGTACAGATGGGCAAACTGAAGCACTTAATTTTGATGACTCTAGAAATAATGTACAACATAAGCATGTCTTTAGAATTTATGTAGAGGTGGCAGTACACTGCACAATTTTTTTTGTAACAACAGTTAGCTAACTAATCACAGTGTACTGTATTTGTGCTGTCACTAAATGGTTTCACAGTGTGTAGCCACATCAGTTCTGTTCTTGAATTTGGCAACTTCAATTATTGCTGATAAAAGCTGACTTGTTCAGAAACTCTAAACTATGGGAATTACACTATTAAATTCTCCAGGGATCCTGTTTTAATTCAAAACTGAGTTCTTTGGTATCCAAAACTTGAGTTTTCAATGAACAACTGAATAGAAAATGTCAATTATTAAGCAGAGCTCAAATTTTAGAATGTAGAGTGCCCTTCTGGGTTATGTAGGAACTGTTTTATTTCACAATAAGATTGCTGTAAGATTCCGTGAAGGCAGTTAAACAATCTAAGATAAACTTTCTTCTTTGGATGTACGAGTGAAGGTATAAATTTCGCTTTTTGTAAGGTCCATGAGTGTAATGTGTTCTTACAAACAATGTCCATTAAAATAAGGTAGATAAGACAGTATAGTTGTGTGTTACTGACAAGCTTTTAAAAATAAACTACATTTGTGGTAGATGGGGGAAAATAGTTATGTCTAGTAGAGTGAATCACAAGTAAGGATCTAATTCTGGAGATGTGCGTCAGACTGAAATCCCATGGAACTTATTATTGTTGCCTGCAAGTTATGTGTTATGTTAATGCCAAGTAAACAGGTATTAGTGGATACCCATTACAGAAGACATGGTACGGACATCAACAGGTAATCCTTTTATCAAAGAGTATGCAATGAAAATTGATAATACAGTGAAAGAAATAATGTATCTAGGAGCGAATAATACTGACGGTAAGATACTGTATTTTTTCTAGAACTACTTTGTTTTTCAGGGAAGAGGAGTAGAAATTGCTGTGTGAAGGATAATGGTTTAACTTGTGAGAAATAAGAGAGTAGAATGAAGCAGATAAGGGAGGGCAAGAGTGGAAGAGTAAAATAAAGGCCAAAGGGTTGTGAAGGCAACGGAAGGAAAATTTGGGGCTAATGGCCAATCATCTGATTGTGCCGGTTAGAATCCAGACAAAGTGTATGTCAGTGCTTGGGCTGCTTCAACTGCTGCTTCAGCCTTTCTCAATATTTCTTTCTGGTGTGCTTTGCATGGTTGCAGGTCTAGGGACAAATGTGTTAAGGAAGAGTAATGAAATAAATGAATAAACGTTGCTTTTTCTGTTTTGCCATTTGTATTGACATTTGTGACAAACAGTAGCAATTAGAAGGTAGTTTATTAGAGATTACAGGGAAGAGCCATTTTGATTTGATTGGTAAATGCTTTGTGCATTCCGTTCTGTAGAGGATGACAGCTTGATTTTGGTGGCATTGCACCACGGCATGCCMTTCCATGGATATTCTTGTCTTTTCCTTCATGAGTTTCTATTGATAAAATTCTGTTAATTCAGTTTTAGAGAAGTGAAGACCACAGAAAAATCTTAAGATTGCTAAAATGCCTTTGGGTAGGAGGATGGACCAGACGACATCCAGGGGGTCACATTCAACGTTGGTTATTCTGTGATTCTAAACATCTACTCTAGGTCTGAACAGATTCTTCGCATTACAGTAATTAGTGGTGTACTTAAGTGCCAGCAGGTACATTAAACAATGAGTGGTCTGTCATGGGTTGGTTGATCTTTTATACTGACTGTTGAAATAGAAATGTGTATAGTGAAACGCCACCTGGACGCTCACAAATCTATGGGGCCGGATGGGATCCACCCGAGAGTGCTGAGGGAGCTGGCAGAGGAGCTTGCCAAGCCACTCTCCATCACTTATCAGCAGTCCTGGTTAACAGGGGAGGTCCCGGATGATTGGAGGCTTGCCAATGTGACACCCATCTACAAGAAGGGCCAGAAGGAGGACCTGGGGAACGACAGGCCTGTCAGCCTGACCTCRGTGCCGGGGAAGATTTTGGAGCGGTTCATCTTGAGGGTGCTCACAAGCTGTATGCGGGACAACCAGGGGATCAGGCCCAGCCAGCACGGGTTCATGAAAGGCAGGTCCTGCYTGRCYAACCTSATCTCCTBCTATGACCAGGTGACCCACCTAGTGGATGAGGGAAAGGCTGTGGATGTGGTCTACCTGGACTTCAGTAAAGCCTTTGACACTGTCTCCCACAGCATTCTCCTAGAGAAGCTGGCGGCTCACGGCTTAGACAAGCATACTCTTTGCTGGGTAAAAAACTGGCTGGATGGCTGGGCCCAGAGAGTTGTGGTGAATGGAGTTAAATCCASTTGGYGGCCGGTCACGAGCGGTGTCCCCCAGGGCTCAGTTTTGGGGCCRGTCTTGTTCAATATCTTTATTAACGATCTGGATGAGGGGATTGAGTGCTCCCTCAGTAAGTTTGCAGACAACACCAACTTGGGCGGGAGTGTCTATCTGCTCGAGGGTAGGAAGGCTCTGCAGAGGGACCTGGACAGGCTGGATCGATGGGCTGAGGCCAACTGCATGAGGTTCAACAAGGCCAAGTGCCAGGTCCTGCACTTTGGCCACAACATCCTCATGCAACACTACAGGCTTGGGGAAGAGTGGCTGGAAAGCTGCCTGTCAGAAAAGGACCTAGGGGTGCTGGTTGACAGCCGGCTGAATATGAGCCGGCAGTGTGCCCAGGTGGCCAAGAAGGCCAATGGCATCCTGGCCTGTATCAGAAATAGTGTGGCCAGCAGGAGTAGGGAAGTGATTGTCCCCCTGTACTCGGCACTGGTGAGGCCCCAGCTTGAATACTGTGTTCGGTTTTGGGCCCCTCACTGCAAGAAGGACATGGAGTTGCTGGAGTGTGTCCAGAGAAGGGCAACGAAGCTGGTGAAGGGTCTGGAGAGCAAGTCTTATGAGGAACGGCTGAGGGAACTGGGACTGTTYAGTCTGGAGAASAGGAGGCTGAGGGSAGACCTTATYRCYCTCTACAACTACCTGAAAGGAGGTTGCAGCAAGGTGGGTGTTGGTCTCTTCTGCCAAGCAACTAGCGATAGGACGAGAGGAAATGGCCTCAAGTTGCGCCAGGGGAGGTTTAGATTGGACMTTAGGAAAAATTTCTTTACTGAAAGAGTGGTTAAGCATTGGAACAGGCTGCCCAGGGAAGTGGTTGAGTCACCATCCCTGGAAGTATTTAAAAGATGTGTAGGTGAGGCGCTTAGGGACATGGTTTAGTGGGGCTTGGTGGTGTTGGGTTGACGGTTGGACTTGATGATCTTAGAGGTCTTTTCCAACCTTTATGATTCTATGAAATGGCTTGTTTTGTTCGGCATGAGATATTTTGTTCTTGTTTTTATTGGGTTTTTTATTTGTCTCTTATTGAAGTTAGAGTGTTTTGGTCTGGCAAAGATATATTCTTTGCACTTGGAGCAAAGCGTAGTGAGATTTGGGATTGTGCCTATTTCCTGGGAGAGTTACCGTGAAAGTTGTGTCGCACATGTAGTTGAACTTGTTACAGAGATCTTAGCTGTGCCAGAAGTTGTTGACCGTGGTCTTTATCCTGGAGATCAGGGAGTCTTTTACATGCCCTTGGACTAGATGACAGAGCACTTTAACACTGAAGACGAAAAAAAATTTGAATATGATAATTCGGAAGCCTCTGGGTTTGTGGTGTTTTTTGTTGTTGTGTGTTTTGTTTGGTTTTTTTGTTTTGTTTTTGTTTTTTTTTTTTTTAAGTGGACATCTAGACACATCTGGTATGCTTACATAACACTTAACACTGCACTGTTAAGTATTAGATACGTTCCCTGACCAAGAAAGATGCGCTTCATCATGGTCCAGTATATTACGTTACATAGTTCAGCCAGGAAGTGATGAAATCATGAGCAAATCCCAGCCGAGATGGAATTGCTCATAGCTGTGGTGTTTGTGAACTTAGCATCAGCCAAGAAGCTAATAGCGCTCCTGAACTGACTTGACCATCTGACCTTCAAAAAGCAGGAAAATAATGCAAATAATCTCAATGAAAAGAAAAGAAACTCTAGCATAATAAAAGGATTGTATTGCTTTGTTGGTTGACAAAACAGTTGTCTCTCTTACTTTGCTTGTAGGTTAAGGAGAAGAATACAACTGCTGATACACAAGAATTTCAGGGTACCATATGAAAATGTGTTTTAATATAATTTGATGAAAAAGAAGCTGAGCTGTTGGATGGGATTTCTTATTGGCCAATTCACTAATCTCTTGAAGTAGCAGGTCTACAATGTTACAACAGTGGCTTTTAATATTAAATTATAAAAACCACAGATTTGTGCATTGCTTTTACTTTATACATTCATTTATGCATATTGTGATTCTCAGTCTTCAAAAAAGTTTATCTCCACATTATTTTGTCTAATTTATGCAGACTTAATTAGAGATTCTGCTCTCAAAAACTTTAAATTTCAATTATATTTACTTGAGCAAGCATGAAAGTGATAGGTTAAGTGTGAAAAAGACAGAAACAAAAGTTGAAAATGCAATGCAAAAACTTTAAATTGAAACTAGCTATGGAGAATGAAGATTTTTTTTTTTCTTTAAATAATTTTTAATCTATATATTTTGAAAAGCAGTATATTAAGCACACCTATCCACTACTTGAAATGATCTGGTGTAATCAATAGTAGCTTTTCTTAGGTTACCAAGGAAGAGAAATCAAATTGGTTGATGAAAGTTTAATACAGTAGGAATGGCAATTCGTTTTAGAATTATGTAAGTAAACAGAGGTATTTTTCTGTATTCTTATGCGGTTAACATGGTTTCTGAAAGTCCAGTGTTGATGTGAAATCCCAAATTCTACATTCAGTGTAGAAAACAGGGGAAAGAAGGAAATTCGTTGTCCTACCACCATGCTTTTTGGAGCTTCCAGCAATAGGCTGTTGGAGAAGGAGCTGCAAACTCTTCTCATGGGGTCACGCTGTCTTGCAAGCTCTTGTGCTCTTGCTCTCTTCAGTCTGATGTTGTACAGTTAGTCTGTACCTTCCAATATTTTGTGGAATTCTTGCAGAAAAGAAAGTAATAGTCCAGACTAGGATCGTTCATCCCTGAGGAGAGGGAAATCTATAGCTAGTGTTATAGTGGTGCAGTCCCTAGGAGGAAGACAGAATTACACAGGGGAGGGAGAGCTGGCTGGTATGCTTTGAGAGGTAGCTTCTTTATTAAGAAGCAGCAGCACAGATTCAGGATAGGTTAAGGAATATGTAGGAAATGGAAACAACAAAAGAAAATTTCCCCTTTCTCTTTGCACATACTTGGTTGGTGTTGATGCATCTTGCTAAGCGTCTTACAAGATGTAGGAATATATTGTGTTTCAGGCCATTTCACCAGCTTAATCTCCTGATAAGCTTTCTAACATCTGTTCTGAACTTGACATATATTTTCTTTTCTGTGGTATCCTTGAGGCAAAATTCTCTTCTCTGGTCCTCGCAGCAGCTCTCTTATCTACACTGCAGATCTTTTTTATGAATTCATATTCATTTTGCTGACTGAACGTCCATTGACGTGAAGTTTTGCATGCCAGGCAAGCACAGAATGAATATATTTAACGATTCTTCACTTTCTCACTTCAAATCTTAGAGAAGAGAGAATGAAGGAGCTTCTTACTGATATTTTTAATTTTTTTGTGGGTTTTTTCCTTCACAACCTTTTCAACTACTTACACGTTTGGTTTTGGAGAAACAAATAACCGAACATTGACAAGTAACATACATTACAAATATCATTTGTAAGTGGCTGCACCTTATCAAATCCATAATGTAGCAAGCATTTGATTAGAAAGTAAAATGCTGTACATAATTTTGAATTTAAATTTTTCTGTTGCTTGTGAGGAGTTGGCTTGTTACATTTACTTGTAAAATGTACCACTTTTAGGCAGAGGACTGCAGATTTTTGTTGTCAATCAATATAAAAGTTCATTCACAAATTTTGTGGTGACTGAACTATACCACATATTGATTTTTTTTTTGTCAGCACATTTTAGCCTCCTAGGTGTTTACAGGATATGCATTTCTTCACTGTGTTCTTCACTACAATCCTGAAAAATGTAAAGGTGGCTTTTTTGTACAGACAGTTAGAGTAAAGATCTTTGATTTTTTTTTTTTTTTTTTTTTTCCCCAAAGTGCTCCAAAGGAGCTTCCAGTTTCCTACTTCAAACTTAAAGAACTTGATGTTCTTGCATGTTTTGGAGAAGTTTGTTGTAGGTCTGATCTCAGACCTAATTAATTCAGTTGTGTCCAACCCTAAATTGAGATCTCATTAAGATTTTTAATAAGATAATGATGTAAGGTTTTAAGACCACATTAAGATCTTAAAACTTGTTATATTTACTGAAGGCTTCTCCAGTAACTTAAATGTTTTTAATCCGGCAGGTGAACTTTTGATATGTACTAGGTCCATTGCACTATCATTTGCATTGTAAGGGTGGGTGGAAACACCTATGGTCGTTCTCTGCACAACAGAGTATATCAGCCCAACAAACATTTTTTTTCTGTTATGATATGACACACGCTCATTCTGGAGCAGTGTTAGATTGCTACAGACCAGAACTTCACTGGAAATGACAGTTATGACCATGTTAGCTAAGAGTTGCTGTTGTTGCAGATTGAATTAGTTTGTGGTCGTCTGTTTTCTTTAAAGCAACATTTCAGTTACAGAGCCATTTGCAACTTATAAAATATCTGAAAGTGTTTTCAGGGAGCTTGTGATCCTAGGGTCAAAAGGACTTATATCAGTGCTTCAGTTCTTTAGGCATTCAGGACTCCTTTTTTTGGCACTCTTGTAATTTAAATATAGCTCAAATGATTATATTTTATTTCAAATCTTGTAAACAAGAAATAATTCATGGCAGAGATCATCTATGTTTGGATTTCCACAGCAAATGCCTTTTGAACACTGAACTCTTACTAGGATCTTAATTGATGCCAATCCTTCAGTTTTCATAAAAGTCTAACTGATACGATTGTAACATCGGTAACTGTAGATCTTTGCGTTCAAGTCAATCAGATCAAAGTCAATATAATAGCAGGATAGTATTCTCCTATGTGTTATTCCACAGTGTCGTCATTGCTCATAAGATTGACTGTATACGTGGTAAATTAGCATAGGATTTTGTGAATATTTGGAGAATACTGTGTGAAACCATAATGTTTCTACGTAGTTCTGCTCTATCTCCTTTTAGCTTGAACATAGCATGAAGAGAGCATGTAATTTTTACATGGAATGTTGTGGGGTTTTTTGGGGGGTTTTTGTGKTTTTTTTTTTTTTAATTATACAGGCTTTCTTTACAACAGCTGTAGCATGATGTTAAGTGGAAGTGAAGCTCTGTCTTTTTGTTCTAGTTCCTATAGTTCCTCAGAAAAAAGAAAAGACTTAATATACCAATTCCTGTTAACTGTAATCAGAAGTGTGCTCACCGAGCCTACCAGTGGGTCAGTGAAGAGAGAAAAAAAAGTCTCAACATGCTATAATTTGGTACTTTTGGGGGTTGGATTTTTTTATGGTTTCATATGTCTTGGCTGTCATTTATTGCAGTATTAAAAGGTTAGAAACGTATGGCATGAACTTTTATTGTCCAGGATACAAAATAGGTAGCTCATTGTTTAAGCAGGATTTTGAAAAGTTTAGTTCATCAGCGAGCTTAGTGAGTTTGAGAYTTCAGTGCTGTTTTGAGAAATGACTTCATAAAAATGTCTGCATCTTATCAATTACTCATAGTTGTCTGCCCTTGTTAGAAACTAATATTGTTATACATAATGCTGAAAACACAGCAGTCATTGAAAGGGGTAGATTCTGTTAATCTTTCCGTTTTCGGCACTTCTGCTTTTAAGCTTGAATTGATTAGTTAATTAATTCACCTACGTAAAGAAAAACCCCTTAATATAGCGCACTCTAATTGTGATTTCCTTCAGGATTCTTAAGGAGATCATATGAATTTGAGAGTTGTCATACACAATATCTTGTTTCTAACACCTGGAGCTGCAGATTTTTCACTACATGTTTGGGGAAGAAAGTATTAGAAATGGTGGAGGTGCAGAGTGATCTTTCCCCTGTTTATTCTTCGACCTTCTGGCAGACAATGACAGGGATTTATTGAGTTGGAAATTGCATCGAAAAGCATTCATTGCATTTGATTATGACTAGTGGAGAATCTTCTAGGAATTATAGCTCATACTTTTTTGAAATATTCTTACGTTCCATCGTGTCTTGTGGCAGTGAATTTCACAATTTAATTATGTATTGTGTTAAAAATTACTTTAAGCATTACTTTCTTTTGTGACTTTTAATATGCTACCTAATAATTGCATTGAAGGTTTCTCAGTTCCTGTGCTGTGAGAAACAGTGAGCATTCATTCCACATTTATTTTCCTCCCTATTGTTCATTATTTTATACATCTTTGTGGTATTCTAATGCCTCTTTCACACTGAAGAGTCCTAGTCAGTCATTTTATGGTGTTCTCTTCCCTAATCTCCTCATTCCCTTTCTCTGTGCTTTTTCTAATTCTCTTATTTGTTTTTTTGAGATGAGGGACCAGAATGGCTGCAGTATGAGATGCCATTCTTCCATGGATTTAAATCCAGGAACATCCCTGGGTATAATATAATAATAATGACATGGGTTATATTTTTTTCAGAGAGCTGGTCACAGTGACTTAAAGATCTCTTTTCTGAACAATGTTAGTTTGGTTCAGTGATCATCTCTGAATGTATGGTTTAACTCTCTTTCTTTAGTGTGAATTGCTTTGGACTTAACTGACATGGGACTTTATCCCCCAGTTGGTTAGTATCAAAAGCTCTTTCTGCAAGTCTTAGTCTAGTTAATATGAAAAAAATATATATGTTGAGTATGTAATACAAGAAGAATCTCTGTGGCAGCAGTTATCGTTGCTGGATTATTTTACTCTCTCAAACTCATCCGTATGAAGTAAGCATAGTGTTGGAAACTCAAGTAACAAGAAGAGAGAACTTTTAACATGCCTGCCAGTGCTGTGAATGATCTACCTGTCAGTGCGTAGTCTATTCATGAAGATGAACATGTGCTCTCCTGGAATGATTTACATGGTTTGGTATGTTTGGAACATTATTTGCCTCAGTGAAGATGTCATTTTCCCTGCTTTTCCTATATTTGTGTAGACAGATGACTTCATGGCTAGAATGTCTCTGTGGTGAATTGCTGCAACAGCTTACTGTCTCTGTGGCTTATTATGGAGTTCCTGCTGTGCTAACACTTATCATCAACAATACTGTCCATATTGCAATTCACATGCAAAACTATTGCAAAAAGCTGTAGAAGAGCAATTGTTTGATGGATTTAGGGGGAGACCCTTTTACTGTTGTTTTTATTTAAAACGGGCAACATCCGAACAAAACCAGCATTGGCCTTTGTTCTAAAGAGCACGTAAGTGTATACTTACTCTAAGCAAGTGCCTGAAACTATCCTTGAGATGCTAGACTACCAAAATTTAAGCATTTTGTTAATGGTTAATCTAACAGAGTTTCATTTTGTGCCGCTTGTTTCTCTCGATCTTTACTCGACATTTTTGGAACTTCTTACTTCAATAGATAAGTCTTGTGAAGAAGCRTAAAATATCTGGAGTTGTTTATTTAGTGTTTGCTTTTTCCTGAAGGGAAGATGTAGTTGTGTAGCAAACCAAGTATGTTGGTTGTTGTAGTTGAATGCAATAGTGAATAGTAAACTTGAACTAAAGGGCTTTTTGCTTTAAAATCCAACTATACCTTTGTTTCTTGGAGACTAGTTTATGAACTGTTTCCTGACTGGTAAAATGGAACTTGTCGTTAGAGATCTGCACTGAGTGTCCCCCACCCCCATGTTGTGAGCTATGGCAACTGCTTGGAAAAGAAAAGAGGTGTGCTATGATTTAAAATACAGTTTGTGATCATTTCAATTGGACTCATCAGTAACTCCCCCTTTTTTTTTTTTTTTTTTTTTTTTTTGCTAGAATGATACTACTGTCACAAGCTAGCATGATAAAATAAACAAGCAGATTCTGAATAACAGTGATGTGATTATTGGGGTTTCCAAAATACAAATTTGTACTTCAAAACAGTCTTCCTTACAGTGGGCTTGAGAAGCGTGCTTTGCTTAGATATATCTATATCCAAAAAAGTTTCTGAAACAAGTGAATAATGTCACTGTGGTCAGCTAGAACATGCACTTTGTCCATTTTTGTATCTTTTTGAAGTCACCAGGGTTGTACAGGTTCTTAAAATTGAACTCATGCTTACATGCCATGTTTGACTGAGACCATAGTAAACGCCCAGAATACTCCTGAGCTGGTCACTTTACAAAGATAGATGATTATTTGCCATGATGAAGTATTGCAATTTTTAAACAAAATGGGTAATATTTATTTGTTATTATAAAGGTTATGCATCGTGTCTACCTTCTTGTTACCAACATTAACATTTATTTTTCTTTTATTTCTCATCTCTCTTGTCTACTTGATGCTTACAAATGTAAATAATTCCAAAAAAACCCCCTGTAATTAAATTCCTTCGGCAGTATATGAATCAAAAGAATGAAGACATTTTGAGCTTACTAATGTTCTGCAGTGAATATTGTTTGTGTCCCAGAGGGAAATGTGCACAAAAGATGAAATAATTGGCAGTTGTCAGTTGTGTATCTTCTTTCCAAAGTCAGGGCCACCTGAAAAGTAGTGTTTGTTATTTGCTGTGTTCCTTGTGAGAGTTAACGGTATGTATTATTGTGAACACAGTGACAGTGCATGAGATGGCTCACCAAGCCAGAGCTCTATGCTCAGGTGTAAGCAAAACATACAGTAAAGACAAACTCTAAAAAAACTTAGATAGGTTCCTGATGGACTGACACAGATTTACTATGGGTAAACTATTTGTAAATATTCACCAAACAACTTAGATCATTTTTTTTTCAGGTCATGGATGAAATTCTACCTCTCCTCAGTCTTTCAGGGAGTTTAGCCACCACAAAGCCTGGAGAAAGTGAGCTAAGGCATTCTTACAATTACTAATTTACAAGGATTCTTTTTCATTACTAGTGTTGAGGGATTAGTCAATCCTGTGTTACCATTCCTGATCTTTGAGTCTGATCCAATTTACAAAGAAGACATTGGAATAATCTAGATGCATTTTACAGGCCTTCAGTTAGTGCTTAGATTTTTGCATGAGAGAACCATAATGAAAAAAAGGAGACTAGTATTTCACAAAATATTTGTGAAAGAGTTTTTTTTCTATACAGTGAGTATTAGGCCTGTAATCTGTTGCCAGTGGTAGATTGTTATAAATGCAATAGCAAGCATTGCACAAGATATTTAACAAAGGAGAGAAAATAGTTTTTAATACAGTGCGCTTTAATTTAAATTTTTGTACCAAGAAATGTGTTTTTATTAATGGATGTATTACGTTTGTTTATATTCTCTCTCTCTCTCAAATGCATTATACCTGCAAATATTTTGTATTTATCACAGTATACGTGTAGCATTAGGAAGAAAGATTAAAGCAATACTCATTCATGCACGTGCGTTCTTATTTTTGTTTTCAAAATTGGCCTTGATACTCTGAATAACCCTGTATTTTGCCAAAATATCTTCAGTTTAATTGTAAAAAAATAAAATTATTATTTTGGAAGGTCCCTCTAGAGGTCATCTGATCTAGCCCCACCCTGCTGAAGTGGTGAAGACTTCAAGCACATTGCTGAAGATCTGTCCATTGGGCAGCTCCTCTGGCTTCTATAGTGTTTCAGAGATGATAGGGAATGGCCTCTCGATGCCACTCACAAGCTCCCCTGGCACCCTCAAGTCATATGGACTTGTACGTGTCCCATTTGCTGAAGCAGTCTCTAGTTTAACCTTCCTCTATTGAAATGCTTCACTCTCCCAGACCCTGCTTCTAGATGAGCCAGCTCTCCCTGACCCCTTTGCACTTTAGGGCAGTCTGCCATTGCGATCTGCTAAGCAGATCCCTGAACAAGCTGAAATCTGCTTTCCTGAAGTCCAGGGTTGTAATTCTGCTGTTTGTTTTGCTCACTTCTCTCAGGATCTTAAACTCCATCATGTGGTCTTTGCAGCCAAGGCTCTCATTGACCTCCACATCCTCAAACAGTTTTTCTTACTTGTGAGGTAGTAGGTCCAACAGTGGGCCTCTCCTGGTTAACTTGCTGATCACCTGTGTCAAAAAATTTTCATTAACTCTCTCCAGAAATCTCCTGGATTTGTTGTGTCCTGCCATGTTGCCCTTCCAGCAAATGTTCAATCATTAATGTTCCCAGTGAGAAGCAGGGCTGTGATGATGAGGCAGCCTCCAGTTCTTTGAGGGTTAATCCTTCTTAATCAGGTGATCTGTACCAGACACCCACCATGATGTCACCCATGATTGTCTGTTCTCTTGTCCTTACCCATAAGCTCTAAACTAGCTTGTCACCAGTTCTGCAGCAAAACTGCATGTGTCTAAGCTGCTCTTTGGCCCTCTTCCTTACCTTCCCCTCCTGTCCTTCCTCAAGAGCCCGTATTCCTTGTAGCACTCCGGTCTGAGCTGTGCCATTGAGATCATGCATGTGCAACTGCTTGTGGAGCAGTACATCAGAGTCCATTTACATATCAATAGATGTAACACATCACAAAGCATCCTTAGTCAATGTTACTACACACCTTTATCATTGATAGGTGTCAAATTTATTGTAAGTAATCTTTAACCATCCTCCTCTGCATTCTGCTGAAATAGTTCATTTGGTGATTATCATTGTTTGACTAGACATCATCTTGAGACATTTTTGCTTTGAGTCTTCCATTAGAAGATTTTGTATCACTTTTAAACTTCAAAGTATATAAAGACTGATGGGGGAGGGGGAGAGGAAAAAAAATTGTGTGTTTTTTCCGACTATTTGTCAATGCTTGTGGTCTTGGATTCTCTTCGACGTTTTCCACATTTCTTTCTGTTTTGTCACTTGGCTGTAAATAACATACTTTCCTGGCCACTTAGAAAGGTAATGTTCTCCTCGCTTGTCTTGTACAATAGACTTATCATTGAGCAGAGCATTCCTGGCAACCTACTGAAGARCTTTAAATTGAAACATCCTTTTAGTGTAGAGTGGTAATCAAAATGCTTGTGTGTTATACGGGAAAGGAGAAGTAAGCATTTTTCGAGTTTATGGCACAGAGCTTTTCCCATTGTTGTAACAGTTCCATCATTAAAGAAGCCACCTTAAATTGCCGCATAGATCCCAAAGCAGTTCTAAAAAATGTTTGCTTTTGGATAGCAGTCTTTGGATCAGTTGTAATTGTAATTGTATTCTGGTGTCATTAGTTCTCGGTGTGGCTTTGCTCTGTGTGTTCTTCATCATCCAGAAAGTACATTCTACTTGAAGCATTTACTTCTAAGTCCCAGAGTGAAATATATTATATGATTTTCTCTATCATCCCCAACAACTGTGCATTGTTAGAGGTTGAGATTTGCTTCTCAGTAAATATCCACTTTTTGTATGATTTAAAAAAACTGTAACACTGATGCTACATACATTAGAGTAACGTGCTGTATGTGGATTGTGTAGCATGGTAGCAAATTCTAAATTGTAGTAAGTGTTGCCTTTACAATACAGAGTGTTTTCCCATAGGAGGGAACTGATGTTTATATTCTTTTGAAAGCGTTTTCAGGAATTTCTGAGGATATGACCTACTGAAGGAGGAGAACAACATGAAAATGAGACTTTTTCTTGCATTTATTTACCAGGTGGTTGTACTAGCCATAGGTCTTGTATTTTGGGACTTTTTCAATTGTTGAATTTGCCAAATTGTCTGATGGGAAGTATTTCACATAAGTGGTTTCATTTTTTATGAACTCATAATGAAACTTCATTTTCTCTTAAATTGCTCATCTGGCTCTAGATGAATGCAGATGGGTTGCCAAGCCCCCAAGGCTTCTTGGGGTCATGTATTTGGGATCACTTGCCATGTGCTTTCATAAGCCATGGCTTCTAGACTAGATCTCTAGGCTGGCCAACTTGCTTGGCATCTGGTCTCCAGATTTCCTGACTGTGGGAGATCCCTAATGAGCTGTAATAGAAGTTGTGGCAGGTGCAGACTGAAATGAAGATCCATAGTCAGAATAAAAATCTATTGTGCTAGTCAGAGGTGAATAGCCATGGAACTGACAGATATTTTATCCATATCCATCTAAAGCTGCCAAGGCTGCTTGGATGTCCTGCTCCAGTGTGACCACTGATCAGTTTAGCAAGTAGATTGGTACCTTGGAGTGGATATTTCATTCTAGAAATGTCATAGTTTGGCAATAAGTACACACTTTCAGGTTTTGGTTTATTGTCCCAATTCAGTCTTATTTTTCTTGAAAATAAAAATTTCCCAGAAACTGAAATTTCATTTCTGCACCTGCTCACAGCATGTATATGTTCCACCAAACATATACAAAATAAAAGTGAAACAAAATTGTATATATATAATATATATAATATATTATATATATATTTAAAAGTTAAGAAATACCAGATTGTTGGCATTTAGCCCCTTCTTGCATGTACGTTATGATTATGTGCTGTTCCCCAGCAATAATGTACTGACTATAAAACATAAGCTTCCTTAATCAGCTCCTCGTTGGTTCTGCCCTCCCAAGCTTCAGCTCTTTATCCTTCATAAATACCAACTAATCCTGCTTTCTTCCTGACCATCAGCTTCCTCTTCTTTTGACAAGTCAGGTTTTTGGCACTTTCTCTGCAGTTTCAGACTGCTCCTTTTCTTTCTTTCTTTAGCTTGTGATTCAGTGGTGCTAGAATGCCAGCAGAGTGCAAGGAGACAAAAGATCTCTGCTTTTAATACAATACCTTATTGCTTCTTGTAGCAGCAATTATCATTAAATCCTTCTCCACCCTTACTACCAAAGAACAGGACRTGCTTACTCAGTCCATGGTATTGGAACATGCACTGTGTAGTTACAAACAGAATTTAATACCCACTTTCTTACAGAGGTACAATGCTTGTAAAGTTTGGTCGGCAAAATCCAACAGTTTGAGCTGTGAGAGGCTCCAGTTCAGTCACTGAGAACAGATTCTTTTGCTTGTTAATCCTTGAGTGCCTGCTTACATGTGTGGGAAGTGTGGAAATGCTAGCAGGCTTCAAAACAAAAAAGTCTGGGAACTATTTTACATGTGCAAAATTTTTCCTCTCCCACTGCCAGTGTCAGAAATGGCTGAGCTGATCAGGATGAAAGTATCAAAAATGAAAAAGAAGAGCTCAACCAGAGACAGAGAGAGAGAGAGAGAGAGAGACCCAGTGTAGGATATGTCAACACAGTTGGCTGAAGTTTGAGCCAGAAAAAGCAGGATGTTGAAGAAAGAACAGTAATGCAGTGTTAGTATTCAGTGCTACGTGGAGTTCCCTGAATATCAGCACCAAATAATCCTTGCTTTTCTTTTGTATATTTAAGTAGTAGTGAGAATAAAACTTTCTGCTATAAGTTCACATCCCTTAATTTGCTCTGGCTTTTGGAACCCAGCAATAAGATAAGTGAAGTGTAATTGCTCAACTCTTTTCCGTCATCATGAGCTGTTTGTGTTGCCAGGGTTCAGAGGAGGTTTAAGAGATATCATCTGAAAAGCAAATTATTTTATTGGTTGATTTATTTATTTTGCTTTTATACTTTACCTTTCAGGAGGCAATTATGTCTACTACATAATTTCTTATTTTTAAGCCAGCATGTAAATTAACTATAGTGATGTGTAGATACATTTTGGAATAGATCCAAACTTACTCATTTGTCAGATATTATTATAATGTATCTTAACAAGTTTAATAAAGTGTGCTGAAGCGGTGTCACTGTAAAAGTATTCCCAGAGATGTCTGCATTGATGTGAAACAGTTCCCTGACTATTCTGATTTGATCAGAGCTACGCAGCTAGCTTCACATCAGGCGTTTCCAGCCTTGATCACTCAGATTTCCATTAATTTTTCAAGCCTTTCTCTAAAATCTGCTTTATTATTTATTTAGCTGTTTCTTTGCTCAAAGAAATCCAGTGGAAAATGAATGTCTTAGCTGCTTAACCATTTGGCTAGGTCAGGTTATTTACTGTCTCACTGTCTTCTGTATAACTCAAGGCTGAAATGCTGCTTTGTTTTTTGGCTGTATGCCATACACCAGTCCACACAGGTGAATCAATAGTTAACCCATGGATGAAACTCGGCCTGTGAATGGCAAATACTTCCATGATCATTCATATGGACAAGTCTGAGGTTGCCTACTCTTTTCTCATGCCTGAAAAGTTGACAGGAAAACCCAACTAGCCAGAATGGTTCATTAACAGCTGCTGCTTGGAGGTGCATATGTACAAGCGTGCATATGTTGTTAGCTGTCAGGCTTTCAAATGAGCTCCTAAGAAAAGGAAGATATGTTAGTTATTTCTTTTTATGACACAGAAGTGTTCATCAAAGTTAAGTTTCTACATCAGAAAGCATATCATATTGCAGCACAGTACATTGCTTGGATCATAGAGAGAAATCAGTTTTGGCAGTTGCTGGCCACCTCGTTGGGTGCAGAAAGTCCTTGTGACAGTGATTGGCAGGGTTGAGCTCCACAGACCACAGCATGGAAAAGTTTTCAGCCTTGCATATCAAAATATACATCCAAATCTTACCTTCTTGCTCTCCCCATGCCCTCGCTATTCTTCCACTGATGTGAAAAGAGAGGAGAAGAGAGAGCCTAGAGTGGAAAAGACAATAAGCTCCTTGGCTAGAGGAGTACATTATGGACCCCCATTTATGTGGGTGGGCCTAGGGCTAGCTGGGCAGGTTTGAATATAAATGAGATGGCTCCAGAAGGCTCCATTAGGCACAAGAAGTGCAAGACTACAAATAGCAAGAGAATACAAGTGTTGCCACACTGGGTTAGTAAAACTTTGACAGTGGTTTTGGTTTAGTTCTCCTATTATGGTAAGTTCACCTTAGGAAGAAAGAAGCAGTCTCCTGAATGCAGTGCCTGCAGAAATCTCTGATAATTGCAAATGCAGTGAACTATTTCTTTTTCAACAGACTTCTCCTGACCTGAGCTCTGTGGTTTTCCTGTACATTTGTGTTCTACAGTTGTGAATCACTATATTTCAGTTTAATTTAAATTCAGCAGTGGGGTTAGAAACTAACTCTCCAAAAGACAGTCTCTGTGTTACGGTATTATGTTTTATTTATATCCCTCAGTGCAAAAATTATCATAGACTTAACTTGTTTTCCTATATTTGAACTCCTGTTATGGAGTATGTATACACTGCATCTTGAAGCATGCAATGTTTCTAGTGTATTTCATATAGTGTTACAGATTTTAGCAAATTTATGTCATCCTGATGGTCTTTGAAGGAATTATAATTTCAGATTTACTCATCTACTTACAGTTAGGAACTGCAGACTGTGGCAAACAATGCTAGATGGAATATGTATTCATAAATCTTATAACTCTGATGCTTTGTATTGTAGCATTTGAATATTTTAATCAAAAGAGAAAAGTGATAAGGAGGATATATGGATATTATTTGGAATATTTTTTATACACAGAGTGTAAAGTGGAGAACTGCTTGGAAAGACCTAGCAATATCCCAAAGTAGGTTTTGAAATAATAGGATGATTTCATTGTGAATAAGAAGTCTCTGAAATGCACCTACATTCCCTTTCTCACTTGAATAAAGAGCTAGTTAAAGGTTAGTGGGGAAGAGTTACAAGTTGAGGATATACTCTTTTGTACCAGTCTAGCAATGGTTGGTCTTCAGTGTAAACTGCAGTAATGTGCAGATTTAGCATTCCTGCATGTAGTACGTTATGGTGTTAGTGCTTATGTAAGGTGAAATGTATTTGTTCAAACATTTTTTWAAAGTACTATTAAGTGCGCATGTGTGGATACAGACACATGACTTCTGTGATCTGAGCTGGTAGAATGTGAGCTAGGTCTCATCCTCAACTGTTGCAACTAAGCTTGTAAGGCTTTTTTCCCATCAGTCTCAGTACAAGCGTGTTAAYGTAGCCAGGTGAAACATGGGGAAATAATTTCACCACTTTTTGTATTTTTTGTGTAGATGTGTAGGCAGATACTGTGGTATATCCTTTGCCCCATTTCTGTGGTTGAGGTGGCTTAACTTTGGCTAACAGCCAAATGCCCACCCAGCTGCTCGCTCACTCCCCCTCCTCGGCAGGGCAGGGGGAGAAAATAGGATGAGAAAGCTTTTGGGTTGAGATGAAGAGAGGGAAATTGCTTACCAATTACTGTCACAGGCAAGAGAGACTCAACTTGGGGAAAAATAATTTTTATTCCCAATTAAAATGGATTCAGGTAGTAAGAAACAAAAAGACAGAAATTAAAACAACACACTTCCTCCCACTTTTCCCATGCTTAACCTCACTCCTTCCCTCCAGACACCTCTCCCCTCCCCGAGTGTCTCTGGGGGTGGCAGCTATGGCCAGTTTACAGCGGTTTCTCTCTGCCACTCCTTCTATCCCTCACTTTTCCCCTGGTCCCCCGTGGTCTGTCCCATGGGCTGCAGGGCAATCTCTGCTCCGGTGCCTGAAGCACCTCCTCACCCACCTCCTTCTCTCACCCTGATTTTCAAACTGCTGGTTTTCAATACTTTTTTTCTCCTTCCTCCTCTGCCCTTTCTTAAATACGCTCTCACAGAGGCTCTGCCAGCATCTCTGATGGGCTCAGCTGTGCCCTGTCGTGTGGCCGTTGCAGAGCTGGCTGGTACTGGCCAGAACCGGCTGTGTCCGGCACAGGGCAGCCCCAGTCTCTCCTCACAGAGGCCACCCTGCAGCTCCCCCTGCGGCCAACACCTCGTCAGGTAGGTCCAACACAGGGGTAGAAGGAAAGTCAGCATAGATAGGAGTGATTAGGGGAGCAGAAAAAAAAAGAAAAGGTAGTTTTGTGTATTTTAAATTGATAGGCATGTTAGACAAGCTCCTATTATGAGACTGGCTTGGGAACTTACCAATGAAATTATATTGACAAATTGTATGATAAAATGTTCCTGTAAGAAAATATCTACAGTCCAAAGACGCTGCATCAGGCAGCCTGGAGAAGGAGAAGACTACAAAACTGAATTTACAGGAGAGGGTGAGATGTGAAAGAGGAAGTTATTTTGCCTTCCTGTATCTTGTATTTCTGCCATGTGCCCGATGCAAGCTTATCTTCTGCTTACTCTATACAGAGAGTTTTATGTGCAGTTAATTCTGTGGACTAGCAGCTAGGATATTTTTGCAGTGTGCATGTATTTCCCAGAAGTGCTGGTTTATGAAGATCTGGGAATAAGCCGTTAAGATTTGTGAGAGCCTTGTTCTTTCCTACAGGGTGTTGTAAATAACTTACAATAATTTGGACTTAAGCAAAAAGGAATTAAGAAGTTGACTGCTGCTAATGAATACTAATGATTGCTGGAAACATGATCAATGTGAGGCACATATTATTAGTGAAGGTGCCCTTCTTAAACTTCATTAATCACCAAGATACCTAGGAAGCAACAAATAATACCTTGTTATTTGGCAACAGCTAAAGGAAGAGCCAGTTTGTAAAAGGTGTTAAATTCTGCATTCCTGTCTCCTGCTGATGCAAAGCAAAATTTCTGTAAGAGTTTGTGCTGGCATAAGTAAAAGATGTTTAGTGCCCTATTGGCGCTTCAGCATGCAAATGTATCTGAATAAATGACTAATCCTGTTCAAGTCAACCAGGTGACGTGAGTTTATAGTTAATCATGTATTTAAATACAAGTCTGTAAGGGCTTCCATATGGGCAGAGCGAGGCCATGACAGTGAGATTGAGATTGTCCATGAGATTGTACTGTCTTCTGAAATCCCATGTTATACACAGATACATCCTTCTACTTTCCCCTAGTTAAACACAATCACCATAACAAAAAAAGTCTCTAAAGTTAAATGCTTGTTAAACATGTCTTCTAGTTCTAGCTGTTTTAATGGCCACAGTGGTGCTGCTTGTTTTCATATGCCTATTTCACTGTCTTCATATAACCTACAAACAGCTTTCATGTAATAGCTTTGTTACTCCCCCCCGCCCCCCCCCCCCCCCAAATCTCTCAATAAATCTGTTAGGAATGAGATCATTTATTATTCAACCTCTGTTGGTGTGGCATTGTCCTTAAATTTTTCCTTCTCAATAGCAAAATCTTTTAAATGGAGTCTTTTAAATTCAAATTCTTTGTGGAATGACTTCCCCAAAAATACATATTTTATAGAGAAGGTTTTAAAGCTGTTACAAATGAAAGGTGGAGGATAGTTCTATTTCAGACCCAAAGAAGGACTTTTTGCAGCTGATAACTTGTCCATTTTTTCTGTCTATTTGTCAAATAAAATATGCAACCTCTCCCTACAAGCCTTCAAACACATTGATCACTATTTTCTTTGCAGCATCAGTGAAAGTGATCTTGTTAATAATGGAAATAGCAAGAAACTTTGTGCACTTGTTTGTCATCGGGCCCTATGTTACCTTCTCTCTGGGCATGTAGTGCATTTGTGAGAACGAGATTGGGGTTAATAGATAAAAACAAAACAAAACAAAACCCAAAAAACAAACCCRAACAAAACAAAACCACCCCCAACCCCCCCAAAACAAACCCCAAAAATAAACCCAAAAAAAMCAGTTTACTGATAATTTGGGGCCATCATACAGATGGGTATATATAATGAACAGTAAAAGACTATAGGTATTGGACTTTGTGATCGATTTTGTGCCACCAGGAGTAGTAATAAATGCGTACAGACCTTATTTTCATTTTTCTGTTTCCCAACATTTCCCTACAGATACCACAATAGCATTAAAGCTCTCAGGAAAAAAATTAAGATTTCTGATTGAGAAGTACACACTTTTAATAATACGCTATACATGGTTAGCTTACCAAATGGGGGCCTGGTTTTTATCTTTGTCCATCTGTTATTTTTCAGATTGCAAAGTTTTTGAAGTTTCCTTACTCTGCATCAGGTATTTCTTCCTTAGCTCAACTCATTTTTTAAATGACTAAGCAGAGATTGTGCCAGGAAAGTTTTAGTTACTTTTGATATTGAAGTTATTTCAAATGTCTATTTGCAACCTGTTACTTGATTTATTTGTTTTGTCAGTCTTACTAATGGTATTAATGATAAGGTATGAATTTACAGTGGAGGATGTCTTAAGCTTTTTGCTGTCTAGCAATGTTTAAACTTAACTAAGCTAGGGATGTTTTATTTCTTCCTAAGAATCTCTGCAGAAGAGTTTTGTGTAGTTTAATTATTTCAGTTCAGAATTTCATTCACATGAAAATTTACAATATCCATGTGTGGAGGAACCCTTCTAGCACAGTCAAATTAATCGATCCCTTTGACAGTTTCTATGATTTGCAGTTAGCCCAGACTTGATTTTCGTTTCCTGATTTACATTGTTCTCTTCCATTTCATTTTAAGAAAATATTTTTTTACCTCTTTGTCCTCCTTATTGGCTTGAAGTTTCCTATCTAGTTTGTTCGTTTAAGTAACAAGCAGGCCAACTGTATCGAAAACTTCAGACCTCTTCAGCACTATGTGCTGTATTTTTACTGTTCAGTAATTAGTTCCTTCAGCAATTCACTTAGCAACTGATCTTCCTCGGAAGTTGCATTAGATCCCATTGATAATAACCTTCTGTGGAGAATTCTTTGAAGTTTACCTTTCCCAAGTGTGATTTTCCTTTCTCCTGAGCTTTCTTGTGCTCGTTTACACTCCTTACAGTAAAATAGCTTATAGGAATGCAAAAATTCTCAATTTGGAAATTTAAACGCTCTAAGAGAATTAGGTTTTTGCCATTCTGTAGGGATGAAATCAGAGCTATTTTGATCATTTTCCACGATTTCCCAAGTAAATTAGATTTGGTGCTGATAAAAGGAAGCAGAGAATAGGCAAAGCAAAGGTTTGCATGGGTCTTCTGCATCTAATGGTGAACTTCACAGCAGAAATTCACTGGGAATATCTACCTTTGCCACTAGGTTTCAGTGTATGCAGAGAATAAAGCAGACTGGTGACATCTTTTCTCCTCTGTGCCACCACTGATACTATCTGTACTTGCAGAAAAAAACCAATCATCTTCAGACACAGAATAAGCTGCTAGGTGTATAGCAGTGGCAGTAAATGCTTTTAGCTTTATCCCTTGGATCATGTATTAGACCTATGGTAAATTTAGCATCTTTTTTTCTGGAGCATTTTTATTTTCCTAACATACATAGAGCGAGGATACTGCTAATGGTTAACATTTGGATGTCATACTCCAAGGATCATCACTTTCCTTTAGGTGATCATACAGTGAAAGCTTCAAGGGAGGCTGTTTTTATCAGTGAAGTAACATACTTGCTTTCTCACTGTCTGCTTTTGTCTCCGTTTCCAAAAGAAGTAGCTTCTGGGAGAAAACTTCCTTGTGAAAACTTTAATGTTCTTTCCCATCATGTGGTGCAGAGTGTTCCAACACTGCTGATCTTTGAGCCCAGATTTTTAGGTTGAAAGAAGTATACTGCATATGGAAATGTTTGTACCTGAGGCTGGTATCTGTGGCTAAGGGAGAGACAATTAGTCTGTCAGTGCAGCTATGAGTATTTTTGTGGCACTGTTTTTCACTGTAAATTCAGAATAGAAAAAGTGGGTTAGGCTGAACCCAAGGGTTTTTAGGTGAGGTATTACCATGGAGGCGTTCTTGTCTTACTCCCTTAAATGCCTCAGAAATTTTCAGGCCTCTGGTTTTCCTCTATTTTTACAAATCTACATGAGGAAAAGAAAACATTTGTAAATTATAGTATTCTTAATGAACAGTTCTAAAAAGTAACTCAATTACTGCTATTGAGTGAATAATATAATTTTGTATTAATAATTGTGTATTTACTGACATGGGATAATATATCTGAGTAAAAACCCATGGTTATTCTTACAAAAAGATGATAAAGCCTGACATATTAATCTGAATGTAAAAGATAAGGAAGCAGATTGACTGYAGTTCAGAGCAGTTTGCTATGGACAAAATTCTTCTCAGCACATTATGGTCACAAATTGTCACTCATATGTTTCAATGATAAATATTTAATTATCCTATAATAATTCTGTAATTCATTTTTACCTTTTATATTGCACAGTGATTATTTTATAATTAAATATTAATTCAATAACATGATTATGTTTGTGTTGTAGCACAGAATTAACATTGAGTTAATTATGAAATGAAGCAGTTTGAAGTAGTAACCTCTTCCTTTTCCCAAAAGAAATGTAACAACAATTGTATTCAGAATGTACTCCAGAGTAGTAAAACGGGATAATCTCATGCATGAATTATGACAGACTTGTGGGGACTAAGGTAGTTTATTGGCATTTATAAATGTATAAAGGAATAATTCTGGCTTTAACACACTTAATACTTTAGCAGGGACTGATGATTCTTACACTAGTGGTGACTCTCACTAGGAATCAGTATTCAGATACTATTGTGTGTTTAAGATGCTGATCTTCATAGGCAAAGAAATTGCAACTGGACAGGAAACATTTTGTGATGGAATTATGGGGCTAAAAATTGTGCACTCCAAGGCTTGCAGTGAATATTTATATGATACTAAATAGATCTGGTGTTTTGGTTACTAAATGAGTCTTGTCAGTGTCTAATGAATTCTGGAAAAGGAAAACATCAGTGACTAGGTAAATATTAAAAAAGGTCCTACTTGTTTAATTTTGAGGTATTAATTTTTGGGGCAATATTATGAATACTAAAGTGCTGTGGAAGGGCTTAAGCTAGCTAACAGTACTGTTTACCTGTGTTTATGGCATGCTTTTTGCATTATTTTTACACCCAACAGAGAGAAAATAGTTGCCTTTAACAAATAAAACCCCTCCCTAAACTAGGCTTGATGTGGAATTATGAATTATGTAGGGTTTTTCCAAGCAGTGGAAATAAGTTCATTCTGAAGATGGATTTACTATGGAAAAGGTTGCTTCATAGCAATATGGAATAGTGTGTTTTGAGAGAGTGCAACTCTTCTTAAAACATTATTCCACCCTTTCTTCTTTTTTTATTGTATTTCTCCTTGCCAAATTGCCTTGTCTCTGGTTAGGCTGAGAGTTGTATTACTTAAGATACTGCATAAAGTCACATAACGCAAAGTCACAGGTTATTTAGGGAATTACTAAAAGAAACAGGTTATTTCAAAACAAATGGAACTTGCTCTTACAGAAATGAGTCATTTTTCCTCCTTGTTTATCCTGGTGCATTTCTGATATCCGTTTCAGTAGTTCATCACGACTGAATTCAACTGCATAACCTTGGTATTCACAGTGTATTAACAGGAATGTTTTACATCGTAGTATCTGAAATAGTGGATAGCGTTTTATAATCTGTTTTCCTCCCTTAGCATTACTATTGTTCCTTATCAATCTGTTGCAGTTGCAGAGTGTAAGTCACAGTATTGGAAGCTATTTATAGTGGGCTTTGTGAAAGGTCAAATACCTTTGGCTGTTTAGATGCTTTATTAACAATATTATTTCTTATTTTCATACCGCTTGAAAATATGCCAACCAATATTTTTTAGAGAATAATATTTAGATTTTTTCAAAGAGAGGGCTGTTTTTTATCTTAGCTTGATAAATTCTTTCCTCACAGAAAAACAGGTAACAAAACTAATTATTGTTGCTCTTTATATCTTTTATCTGATTTTGTATTGAAGACTCCATAGATTATAAATATAGTCAGCATTATTCATAAATGCCGAATTGATTAGTTGGGTTTGGAACTAGAATATCCACAGGGTACTCAGATAAAGAAGAAACCTGGAAAACTGGTATCAAAAGCTTAAGGAATGAATAGAAAAGAACTTAATATTGCACATTTGATATAATCATTAACAGAAATACAAAATACTCCTTTTCAGCTTATGTCATAGCTCTCTGAGGTGTTCATTGCTTGCCTTTGGGGCAGAAAGCACCCGTGTTCATACTGAGATTCACATCCCAGAAACCCTGTTTGTGATAGGTCCCAAACACTTTCTTCAAAAACAGCTGTGCTCTCTCTTTTCTGTTACACTGCATCTTCCAGAAGAAAAGATAGTGGTGTAACCCCCACTTTCATAGAGCAGTTCTGCTTCCAGCGGCATGGTTGCTTGTGCCAGTCTGGAGTCTGGTGCTTTGCTGACCATTTACTGAGCTGATTCAACTAGCTGATCCAGAAAAAACAAGCCCAATCCCCATCTCCATCTCCAGAAAAATGGTTATTCTGGGTTAGCATGTTGAATTAGCTCATCAAGGGATCAGACAAGCCACAGCCTGTCCACGTGAAGATTGTGGCCAGGAGCAAGGTTGAATGGGAAAAAAAGATTTGGCAGATAGAAGAGGGAGCAGAAGATGAGCTCCACAGCAGCATGTAAACTGTTAATGTATTTAGGTCCTATATAATTGGACCTGAAGAAGAATATGAGACAAATTGACTGGGCCAGAAGGAGAGAGAGAACCCCCTTTCTCTAGTTTAGTGGTGAAGACAAATGCTGCTGAGGTAGAGACCAAACAGAAGCGCATGCTTATTCTAGCTTAGGTCTGGTCTCACCAGTTGATAGATAAATGTGGAACACTGCCTCTTTCCACTCCAAGCTGTGTTTTTGAATGAAAGTAGCATCTGGGGCTGTGTTTTATGCTGTCATACCTTCCCAAATGTTCCCTTTGGGGAACATAGCAGGAGAGCATCTACGCTGAAGATTCTGCAGGGAGTCTGTGTGAGATGATACCAACCTGCTCAGCTCTGATAAGACTGTGATCCTTCTGGGCACGTGAAGAAAAGCATGTCTGTAACACCTGAAATATTACTGGTGAAAATGTATGTGTTTGTAGGGAGTAGATGAGAATTTTGAGCGTTGCTCTTGTGGATTAAAGCACATAAATTCCACTTAAATCTTAACTTCTGGTGCATATATCTAATTTTGAATCTGCATGGTCTCTTGTCTACTGGGATGAGATTTAGAAAGGCACATTTGGTGTTTCCAATTAAGGTTTTCCACATTTGAAAATTCAGAGTGTGTTCCCAGTAGGATTTAAAGAAGCGGTGGTACGGATCTTAAGAAGATTAGGCACTAAATTGTACATAGTGATGGACAAGCCACTTAGAACTGGTTGAAATACTGGGCAGCAGGAAATATGGACTGCAGGTGCATGTCCTATCTGGACTCCTCTAAGTCACCTGACTCAAACATGAACGTGAGGCTCTCAATTTTCTGAGAAATTTTCTTCCCAAGGATTCTTGTTCTTCACTACATTTTAGTAGTTTTGTGTGTTCTCTTATAAATACATTTGGAAGAATAGACTCTCCTGYTATCTTTTGAGTAATTTTCCAAAGGCCTTAGTGAAGTACCAGTTTTCACCCTGGGGAAGTACGCATGCCAGCTTCATTTGTAGCTGGTGGAGAGCGCCTCCTCCTCAAAAGCAAACAGAATTATGTAGTGTTTCGGGCAAGTTGATCATACGGTTTTGATCCATTGCCCATCTCTTTGTTTAACATCTGAAAAATAGATCCCACTTCAACTAACTCATTGAATGAAATATCATCAAAAGAGAACAGAAAATTCACGCACAAAAATGAACTGACTAATGCGAGTTTTGTCTGGGCTTCCTGTAGGTTTTATGCAGTTCTTCCAGTTACAAGAGTGGTAGTCCTGAATCTTGAAGCAGTGGATTAGAGTTGGCTTAAAAATGTTCTGATGGTAACATTTTTCAAAAGGAGGAAGTAGCAAAGCAAGTTGCTGCGGTGTAATATGGAGTTGAATACTTGCATACGTATTTTATTGAGTCTCTGAATAGGCTCAATGTGAACATGAATAGATTGAGTCATACAGATGTGCACTTCATAAAAGACTCTGAGGCTTCTTCTGGCCAGCCTAGCTCCTGAGGTCTTATTTAATACTGCAACCATCTTCTGCCACTTTTATGTGGGTTAAGCTCTGATCATCATGCCTGTTTAGGAACTGTTTATTTTTCACTTRAACTTTTCCTTTGCGTGTGTTTAATTAAAAGATCTCTCAAGAAAGCACATTGCTACAGTGCCACATTCCACTGCTTTTGTCAAGATTATATGTAAGTGCTTCTCTAATAATTGTCCTGGGATTCAGGAGAATTCTGCAAACAGGTCACCTCCCTGCCTTCGAATCTGTTTCCCATATTAAACAGATTGCCCTTCAGCCTGTAATATGTTAAAAGTCTGGTTTATAATACCGTAAACAATAACATAACAAGTAAATCTCACTAACAGTGCAATTTACATCAATTGTTAGTGTTAATTTATGATCAGACTTTATTAAATCCATTTAGTTTTATAAATGGACTGTAAATTAATTCTGTGATTTGGGAACACACTGAAGTTATTACTGCACAGCACTTTATTAAAACATTTGAACACTTCTTGCCTGTACAAATACACTGTGATGCTCTGATAGTCTCAATGGTTTTTAACTGTACTACTGCAACAGTATAATGATTTTCTTTAGTATAAGAGACAATTCAGGTGATAATTATACATTTTCTGTTTAATTATATGCTATATTTGATTGCACAGATATACAGACCCCCTTTTAGTTTATTATTCATAGTGCTTAAGGGAATCCTTTYTTGACAGTCTCAAGGCATTTGTGTGTTGTGTCCATTACTGTTTGCCATTGCTATTCAAAGAAACAGCAGTGTCTATAGACACTTTGTTAGACAGTACAAAAAAAATCTTTATTGTATCATGTCAAATTGCAGGGGGCAACAAGAAAAACACCAAATTTGGCATTGCTTTTCTTCTAAAATTCTTTCTTTGAATCCATCCTGGGAGAAAAAAAATAGTCTGTGAAATCATTAAATATAAATTTGAAAAAAACCCTTAGTAGTATATTCAAAAAGGCATCAGTTTTATTCCATTGTATGTTGAAATGTCATCACTGGTGTAAAACACAGGATGTTAATGAAGTGGGAGCAGATATCTTGCACAGTATAGATGTGAAAAGGTAAATTTAACACCTAACAGGTGTTAAGAGCCATAAATAAGGAAAGGCTCAGCAGTAATTTAATCCTTTGTCAATCAAAGTACTCACTATTGAGAAAACATCTTGCTGAGAATGCTATGTTTAATGGAAATGCTTGTTAGTTTGAGAGGCAGAGTGTAATTTTACTAGCATAACACTGAGCATGGTGCATTTTCAAACAGTCTGTGAACCCTCAAATATCAAAAAAGCTGAGTTTTATTGTTGGTAGTCATATTTTTTTGTTATTCAAGAATTCTGTGCAAATAACACAATGGCAAATAGACAAAGCACTTTCACATTCAGTATCTACATAATATTTATTGGTGTTCTAGGTTGGCCTGACTGGATGATAGATAAATAATTCAAAGGATTCTCAGAAAAGTACTTTAAAATTGTATGGAAAGTAAAATAATTAAAATATGGGTGAAAAGATCAGTAAAATATTTAACAAATCTTTGACTTGTGTTTATTGCAGTCTGTTTTCGACATGGACAGACTCGGTGAAAAATAAATTGAGGTTTAGGTTGGTGTGGGAGAGGAAAGGGCATGTGTGTCACACTCCTCTGTAGCTGTGTTAGGTACATTGAGGGATTGTGGTAATTACGGTCTTCAGTCAGCTGTGCATGTGCTTAACTAGGAGCTCATAAACAGTCACAGGCTAGCGACAGATGTCCTCTTCTGCATCTAGTTTTGCCTATGGAAGCAATTATCATCTGTAAGTGATGCCTTCCTCCCTGCTGTTCTCCCCTGTAGGGTCTTCTCCCCTGCCAGCACAATTGCTCTTTTGAAAGCTCCCTGACCCATTTCAGTCAGAAAGCTGGATTGAGAGAGACTTGCTCTAGATATTGGCTAAAGCCATCCTGCTCATTCTGACTGAAAGCAAGTGAGAATGGCATTCACAAAAGTAGCTTTGGGAGGAGAAAGTAAGAATAGTCGCAAGAAACTTGGCAACAGCTTTTTGTCTGGCACATCTGGGTCTGGAAGAAAACTTGTGTCCTCATCTGTTTGACAGAACAGTCACTGTTGTGGCTGACGACCTGGGGAGCTCTGTCTTTGCCTGTCTCCTGCAGAAGCAGTCACTTGCTTGTGTGGTTGTACTAACCTATCTAGAATTTACTCAGGCCACACCAGAGTTCTCACACAGGACTGCTGTTTGCATGAGATGTGAATCTGATCTTAAGGACAGTCTCTGAACTGTCTTTTTCTTGCAATGGATATAATTAAGTATGGTTCAGTAGGTTAATTCCCATGCTTAAGCACATTTATGTTGAAGATTAGGGTAAAATATATGCAGACACATAGTTTTGCCGTAATTGACTGCAGTGAGGTGAGGTATATTGATGACTGCAGTAGTCATGACCATATCGAAGGTAGAAATCATGCTTCAGAAACCTCCAAGCAAGGTTAAGTCTTCTGTTTTGATAAGGACAATCACTTGTTTTTATTGACTTAAATGCGCAGTGTTCCAAAAGGAAACAAAATAACAACAAAAGAGCACAATATAGTTAATTCTTGTTTAAAGTTGAGGAACAAAGTGTCCAAGAAATAATTGACAGAATGAGTGTTCATAATGTAGCATAAAGATACAAAGATAGGATTTTGTCAGTCACTTCTTAGTATTCCAGAGAACAGGACAAATAAAAATTGTGTATTTTGCCAGGGAAGATCTATTTATTATCTAAGTATGATGTCACTCATTAGATACCCTGCTGGCTTCATTTATGGTAAGCAGTTCTGCAAAAGCATAGACAACTTTTTTCTTTTCCATCTGCTGTTCAGTTAAATTCCTGTTACATTTGGTTGGTATTTATATAAATTGCTGGTAAGTTCTTTATCATTGCTTCAGATGGTAACTGTTCAGTTTTCAAGATCCCTTTCCCCAAATTAACAGTGAGGGCTCATGCTGTTTTCAATTATTACAATTCATTCTATCTGCTTTGTAAAGAATGCTTTTCTGCATTTGAGTGAGGCACCAAAAATAAGTTTTCCTTAGAATCAGTGGAATCCCAATGGAAGAGTATTTGCCTGATACTRCCTGTACTGTGGGTACCTTTGGGCTTACTCCTCTTTTCTGTGAAAGGCAGCCCCTACTGAGTTCAAAGTGAGTAGGGTCAGAGCCTCAGTGAAACAGAGAACAGCCTTCCCAGAACAGCCTGTACTGCTATGCCAAGCTCTGCCTCTGAGTTATTACTACAATCTCAGCACAGGCTAAACAAATGGATTTGAGTACATCTGGCATCATATAGCGAAAGATATGCAAAAGAGTGACTGRTGAGAGTTCTGGTGGCTCGTTTTGTTGATTGTAGGATTTGATTGCCCGAGCTGCTCAGTTTGCATATATTGACTAGGGGAATAGGTATTCTGTAGTGACACATTGTGAACATGGTAGAATCTAAGAGGAAGGTGGTTTGAGAACTTGCCTATGGTATTTAATATCCTAATGTGTGCAACAGATTTTGAGTCCCAGGGATAGGAGTGTGTATTTTTTTTTTTTTTCTGTTTACTTTGTTTGTGATTTTTTTGACTGTAGAGGCTGGTTTGGCCCACTTCTGTTGCTTGCATGAAATTGAAATAGTATTTGAAGTGGTGGGCAACAGCACAACACCCTCAGTCAGAAAATAGAAACGGGTCTATAGCTGCAATCAGTATTTATGTCTGCGTGGGAAGTGTGTGCAATCCTAGTACAGACTGCATTGTGGTCAATAACTTGCACTTATTGTAGTTCAAATTATACACATGCAGGCTGTCAAGGGTGACATATTTATCTAACGCCTTCTGACAGATTCAGCACAGTTCTTAGCTGGCAGACGCGCTGTTTGGACCAAATGTTGCAACACCAACGCGTTAGGCAAAGAGCCAGTAACTGTTTGTCATGCAAATATAAATAACTGATACCACAGCAGTGGTGTCTTGCTGCAGAAAAGTCTGCTTTCTGATAGAAACACAGTTCACTGGTTGTATTTGAAGCATAGAGGATGAAGTAATATGTGTATTTTTAAATTACATGTTCAAGTGTCAGAGAACAATTAGTAATATTGTTATAAATTCTGTAATATTTAAAAACTCATGCTATGTATTCTTGGAATATTTGAAGCTGCCTTTCTTTGTGTATTTGAACAGCATGTGGCAGAGTTTGGACCCTTCTCAGTGCAAGTGTGTAGGTTCTGCAGCAGTTTTAATCTTCCTGCCTGTCCAGACAGAGAGCGCATGTGATCACATAGGCAGGGAGAAGGCTGACCCTCGGAAGTGAACCCTAGAGTCAAGGTCGAGGTCTTTTCCCACTTTATTTCACCTTGACCATATGTTCCTGCCCACTGCTGGCCAGACGCTGGTACAGGAGAGCAAAGCTGCTCATCTCTGTAGTCTCCTCTTTGTATATGTGTGGAAACAGGGCAATTGAGTCATTCTGACTGAGACCACCTCGCCTGTCCTGCATTAAAGTGCAGGTGTCATACTCCCAAGATACTGTGCATCTGTCCAACTGCTAAGATAAAGAATCAGGAATACATTTTTCTAGGGAACCTAAATTGCCAAGGTATCTTCTTCGTAGCAGCCTGGATGTTTAGACCCAGCCTACTGGGGAGTAGGAAGTTGTAAATTCCATATTTAGATTGGATTTGTATTTTTGTCACAGCTTTCAGCTAACACAGTTAGATTACTTCCGGTGTAATACAGGAGATTAAGGAGATCATGAGCAATATAGGTTTATTAAAATAATAAGGTATTTTAAATCCTCTCTGATTAAGATAGCTCCTTTGTACTTGCCTTCCTCCATTTYTAGTGAAAGACCTAACTATCAGAATGCCTAGGCTGTATAATGTTTATTTGACTTGGAACACTGTTAGCAACATACTGAACCAAGTAAAAACATTTCAGTGTAATATCTCCACTTGTGATAAAAGTTAATAATGTTACAGCCTCCCACTTCAAATCAACTCTTCTGTTCTTAATTCATTTGTGCTCATGTCCTAATCAATAGAGGCACTTCTGCAGAGAAATTCAGCAGCTACAATAAAGGCTTAGGACAAAACTGGAAATGCAAAATGAGGTCTTTCTGGGAAGACAAATTGTCATGACTGCCTGAAATTGAATTTGGATTGGTGAATTGTAATGGGACCTTTACTTATCATAAAAAGTCAGTTTCTTGACTTTCATAGAAGTGTCAAGAAGCAGATTACCTTATCTTTTTCTCAGGATCTATTATAGTAGAAATACAGAGGGTGCAGCTACTGATTCAAATACTGCTTCTTAAACAACTTGTGTGTGGCATAACTAATGTTACTGTTACATTTTAGCTCTTTTGGATCTGAGTAATTGTGTATCTACTTAGTTTCTTGAAGTTTCTTGAAGTCTTAGTTTCTTGAAGTACCTTACCCAATCTTTTTTGTTTTGGTTTGGGTTTTTTGTTTGTTTGGTTCTAAAATACACATGCTTCAGTTTCTGGGAAAACTGTGTTTGATAATGAAAGCTCTGCCTCTGCTATCACAAAACAGTTCCTTATCCTTCTCTTTTGCTGTAAACAAGGATAAATGGTTATGCTTCCTTACAGCTTAAGTCTTATGTCAGTCACACCATATAAACATCTTCTCTTTTTCTCTTGCATTAGTGGCAGGGAAAAAAAATGACAGCGCTGGTGATTTCCTTCATCCTTTTACTTGTTTGAGATCTTGGAGTCATGATACATAAACATAACCAGGACTTTGTTAGCCAGCCGCAAAGCTGATGTGCAAAATGTAATTAACTTGCATGGTGACATCTCTCTGTAACCTATCTGGTCAATACTTCAGCTCTTTGTTCTCTGGAAGTGTTAAAGCTGTTGTCTTATTTCACTTTATCTCTTTGGTATTGCTCTACATCTTTCAATCCACCTCCAATGTTTGTTTCTGCAATGTATTGCACAAAAAATGGAAAAGCTGCCCCATCATAAGTAAAAGCGCTAGAAGCATGTAGGAAGTGTATAAACAAATTGCTATTTGGCATCCTTCTTAAAAGTTGTAATCTCCCTGTCTTGGCTGTTCATTAAGACAGATGCATAAAATATCTGTACTAGTCATCATTCACTGCCAGAATCCTGGCTACTCCAAACAGAGCTGAAAAACCCATTTTACTAATTGAGGAGGGAGTTACCAGCAATCATTTTGACAATAGTGGTTTCATGGACTTCAGTCACTGGAGGCAGGGGGCGGGGGAAAGCTATACGGTACGTACGTATTCTAAATAGTATCACCCAGGATTTCACATCATCCAAGCTAGCAGACATTTAGAAACATTAGTCCTTTTTTAAAGCTAATTGTTGCATGGGAATCTAGTTCAATATTCAGTACCATTACTGGTGTAAAGGCTAAAAGTTTAATTTCAGGACAGCTCTGAAAAATGGAGTCCTGCTAGGTACTTCCCCAGGTACATATTTTATTACTGTATGCAGTAAATTTGTGGTGCTTACAAATATGTAGGTATTTATCCAAAAGATCTCATATGCATTGTGCAGCAGAGGATGTAGACATACAAGCAATATTTAACCCAATGAGTAAAATCAACTTTTTTGTTCCTTTTTATGATCTGTCACTCATATTTTCAAAAGCGTGTGTGAATCTGTTTTTAATACTCCCACTAAATTTGCTAAATGAGTAGAAGTTTAATGAAAATTTCCATTAAGCTGCTAAACTTAGTGGTGTGTTGGTAAAGTATATTAAGTTTTACTGTTCAGTTCATTCTGTATCTGTGATAGGGAGTTTGAAGTGATATATTTGTTCAGAAAGGAAAACCTTTTTTAGCTGTACTGAAAGCTATATCCACAGTTAAGACTGTTCTAAATAAGGCAACGTATAATTATTGATCTTACTAATGCATGGATTCTGAACTGCAGGATGTAACGCAAAAAATGTAGCAAAGAAATGCAAAAGTGTTCATATTTTTGAGTAACAGCACTGAACAGTTTCCATCAACTCAGGTATCTGTTTTATAATGGAGATACTTCAATGAATTTACTTAAAATTTYGGTTGCTATTCATGAAAGCAAAAGCTGTTTTATTCCTGAATGAATTTTATGTGGAGGGGACGTGCAAGGGGAGTGTTGGCAGTGTTCTTTAGAAATACAATTGTTTTTCCACAGATACGTTTAATTTTCATCAGACTTCTTAACCAATTTTTTTTAAGGTCTCATACTGAAGAAAGACTTTGGGTTTTACAAATCCACAACAAGAGTATCTGAATTTTAGAGAAAGAAGTAGTTTGGTCTTGAAGAATGTCCCTAAAAATGTAGTAAACGTTTCTCATGAAAAACTCCATGTAATGAAGAAAAATCATGTATTCTCTGACTGACGAGTTTTAGTGTTCTGTATTTGAATATCCTAAAATGAATATGAATAAGTGCATTATGCGTTACTTAACATGTTAAAAACGGTGTATAAAACTGTTAGCATCCTACCTATACAATATTTTTTCTTCCATCATTGTTTGTTGTAATATCTGTGTATTTGCTAAACTATATATTCTAAATGGCACAGTGAAGCTGGTGCTTAAGAAAAACGCTGCATCTTCAGCTCTGTTGCCTAATATCTTCTATTTAGACAAGATTTGTTATGTTACAGGTACCAGTAACGTAGCGCTTCTTTCAAACTGCCTCAGCAGGGTTAAGCTCCTGCTTTGTTTTGAAAAGACTGTGATCAGGTCACTGTCAGTTTTCAGATTCTTGGTGTGGTATCTCTCTGTCTTTTGCTTTACAGGTACGTTAAGCAACACAATTAACAACTGCCATGGAGTTTGTTCTTTAGGGGAGAAGCATGTTAAGGCAAATTACTTTGTTTTGAATTGTTGTTTCATATGGGATGTGTTCGTGGAAAAACAAATATACACAGACTTACTGGTAAAACAATAGTCAGCATAACTCTATAGACACAGTTCTGCTTTGCAAGAGGGTTTACAAGAAGCACATATGTTTACACAGTCCCATACTTGCTGCTTGTGGCAGTATCAACAGATGTTTCTAGAACAACTAAGTGAAATGTGCAAAGATTTATGATGGTCCTTAGTTAGTTGGAAGATTTATTCTGCAGTCTTGAGCTGTCCCAGGAAATTTCCATCTCTTGAGTAAAATATTTTCAATGTTCCAACATTGATTTCTAATATGCTTACTGATTAGAGCAGAAACATTTGCAGTAAATAAGTTATTTGTGAATTCAAGTAGGGTTTTTGTCTTTAAACAGCTTGTGCTTTTAACACATTTCTTCTCAAGCCATAATTATCCAGTAAGTCATTTTATGATTCTTATTCTCAAGACAAACAGTACACTATAAAATTTCAGGTTCAAGGAGTCAAGAGCATGCTTGTGATTCATATTTGGGCTCTGATTGTTGTCTGGTCACAAGGAGGTAACTCTGTGCTTGAGTGATTAACGTGACTGTGATAGGCAGCTGAAACTCTAGGAATGTCTTTGTCCTTTTGAAACAAAGTGGAAACTAAAGAGCTGGTGCTCTATGGGCTACTCCTCATCTCCATTTATTAGTTTGAGAAGAGGTCGGAGAATGGTGAAATTATGTAACAATTATAACTGTAGTACTTTGTGCCTTTGGGGAAAGTAAACACTTTTTATATTCAATATTCCTTGTACACTGAAACAAGCTAGAAAATTGGAAGTGCCTTCCAAGGGAAGCCATTCTTACTCTTGCTGTTCTACAGTAAGGAAAAATTTGCATGGGGAATAAAACCTAAACGTATTGCAAAGCTAGATGCAGTCCCATAACATGTGCAGTTCAGGTGTAATATGCATCATTTGGGATTTTTAAAAAAAAAAAAAAAAAAAAAAAAGAAAGAAAATCAGGAAATGGTTACCTAAAGAAAATAATTTCCCCAGTGTAAACAACATGTAAAAAATAGGGGATAGTGGTATTGTTTCAGCAAGCACAAGCTTTTTTTATCTTAATAATGAATAGAGCAAAAAATTAAATAGTGCACAATCTAAGAGTATTAAGCTTGTTTTGCATATAAATATGCTATATATATACACACACACATGTGAGTGCATGCACGTGTGTGTAATACATAGCAACGATTATGAATGTGTTGGTTGGTCTAATTAGGTGATAGTGATAGGTGTCTTTAGAAGGTGGAGGTTCCATGAAGTAAATGTTATTACTTACTAGGCTTTCCTCTCTCCTCCCCTAACTGGCTGCACTTTCATAACTCTTTCTTAACTTCTCTTCCTCTTCATAACAGCTACAATTCGGTACCATAGAACTTTAAAGATAGAACATCAGGTGTTTGAAGCAACCTACCTTCTTCTACCTGCTTCTACATTTATTCATTTTTTATTCAATGCATGTGCTCAGAATTAAGTCTGTTACAAGATTCTGCCTGGGCAAATATTTTATCTTCAAAGAATGAACGGCAGAAGTGTTTCCCATGCCTTTACATTTGCTGTTGCCTACAGATCAATTCCACTTAGATTAATTTGGACCCTAAAGCTTCTCTTTACTAAACATCACAGTATGAAAAATGCCAAACCAGCTGTTAAGAGAATTGCACTTTTGATAAGTGGATTCAACTATATTTAATATTATTTGTGCATCAATACAAAGTTTAAAAGTAGACTATAAAAAGTATATGGCCCTGTTCTTTAAGACAAGCAATAAACATGAACCTGGTATCAGAATGAAACAGCTGTCGGTAGAAGTGTAATCTTGCACTTTCATGTAAAGTAGTTTCTGTGCAGAGGATCCCATTCTCATTCATTTATTCAGGAAGAATTTCTCTTAAGAATTAAAGGCATCATGGCCGTATGCAACAAAACTCACAGCAATGGAAGATAGAAGGGACATATGCACTTTTCAAAAAAACTCTATATTGGAATTAATTATTATTAGTATGAAGGGAGAACAATATTGTGTGGAAGCCCAGAAACAAATAAAAATGCTTTATTTTTTTGCTGATTCCTTTTGCAATTTTTTTTTAGTCCTAGCATAAGCTTTTTTTGATTGACTCCCTGACTGAGCTCAGATTCTGTTTGATGCATTTTCATCTTTGTCATTAATACAAGTACATGTGATAGTTATGAAATATTTGCTATAGCTGATATTCTGTACACTTATGTAGTAATTCAGAAAAGTGACTATGCCACTTTCTGGCTCAATCTTGTTGAAGTCCAGTCTGTACAAAATAAAAGAACATATTATTGGCATGGTAATAACTAGAGGTAGGCATATTCGCTTCTAATAATTGAAAGAGGTTTTTCTGTACACTTCTAGCAGAGAACTGAAGTTAAATACGTTAGGGTTTTTGAATGTATTGTGCTAGATTTAGAGTCCTCTGATCTCAGTGGAGAAATTCTTACTTTGTTTAGTGGACTATAGATGTAGCCTCTTAAAAGAAAGTCTCTTGTAAATTTTCCTCCTCTAAATTATTGCATTTGGGCATGTATTAGTTTGGGAAAATGCATGAAGAAATGTCTCTTGCTTTTGTCATACAGGTGTAAGACAGACTTTCTTAACCTCTTGGTCTGCTTAGCAAATAATTTACCTGACATTTTTCAGAATGGGAAAAAAAAATTTTTAGTATTTATGGCAATTAATATTGTTCAGCTCAGATACATTAAATGTATCTAGTGGGGCTTGTTTAGAGTTAAATCCAAAATATCTCTATCTCAATTTCAAGTGATAATAAAATCCTATTTTATATTAGAGGTTGCTATGTATATGTACAAATTGCAATTCTACTTTCAGTAAATGGAATATAATAAAGTTATTTACTTGGTAGGATTAAAGCATAAAGATAAATATAGAAAACACTCAGTGATATTTTATAATTTTCCAGTTGGTTTTTTTTCACATTCCCTCTCTGTCTGACAAATATATCAACCTTCTCATATTTTTTTCATAATTATACCTCTAGATCAAATGGTTGTGGGGCTGTGGTGTTGCACAGACTTGAGGAATGTGCCCAGTCGATAACAGTGGTGCTTGTACATAAAGAGACAATAAAACAGGTGATAAAACACAATCTGTTTGCTCAGTGTTGTTGATACCTTGATTGGGATGTGAAGGGAAACATTTCATATTGGTTTAGTTTCCTGTTCAATTGAATTTAGACAAATCTTTTCTCAAAAAGGAAAGGCTTAGCTTTCTCATTCAATCACGTTTGATGTGTGTTCTAAGGCAATTAAACAAGGAAGATCCATGTAGCCTGAAAGTATATAAAACTACAAATGTTCGCATTTGAACTGTTGAGAAAGTGATGCATGTTTGATGTTCAGAGCACCTGAACACTAATGTGCAGCAAAGAGGTTTTATTTTCCTTAAAATTCTGCTCAGTTTTTCAGAATCTGATAGGAATTTTGTTTTGATAATATGACAGTTGTAGCTTTTTAAGAAACAAAAATTGAAAATAGGCTCAGTGTACTTTAAAGACTTGTATTTTGTCATAGTTGATGGCTCTTTWTGTTGGACTTAGTATAATTCAATTATCTTTGTAAATTGTATGCTACATACTGGAGACTGCATTCTACTTGATGACATTCAGTACAAGGCAGCCAGTGTGGATTGCTTTATCATAAATCTTTAAACAGTACATGGGATTTAAGGTGATTTGTTAGCTCTGGTTGCATCCTACGTGCTAGCCGATGTTGATACAGGGTGACTGAATTTTATGTATTTACTGTCCGAGCAGAGTACTTCTTTATCTCAGTTCTGTTTGCAACTGAATCTAATTGCAAAGTCATGTGTAAAAACTAATCCTCATCAAGAAGTGGCATTGAATATTGGTTGGAATGTGCACAATGTGCTGCAAACTAATGCAGTGTAAGAAGTTCAAAGATGAGCTGTGGCTGAAGAGGAAGAAGTATATTRAAGTTCCTTCCTCCAGAGAGGTACAGAGGTCAGCCTAGTGTGATAGCAGTAGTTTTATAGCATTAATGCCATCTTCATCATTATTAGACAAAATTACAAGTGTGAAACTGCTGTAATTATACTGATCCCAGATCTGAGCAATAGCAACAGAACAGCAAGAAAGATGGAGGGAGGGAGGACTGACATTGCCTGTTGGTCGGTTGCTTCTCTTCTTTCCTTTGGCACGGTGAAGGATTTTTTCTGGCTTTATGCAGAGAAAAGGAGGGAAGCAGTTTGGAAAGACTGTGAGAATCATGTTTCCCAGCTTCCCAGAAAATTAAAAGTCTTTACAGTACTCAAACTGTGTTAATGAATGCAGGTTTTGGGGCCATCCAGAAATAGGGGAAATTGCTAGTACTGTGGCTGCTATAGATCTCAACAGATCCACAATGTGCAGGAGAAAAGGGATAATAAACATGGAAATCTCAAGGCTGTTGCTGCAGTTTCCGTTGTTGGAAGGCACACTCTGCCTGAGGAAGCTTACACATGGGGCTAGAACGTAAAATGTGGTTACAGCTTCTGTAACTTCTAGGTAGGCAATTGTTCTTATGGATCATAAGCAATTATAATACATCTCTTCCTGAATGAGACTTCGTGACAACCAGGTATCCCTCCTTTCCTCTGGAAAGCTTGCTTCTTGCTACTTYTGTAAATTATATCTGTGCGTGTTCTTTCATTAGCATACCACTCGGATTTGGTAGGGATGGAAAAATTCACATTCAGTACTGGCTTGTTTAGCCCAGATATTGTCTAATAATAGTGTGTAAATGATCAGTGTGTTGTCCCTAAGCCATCGTGCTGCACTGGCACAAAGATTGCAGACAGTCTAAATTCATGGCTTATGAATTTAGTTGTGCATAATGGGCTGCTGAGGCTAAAATCATCTAAGTGCCTTGGGATTGTATATCTGTTCCAAACCTGGTTCTTCCTTTTCACTTTTTGGGAACACTTTGCAATTACTGTTGGCCATCCTAGTGTTTTGGCAGTAACTATTTCAATTGCCTTCAGTCTTAAAGAAACTTATTATATATAGCAGAGAAAATGGTAGTTTGCATGCCCATGAGCTTCACTGGAATTTTGGCTTCTCATAGACCAGGCTGAGCATTAATGCTTGGTGTTTTAGTAATGTACCAGTTTAATCTTGTTTTGTGCTGAAAGCTTGAGGCACATTGGCTGCTAACACTTTGTTCACGTAAACCTTCATTTTATGTATCTGAATTAATTTTGAGTCTCCTAATACTACATGTTGTATATTGTGAATCTTACCCTGCAAAAAGGGCCCTCAACCCAGCTTTCTCTAAATAATTAATATTACAGAGATTCCATTTGCAGAAATCATTGCAAACTAGAAATTACAGGCAAGGTCTTAAGAAATGCATCTTACTCATTCAATAGAGAGATTCAGCTATTCTCTGTCTTGTAAGTTATGAGTATTATTTAGTCTCTTTTTAATATAAGTGTGTTTATAGGATGAATTTATGTCTGCAGGAGCACCAGAAACTCTTCTGTGAAGCTAAACAACATAGACTTTGTGTCCAAGACAGATCAAAGATTAAAAGGTTGTGTCACATTTTGCTTAAGATAACCAGTTAAGAACACAGGATTTAGTCTGACCCTGGTTACATTTGGTCACACTTTTTGCTTCAGGGATAACAGAATGAAGTCAACAAAGGCATTTTAACCACAAAGTCGTTTAGTACATCTATAGATTTATGTATTGTGTTTGTTTGTGCACACAGTCATGTACATGGACTAATATTAAAATTTCCTCTTCTTTGTGTTGGGGGAAAAAAGCTCTACTCTCTCCAATAATCTGTCTTCATCAGAGGGAAGTAGTTCTTGTGGGAATATTCCTATTAAAAAGTACCTTCCTTTGTGTGCAGAGTGTGCACACACACAATAAAATTGGGTTATATGCTTTTCCATTAAAATATGACCACTGTAACTTAGTGCTTTAGAGCTTGTGTCATAAGGCTGTAATTTAGAGTGACAAGTATGGAAAGGTCCATTCTGCTTTCTTCTTCCCCTACCAGTCTGTCCCACATATGTTCCTCACTTGTAATGGTTTTTAAAAATAAGTGAGAAATATTTTTATAAACATTTTCTTTCTCAAAGACACAGTTTTTTTAAATCAGGAAATTGTGTTCTTTGTGGTCTAGACAGTAAAAAAACTTGCTTTTTGGGGAACGATGGAGAAGAGATTGTGTGATGTTTTTATTTTTTTTTTAACTAATAACTACTAAGGAGTTGATTAGATAATTCTGCCGGATTGATAAAATACTGACCTCTGTGAAGGTGTTATCATCAGAGCAGCCACTAGGACTATATTGTGTTAAAAATTCTGTATCAAAAGAGGGTCCTTTCCCAAAAGACACAAAAATGTATTTTGTGGGCTTAGCTTTGAAACCATACTTTTTAGAGTATTTTTAATAGAAACTCAGTTTTGCTCATGAGTGAAGATAATAATTCAAACAGACTTTGTTCTAGACTATGTCTTTATTCTAGGCTAATATGAGATGTTAAGCATGGGAACAGTTTTCTTGCATCTTTTTTTCAAATTTTTATATGAATGATTTTAGAATATGATCTCCTGACAAGATGTAAATTATAGCAACCTGAACAGACTTTATTGATGATGTCAGCACTGTGAATCAGATATACAACTGCTGTAAACTTGGACCATGTGATCTGAGCATCTGATACACTGTGTAAAAATAAGAAAATAATGAAATAGTAAAAACCAAACCAACAAACAAACAAAAACATTCTATAGATGTGTGGGACAGGAGATCAGCAGAGACAATACTTTTTCACATTCTCTGCTGACCTTGTTTGCAAATAAAATTCCAGAGGAGTGGGGGGTTTTGTTTGTTTTAGCTGGACCCCTGCATTGGTCTGCTTCATCTGTTTAAGAGTCATCTTGTTCTTCTCCAGAATGCTCAAGATTTTCTAGTTTTATTTAGGTTTGAGGTGATAGTGAAACTCTGATGCATGGGAGGGTATTTTACATTCAGTTAACTAAATGTGCTTTTGGTCTAGGATCTGTTAAACCAATATAGTTAGAGCAGAAAAATCAAGCACAGGAGAAAGTGGAAAGCTCTAAAGAAAAAAAAAACACTGATAACAGGCATAATTCTGTTACTCTATTCAAGAACCTCACCACAAAATTGATGGCATTTGGATGTGCGTATCTCCTATTTGTACGTGCAATACCAGACCCTGTATCACAATTTTACTTTTCCTCTCTAAAGCTATCTTTATCTTTTTTCACTAGTTCCCTCTTATGCCATGGAGCTGATATTCCTCAGTGCTAATGAGAACAAAACCCAGCAAAAATTCAAGTTATTTGAAAGTCCTTATACCCCAAACAAGTGATTGGATATTTAGCTCAAGAGCTGTGTGTGCTCAGCCTTTAAAACTAGGGCATCTTTTTAGATACTTATTATTGTTTTAGGTTTCATACATGTTTGAAAAGCCCTTGTGACTAAGTGTATCATTAAAGGAATAAACACAATCTTCAGTTGTAGAAAAGATTTTTCCCAAGTTTTATAGATACTCCAGCACTCTAGACTTCTATCATATCTTTGTTTTCTTGGAGATGAAGGACTGAGAACTCTGTGAATGAAAAGAAACAAGTTTCTGACCCCCACCCCAAGTGATCCTTTCTGGTATTTTTCCAAATCTGCGAACTGTGGTAGGAGAAAAAGGCAAACGTAAGAAAGAAAAGTAAGTAATCTTGTCTGAAAGTAATTTCTCATTTCCTCCTCTTACAGACTGTCAGGGTGATTAGCTCTTTAGGGGCTTGCAATGAAATACAGTAGCCCTTGAAGTACCTGTTTTAAGACCAGTTGCTGTTGGACTTCATGTGCAGCCTACCTCACAGCAAGAGATGCAGTCCCCATCTATAATCATCAAAAGAAAGACAGCCAGGAAGTGAGCCTGGCACTGTTTGATTGTTAGGTCTTTTTTGCACTGCTTTGTCTGTCTTTTCAGTTGAAAGCTTCAGCTTAGGAATAGTTTACTCCTGGCATCCTCCAGAAAGGCAGTATAAACAGTGTTCTCTCAGGTTTGGCCTCTTCCTCTGTAAGCAGTMCTCTAACACTGTCCCATCAGGCTGTGCACTACCGGATACCCAKAGATGGATGCATGCAACACTTCCCTCAGCTTACCTTGGTAACAATACCATTCTCGTGGGCTGTAATATATCCATCACATTATTTCAGATTCTTTGCCCTGAATAAAGCACAGAAAGTACTAATGTTTTAGGGCCATGAAGACACTGTATGTGGCCCAGAGAGGATCTTGTGGCAGGGTCTCCAGAACGTTTCCTATTCCAGGTGGTGATTTGTGAACCATGTTGTGAACCATGACTGACATGCTGAGAATGAAGGGTCTACTAGTCTACTATAGGGAGGGGCAGCAGGGGGGAGAAACCAAACCCTAGAAAGTGAAGAGCTACTCTTCTTTTTGATCTTGCTTTTCAGCCATAACTCTAAATAGCCTTTCTATAAGCAGGGGCAGGTTAATCCACCAGTTCGCCTTTATTGTTTTCAGCTTTTTAACTTTATCATAGTAGTGGTTAGTAATAGTGTTAGCAGCAATCTTTCCATCTCATTCATATGAAGCTATCATATTCATATATGATAGTTTATATAAATATAAAAACTATGTATGTATATATGTATTTAGTTTAGACATTTATATGTGTGTGTATAAAAATGCAAAGAGGCGAGTGAGAACCAGAGAGAAGCCTAAGGGTGAACTGACGGTTAAGATCGTATTATTCATGTCTGCCTCTAGGTGTTTGCTCCCCATAGTGTAAGTGTTGTGGTTTAACCTGGCCGGCAGCCAAACACCACACAGCCGCTCGCTCACTCCCCCCTCCCCTCAGTGGGATGAGGGAGAGAATCAAAAAAAAAAAAGTAAAATTTGTGGATTGAGATAAAGACAGTTTAATAAAACAGAAAAGGAAGGGAAAATAATGATGATGATAATAATAATAATGATAGAATATACAAAATGAATGATGCACAATGCAATTGCTCACCACCCGCTGAGCAATACCCAAGCAGTGATCACTACTTCCTGGATCACGCCTCCTATTTATATATTGAGCATGACGTCACATGGTATGGAATACCCCATTGGCCAGTTGGACTAGCTGTCCAGGCTATGCTCCCTCCCAGCTTCTTGTGCACCTGGCAGAGCATGGGAGGCTGAAAAGTCCTTGACTAGCAGACTGCTTAGCAACAACTAAAAACATCAGTGTGTTATCAACATTCTTTTCATACTAAATCCAAAACACAGCACTAGGAAGAAAATTAACTCTATCCCAGCCRAAACCAGGACAGTATCYACCCCTTATTCTATACCATCTACGTCATGCCTAGRTYTCACATTTTCCAATACATTCTAATTAATCACCACCACTTTTCTTATCTTTTGAGATATATATACACACACACACACACACACACAGAGATATCATTCCCTTAGTCTATGGGCCATCCCTCTAAAACGTCCATTGAGTTCATTTAGTCCATGACTTTGGGCTCCATCTGTCGTAACAGTCTTTCAGGGCAGGAGAGATGGTGTGTGGTGTTGGATTTTTGCATGCTAAAGCCAGTTCTGGTTCCATCACCGCTGCACTTTGTTTGGTTTCATCAAAGTTCATTCTTCATTAATCTGGGTGATTCTTACTGTAATACCGTTGATATGGCCTATAGCAATCATAGAAGTGATGATATACAGTATTATATAGCGATTAATATCATACAGTTCAAGTTATTGGCTATTCTCACCCAAAATCAAATCTCCTTGAGGTACACATCAGACTTCCCCATCCTTTCGCATTACCCACCAAGTGCACCCAGGTCCTTGAGCAAAAGCAATCCCACGAATGGGTTTTCCCTTGCCTGAGGCAGGANTTGAATGTCCCACCACACATTGCTCTCAGTGTAGTCTTTAGCAGTCCATTGTATCGTTCCATTTTTCCAGAGGCTGGTGCATGATAGGAGATGTGATATACCCACTCAATGCCATGCTCTTCGGCCCAGGTGTCTATGAGGTTGTTTCGGAAATGGGTCCCATTGTCTGACTCAATTCTTTCTGAGGTGCCATGTCRCCATAGCACTTGCTTTTCAAGGCCCAGGATAGTGTTCCGGGCGGTGGCATGGGGCAYGGGATRYGTTTCMAGCYATCYRGTGGTTGCTTCCACCATGGTGAGCACATAGCGCTTGCCTTGGCGGGTTTGTGGGAGCGTGATATAATCAATCTGCCAGGCCTCCCCATATTTATATTTCAACCATTGTCCTCCATACCAAAGAGGCTTTATTCGCTTGGCTTGCTTGATGGCAGCGCATGTT
>JAYKAV010001776.1:3966627-4042306 GCA_035582835.1 Phoebastria nigripes
AATCCACACAGTCCAGTAAACCCGGTTGTCCCTTTCCTCCACCTGGCCGGAGGCAGGGCCCCTCTAGTCCTCATAGTACTCGTTACTCACTTCTTGTAGATGCAAATCGGAAGTCCCTTTATTAAGGTCAGAAGTAAAGTCAGCCCTTCTACTCTGTCTGGGGAACTGCTCACTGAAAACTGGAGCAGCAATTTTCCTGGAAGAACCCCCTTTTGTGATTGTTTTTCCTTGCAACTCACGTACCCATGCCTCTAGGGTCGAGGTAGGTTTCCCRTCCCACTTCCTCATGTCTTCTCCRTGGTCACGCAGGTAAAACCACMGGGTGGCCCGTGGTGTGTACCCTCTATATCTTCTTGCTTGAGCAGAGGGACATTTACTCCTAATGGCTGAGATACTGGCCCGTGCAGGTGGGGAGTAGGACATATCCTCTTTGAGTTGCTGGAACTCCCAGGATAGTTTCTCAGCTATCATGACCGGCAGTTTCTCCACAGCTGAGATGCAGGCCCGTAGGGAGGAAGAGAGACTTTCCTCGTATTGCCGGACTTGGCCAGCCAATTCATCCACCGTTTGTTCTTCTCCATCTTTCCAGGTCATTATTGCCAATGAGTTTGCATACGATGCTGGTGTGCTCCATACAAACTTCCGCCACATGGGTCRGGTGCACTTGACTTCGTCTGGTTTGGATAACTGCTCATTGTTCAGGTCATCATAAATCACCTCCAGCACGCCTAATTCCCTCAGGTACTGGATACCTGTCTCCATGGTGGTCCACTTGCCCAGGTGACATAYAACATCTTCCTTGAAGGGATACCTTTCCTTCACGCCTGRCAGGAGTCGYCTCCAGAGRCTGAGGGCTTGTGCCCCTTTTCCAATTGCTTTGTCAATGCCCCCTTCCCTAGAAAGGGATCCCAGCTGCTTGGCTTYCCTRCCCTCTAATTCCAGGCTACTGGCCCCGTTATCCCAGCATTGGAGCAGCCAGGTGACAATGTGCTGGCCTGGAYGACRACYGAAATCTTTTCGCATATCTCTCAGCTCATTCAGGGATAGGAATTGGGTGGTTACCATCTCATTTATGGCTTCTGCCTCTTCCTCCTCCTGTTGTCGTGATGGCCCTGGTTCCTCTTCATCCCTTACTAAAYGAGCTGACTTTCTTGTGTATTTCTTCTTCTGTATAGGGGCAACTGATACCAGCACAGGTTGGTTCTCTGGTTCAGCCGCAGTGACTGTAGCTGAGGTTGGAATAGCTGCAGTGTCTGTCACCAGGGTTTGGGTAGCTGCAGTGCCTGTCGCGGGGTTTGGAGTACCCACAGTGCCTGTCACAGGGGTTTGAGTAGCCACAGTGACTGTAGCTGGGGCTGGAATAGCTGCAGTGTCTGTCGCTAGGATTTGAGTAGCTGTAGTGCCTGTCGCAGGGGTTTGAGTAGCCACAGTGCCTGTTGCAGGGGTTGGAGTAGCTACAACGCCTGTCGCGGGGGTTTGAGTAGCCACAGTGCTTGTTGCGGAGGTTGAAGTAGCYGCAGTGCCTGTCATGGGGGTTTGAGTAGCCACAGTGTCTGTCACTGAGGTTGATCTCTGGACAGTATTCCTAAATAGTCGCTTAACCCTAAACAAGACCTGAACCACATTCAGGAGACATAGCAATATGATCATGCTTGTTTTAACATCCCAAGGATATTCAACATTCTCAAGAACTGTTGTGGAGGGCTTCATGAAGAGGATAGAAGAAAAAGGCATTTCTGGGGATATAAAAGGGAAGATGAAGTAGTGGGGGAAAGCGTCCCCCTCCCTAAATTGTTTCTCTGTGACGAAAAGGTAACGAGTAGTGTAATTATTAATAGTTATTAATAGAAGAATAATTAATAGTATTAATAGAAGCTCTGTCAAACTTTAAATTATGATGTATTATTAATTTTGTATGTCTTGCTTTTGAAAAGCTATGCATATCTACATATGAATATATATATTTATCTTACTCATGTACTTAGCTTTTATAGTGGCATTCAGGATGTTGGAGATTCTGTAAAGCCGTTAGTGTCCATACTGAATATATCTAAAATATCTCTTGAATGCTTATGGGACTTGCAACTCAATATTGTAACTTCAGTTCAGAGGGAGAGGAGTTAGTTTGTAAGTGACAGTAGTGGATTTCTAGATGGTACCTCCTTCATCCTTAAACTTGAAGTACAATATAGATTTGTAAATCAGAGTGAATTATGTGAATTTAGGCAATCTGAGGTAAAAGGGGAAAACGTATTTTCAAAATATATATTATCTACCCCACCTTTACCATCTTTAGAAAAGAGCTATCAGTGAGAACACTATTGCCTAGCAATGAGATCCTAATTTTCCTTTCTCTCATCAGTCTGCTATCTTTTCAGCTTTCTTGGCTTTCTAGTAATCGRTTTTTCTACAGGAACAAACTTCATACTACTCAGCTTGTCAACTTTAAGGTCTTTTTTTCGTCTATTACTGTTTTTACCTAGGCTGCTCCACAATGGCTTCTTAAGACAGAAAGTTAACAGTGGCTGACTTTTTCTGAAGTGTGTATTCTTCAGTAGTGTTTAAGAGCAGGTTGTTCTTCCTGACAATGATTCAGCAAAGATAGTGGAAAAGGAAGTTTTCACATATGATCTCATACCACTCCTGTGTTTGTATGCCTTAACTGAAGGCAAAATATCTTCTAAAGTAGTGATTACCATAGCACTCAGTCTCCTTAAAGGAAAGAAAGTGCAATTTATTACTATTTCCTCAATACAGGACCATTCCTTGAGACTGAAGTGTATCAGCTTATCCTCTGAACTAGAAAAACAAAGGTATGGAGATGTTGCCTATATTCATGCAAGAGATAAAAGGGAGGTCTGGGAAGAGAAATCAAGTGCCCAAGTCATTAGAGAAAAGTGTGGCCAGCCTCAGAATCAGATGGGAAACTGACATTGTTCATATGTTTTTAAAAAATAAATAAATAAAAATTATATTACAACTCCACTGAGCAATAATTAATCATCTATGGGAGGCAGTGCTTGGAATTAAAAATAAACGTATCTAATTAAATATGAAAGGGTATATTTAAAATCAACTTCTGATTGAAGTTGCAGCAGAAGAAAGTTTTATTTCATGAGAAAGGGAAGGAGGGTCTTCAATGTGCATTACAGCCTAGAGCTCTATATAAATCTGCTATCCATGGAAATTGATGTCTATTGATTAGATTTTAATAATAATTTATTAAATTGCATAGTGTATTCTTTTTATAGAAAAGATAGTAAAACTGGTAGAAGGGCACATAGTAACTTAATTGCAATTCTCTTGTGTTTGAACAAGCTACTGACGAAATTTTCAAATGCCAGTGACTGAATGGGAACAGTAGTGGATACCAAACACTGTGATACCTCCTGAAATCTAGACAGTCCTGCTGTAAAAATTAAACTGAAGTAGTAACATAGAAGTCAAGTTGTTAAATGACATGGAAATGTCTCAAGACACASAGACAGTGAAACACTGAGAAATTTGATTAGCAATCCTGCTTTGGCTTTTAATTTTCAGTTGTGCCTCTTTTTTTACAAACATTTAACGTTTTCTCATCTTTACCAAAGAAGATCCAAATGTATATGTGAGTTATAAATTTGCATATAATGTATACTTTTATTGGGTTTTTGAACTTAATCGTAAACAACTACTTTTGTGCTTTTCATTGCGAGTCTGAGATCTTTAGAGGAATCAGTGATAAAATATTGTATGTTATAGTATGTTCTAGAAGCAGGGCTGTCTACAGTCTCACTTTTGTTTTAGTGGAAGAGAATCTTAGGAATAGCTCACTTGCTGGCTAACACGCTGTAGCCATCTTCAGTGCTTATAATGCTTTACTTGAAAGCTTCATTATAGGGTAGTGGATAAAACCCAAACAAATTCTTTCTGTTAATGAAATACAGAATAAAGTCAGATTCTCTGATTAGTTAATATTAGTGCAATGAGTTTTTCCGATAATTACTACATAAATTAATAGTAGTTCTTGGGGGTTTTTTGATTTGGTTTGTTTTTTTGGGTTTGGGTTTATGGGGAGTTTTTTGGGGGTTTTTTGTTTTTTAAATCTGGTTCAGGTTTCATCACTCTTAAAACAAAACAAAAAAACCCCTGTTTTTGGTATTTTGGAAGAGGAGGGGAAGAAAAGGGGATTTGTGTATACTGGGGGGCAGGGAGCGGGGACAGGGGAAGAAAAGCAATGAGACCTTTCTTTTGCTACTTTGATTGGGATTACAGGTTCACAGAGTACAGCTTGCAAACACAGGAGAATACATGAGCTTCTTGCTTAATTTCAGAAGTGAAATCTCATGAGAAATTTTCTTCTTTGATTAAAACATACCTTTTTTCAGTGACTTGGCACCCAATTGTTATCTACAAAAAGCCATCTTTGACCTAGCTGAAAGCTGTGCTGCCACTCAATCCATTTTATTCCAGTGAATATTCACAGGCTTGAGACAAAAAGCACTAGATCAATTTTTGTAGGTAGTTATTCTTTGCCAGGTTGGCATTATTCTTCCCACTTCACAAATACACTTGTTTGTATATTTGATCTATGCTTTATTCATTTTGGGACACAAGATTATGATCAGTCTGTTGCATTCTGTTCTATGAAAGTTTGGAACTTCTTCCTGAACTTACTTAATTCTACTACTAAACAGAATTTCATACCAACCCTGACAACAGTAAAATGATGGAAATTGCACCTCAGTGTACTTAGGAGCTCGAGTATCTGAAATAAGACTTATTATGAAGAAGCAGCAGTTTGTTGATGAGCAGTGAAGTTTTTAAAGTTTTTGAAGTTTTTAAAAGCCTTCAAATCTTCTTTAGAAATATACATCTAGATACTTGGTGTCGTCTTTAGCACTACATGGATATGTCAAAGCATCTCTTCAGTCTTATTGATTCTGGAGACATTCCATTTAGACTTTCCATTTATTACATAAAATGCATTTGAGTGTTTTTTAAGTTGCTACATCTTCTTTTACTTGAAGTTCCTCTGTCTCTTCAGCACAGGGCAAACTGAACTTTATAAATCTTTGCAATCTTTCTTTTGCAAATGCTGCATTGTTACTCTTATGTTATACCTTTTTCAGAAAAGAAACTACCACCTGTGTTGAATTTGTATGCTGACTTGGTGATATGAACAAATCCAATAAGACTTATTCAAGATTCTGCCAGACTTGTTTGGCTTTTATGAGCCTAAGTAACAAAAATAAAAAAGCTAAATACTGTTTAACTCAATAATCCATCTCTCTGGAAGAGTGATGCTATTATTGTATATCTCAGTGAACAAGGCCTTGAGCAGCTTCTTCATATTCATGTCAGTTTGTCTGCCACCTTGTAGCCTCACGTCACCTTATGTGAAATGCATTTGTTTTCTCAGAGCTTCATTGCATATTGAATGAAACTGTCTTGTCTTCTCATCTGAACTCAGATCCCACTAATGTAAATTATTATTCTTCCATTTTACAAATAGACTGTATGCATATGATTTAATATATGCTTTTCTCTTAGGGTACACATTCAAAATTAGAGGTACGAGTGAACTCTAGTAAGCCAGGAAATACCTTGCTTTTTTTCTTCTTAATTAAGAAAAAACAGTTTGAATAAAGAGAAACTGACATGATCCTCTGACGGGAAGTCCACAGAAGGAGGTAAGAGGTCATTGTGCACCTAGGAAATTAGCTCGGAACAAAACAGCATTTTTTCCATTTTTAATGCAGATTTGAGTGGCATTAAATGATAATGGACAGATGGAGAAATCCCATGCAAGAGGTCACCTAGTAATTTTTTTTTTTTTGGCCAGGTTGACTGCAAATGCATCAAAATCTACAGCTGTTAGAACTGCTAATGGGTTCCTAATTAGAAGTTAGCCAGCCATATTAATAATATATAATGTTTCCCAAGTCTGTCAACCAAGAGGATGAAACTGTTAACAGCCTGACTGCTAGGTTGATTCATGCTTATTTAAGTATATGATTTTACATACTATTTAGCCTTTTCTCTCATCATGACCAAGTAGTTTTGAGGCGAGTTGTAGCATTTTTTCTATTAATTCTACACCAACCTTTTTTAATGACCCAGTTTGACTATTCTGAAACCTCAAAGTAATAGTGGTGGTACTGTTTGTTGTATAGCAGTGCTGTATAGATCTAATTATTACAGTGCAAAAAGATGTTTGCTTATTTGGCATTAATGCAGTAGAGAAAATAAGTTGYATTCATCAGGAGATGCGAAATCAGTACATATTTAGGTTGGTTGCTTGTGTTTTATCAATACAACATAATGTTTTGTTGGGAAAAGTCTGAATTAATTCAAGCTCATTACAATTAAATAAAATATTACCAGTATTACAAAATAGAGATATTTCCTGCTTTAATTTGCTTCGTGAAAACTCCGTAGATTAATTGTATTTTATATCCCATTTAAGACAGCAGAAATGGGCACAGCCAAAATTAAGAAATTGTCTTAGGCTGGAAAGTTACTTAATTATTTACTTATGTTTACTTCTTTGGAGTAGTGTGTTTTTATCACTGATAATAGTGAAAGTAGAGTTAATATGAACATTGGGATATTAATATAACCCAAAGAAAAAAAGGTGTTAGTATCAGCCAGACTGGATTCAACTTTGGAGGTAGGAAGGCCAGGGAAATTTCAATGCCTTGTTTGGTTCTGCATATGTGTCGCGAATGAGTGGTTTAAAGGCCGCTTAAAAAATCACCGTCAAAGGTATTAGCAGAAAGTGATTTTAATACAAATTTATAAAAGCATGAGTTCGATGGCAAGGTTCACTCTATCACTTACAATATGGATGAAGCATACAAAGGAAAATTGTGTTAGAATTGAACTGGAATGATTTATACAGAGACTGAGGACAAAAAGGGTAAGGGAGACCCTCCCGTTGAGTCACGAGGTTCAGAGAAGACCCCCTTGCTCTCTAAACTCCTTCTCAGAGAGGAGTCTAGGTACAGCTGGATCCACTCTTAATCTCAGACTTGGTCAACGGTTTATGTCTAAGGGATTATATGTGTTTAGCAGCAGTCTAAGGTTCATTCACAGTTTAAGATAGATCATAAGATTTTAGCAGACTGTATTTGCTAGTGGGTACCTCCATCTATTCACACACACGCGCGCACAGACACAGAGATAGATAAATATATAAAGCTATACCTGTAAAAAATTCCCCTCGAATTCAGTGAAATATTCACGTCAAACGTCTTGGTATTTCTCAACGGGCAAGGGGTTGAGCCTCAAGGAGTGTTTCGGCCGAGGAGTGTTTCAGCCCAGGTCCCATGGCAGTCGGCGATGGTTCGCCGGATATCGCAAACTTGAGAGTTCATGAGCTCTGAGAGGCGTTGCTCTCAGAGAGAGATACTGGGTGCAGCCTGCTGCAGTCTAGGAGAGCTCAAAGGGCCTCACTTAGGACCGCTGTTTATAGGGTCGCAAGATGATTGGCTTTAGTCATCCGTCAAAATTCTCAAGGTTTCAGTAACAATGGTATCGTTCCACTTGAGCTACAACTCAGGTAAGGGTATCGGGGGATGACGAATTATCTCCGCTCTTGTCCCCCACTTGGGCCAGGCAGCAGAAATTTCTGGTATGGTCAGTACATTCCCCAACCTCAGCTATGCAAGAGTTCCTGATAACGGTCAAGGGATGCTTTGCCGCCTGACTCATTACACCAAGGCCAAGGTTTAACAGGAGTTTCTGAGGTCGTGAAGCGGCCCAGGAAGGGGGCAGGGAATGCACCACCACAATATGCTGAACTGCAAAAGATCTAAACTTGTGATACAATTTTGAACTCACTATTTATGCCCTAGATGATCTTGGAATCTTACTCTGTCTCTGAAAAGCAAGAATGGACCATCTAGAGAGGTCCCATGACACACACATGAAGCCAAACCCATGCTGTTAAATACTTCTGAGTTTTCTGTTTAGTTCTAGTAGATTCACTTTGTACAGTTCAAGTAGGTACCATACCACTGATCCTGTTGAAAATGGGGGATGGCCAGTTTTGGGAAGCTATCATCAATATTTCAAGACCTTTTAGCCAGGACACGTCAAAATACAGAGTTAGAACCAATTTATGGGTTTGCTAATGAGCAGCATGTATAAATGTGTTGAAGTTGCATTTTAATGTGTTCCATGTGTGTCGTGCAGAATACTTATACAAGTACTTGAGAAATGTCACTGAATTTCACAGCATTGGACCCTTATATAAAAAATAACTTTTACAAAGCAGTGAGGTGTTAAACCTATGTGTGCTGCATAGAACTTTAACTGGTAAGGATGTTTGGGGGATTTTTTCTGCTCTTTTCCTCTTTAAAAAAATGTTATGAATTAAGAAAGGGCAAAAGAGGGAAATACTTTCATTCAAGGGATTGATGCTCATAGTTTCTTTGTATCCTGATATTTTCAAAAAGCCACTTGCTTCAAAGTATCAGACAATTGAGGAATTGATTTAGACTTGTAGGTGAGCTCAGAAGAAGAAATATGTGTGCTGTGGTCGATATTTTAGCTTTAATGGGAAATTGAGTATTCCAAAGCTCCCTCAGACCTTTAATGAGCATTTTAGACTTCACTAAGGCCAAAAGTAATGTTCTCTAATTCTTGGAAATAAATATTTTACTGTTTCTCTTTTCTAATGTGAGTGCTCAGATAATTGAGGCGAAGTGTTGGTGTTTAATCATTGCAATTAATTTTAATTGTAAATGTACATTTCCAGAGGAAAAATTATCCAGAGCACCTTTGTGGTTTTTTCAAATGTGAGCAGTAAATCCTGATAGTGCCTAAAGCATTAAAAGCAAACAACAACAGAGATCCCATAATTGTTGATTTAGGCTACATTAAAGTTGAATAAAATGTTAATGAGTAAAAAATAAACTAAAGTGAGTACCTCATTAATCTTATTTTAAGTAACTAAAAGTAACCCTAACTGTGTGTTGAGTTTCAGCAGAGGTGATGGTAAGTTTTTTGTTGGCAAGGGCATTGTGAGAAATGTGCATAATGTGATGGAATATTGCCTGAAAACTGAAGGATTTTTTCATACAGTGGTGCTGATTCATACAATACAGGAAGACTGCTTATTAAGAGTTATTAAGAGTGGTTGGAGTGTCCTAATTAGTGTTCTGTGTTTTGAGCTTGTTCCCTATGATAGCATTTGAAGGTCAAAAAAAAAAAAAAAGGAAAACAAATGCAAGTAGATCCTTTTGTGAAGCTATTTGTATGACCCAAGATGGGGACACAGTGGTATTGCTCTTTCTAATATGAGTTTGTACAACTTCACCATTTAGGAATTGGCAAGATGCTAATGATTTAAGCTTTTTTCTGTAATATTCACTGGGAAAAAAGCGCTACCTTTGGGTTGTGAGGGTTGTGAGGGTATGAACCAAAGATCTCCAGCCTTGCTCAAAATAACTGGACTTTGTCTGAAGAGGCTAAGTAGGAAATACTTGTTGCTATGGCTTATAGGTAGTCTCAAATTAAAATTTTGGGGCTGAGGGGGGAGGAATAATTTCTATACTTGAAAATATAGAGCTGTGTATGTGGGTAGTTATGCTAAAGTGTTTCTCAGCAAATTTGAAGAAAAAGACATCATTAATTTTTCAATTTGCTTTTGAGGATGCTAATGACCTCATAGTAAAGCTTAATGAAAAACCCAGTATATAATAACTGTTCTCTTCACTTTTGTTCTAGCATATATGTATTTGTGATTATAGTGGTCATTCTTAGAAGCTCTAAGTGTGGGGTTTTTTGGGGAATGCTCAAATGTCCAACAGAAGGTTGTCCCTGAATTTGAAATGGATTTGAATAAAATTTAGAATGTTGCAGGATAAGCCTGATCTTGTTTACTAAGGAAACCTGTAGAATTTCTGTAACTTTTTTCACTGCCTGGCTATAGGTAGAATTTTCATCGGACCACTTCTGCTTGGCTTATGCCACAGCTAATTCAGTGGAATTTCCAGAAACTTTTCCAATGATCGTTGTTTTAGTATCAGAAGCAGCATTAGGCATTAAAAAAAAAGCAAACTAGGGGAAAAAAAAAAGCTGAAAAAGAAGCTAGAATATACAATGCTACATTATATTATTGAATTGCTCAAGAAACTGTCTTTTTCAGTTTCCGGGATACAACTATCACTATGTAAACATAAACTCTGGTGCATTGTTAACCCAACCTTGCAGAAAGCTCTCTCTAGCCAAAAGATGCTRTCAGCAAAGGTGTGAATGCGTCAGTTAAAATGAGATGAGTTGGTACTTCCCATGATCTGTTTGTTTTCAAAATTTTACAGTGTTAAAGAAAACTGTGTTAATTCTTAGTTTGCAAATTGAGTAGACCTTAATCTGCAGTAGATCCATGTTGAAACTCCCATATTATAAGAAGTGGAGCTAAATCTTACAAGTACAACTCAGTTAAATATGCATGCAACTAAAAGCAGAAACAAGTTTCAGATACTACTAACCGAAATGACTTATCCCTTTTAAATCTCTGTGTAATCTAACAGAATTCTGAAAACTGCTGAAGAATCTGGAAGGAATAGGTGAACAGGTTTGTGTATGGCACTTTTGGCTGGTAGCATTGAATATAACTTAAGCCCAGCAAATAAATTTTAATGAAAAAAAAATTTTTTTACTTGAATTTGCCTGAATTTTCCAGAGCCAAATTTGATCGCTACCATTGACTTTGGAGAGCTTTGACTGAGAGGCTTTGTTGAAGTTGTTTGTTGGCCTGACAATTAATACAATTCACTGGCAGAGGACAGACTCTTGCTACAGCAGAAAATAGCAAGCTAAAGGAAGAATGTGATGCAAATTAAAGGGATGATGTAATATTACTTTGTTCTTACATAACCTGAGCTTTTTTCTCTGATAGCCAGCCATTTATTCCTGGCCCCCATGCACACCTGATTCAACAAATACTTCAGACAATACAAAGACATTTTAATTAGTCTGTGCTCCCTGTATTATGTTGGTATGCATTCTGCCACTTGCCAAATCAACACAGCAGTAGCTGGTCATGGAACTGTGGTCAAGAAGTATGTCTGGAGGAAATAATATAATTTCTTTTGGGCAACGATACCATTTCAGAAGCTGTGGAGGTTTGAACCCAAGCTTTGAATTGCAGTTGCAATAATAGCTACTGCTGATTCTATGTTGAACCACGCTGTGCAGTGAAATATATGCCTACAGGCTTATCTGCTCTTCTTAGGTGGCAGAGCAACAGCAGTTTTTCATGGCCAACATAATGCCAAAAAAAATTATGGGCACTGGGATAGGTATTCACTGTCCAGACTTCTGTGTTTCTCAGCTTCTCCAGGAAAGGGCAGAAGCTAAGATGAAAGGATGCTGGATGGCCAGATCCAACCCCTGGACTGTAACCTTCTAGATCAAGAATCAAGCAGTCTGTAGGTTTTAATTTTGAATAGAGTAAGAAGCTGCATTTTAGTTTGATTCCTGTAATCTTCTTTAGTAGCAGAATTCTGTATGCCCTGATCCATTATTAAACTTCTCCAACATTCACAAAAAATTCTTCTCAACCTTCTATTTTGTTCTTGCACAGCAGCACTGTGGGTTTCTGAGATGTCCTTGCAGGATTTGACTGCCTTTTTGCCTTCCTCCTACAACAGAAATTCTCCCCATCTCACCCTTTACATTACCTTGCAGTGGCGTTTTTTTCCTCCCCAATGTACTAGAAGAAATGCCATTAGAAGCATGCAAAGACTTTTTATTTTTTTATGAGTCTTTCAAATCTTTCACCTTTCTCTTGACCTAATAGCTTGTCAGCTGTACCTCACCTTTTTCTTTTATGGAATCTTTAGTATCATTCATTTTGAAAGAATAAGTTCATGGGGATACAAACCTGTTTGAACTGCAAGAAATCTGCCTCCACTTACATAAAGCCATGTTAGTATGCCAGTGCGAAAACACATTCAGCTTGGTTGCTCATTAATGTCTTCAAAGGGGATAAAACGATGGGCAATAAGGGAAAAAACATACTTTTGCACAGAGATATGTTACAATAGAAGGGAGAATTTTCTGTATTTGTTTGTATATTATTCTATGTGCAATGGACCCGAGGAAAGGGTTCTTCCACATTCAGGCTTAATATAAATAGGCTCAAAAAATGTGAGGGAATGTTTCTTAAGTGCTAGCAGATGCTTGTGAAATAGAGAGAGATAGGCAGGAGTATTACTTATTTCTTGTCATTGCAAAACTATTTGGATATATATATTATTCCCAGAAAATGTCTGTCTTCATTCAGAATTCTTCATCAGGTCTGTATATAAGACATACTCTAGCCATAGCTCCTTAGGAAGGCTGTCAGCTGCTTCTAAGGCAGGTTCAGGTACATGCTGAAGTTTCTGCCTTGCTTCCAGCCAGCTCAGAGTACTGGCAGCATGACTGTGTGTGTGAAGGCTGTGTAGACCCTGTGAAACTCTGTAGTTCTACGTAGGTAGGAAACCTCAAAAAGCTGAGAACAGTGATGGAGTAAAGAATGTTTGTAATGTGTGATCATGAGCAAGAGAGCTCAAAAGCGTGTCTAAACTACAGACAAGATGATATTTCAATGATGTATAAATTATGAATATATTTAAAAGATGTGTGTTATGGTATTTAAACTAGGTAAGAGGAATATGAATTTGAACTGCAGTAAAGGTCTAAAGTCCCGAGTGCCACATTTACAGTGAATAAAAACTGAAAGTAAAATCTCTTGGGAGTAGGAGAATTCATCCCTCTGTCAAAGGTGAGTCAATACCTTCTCAGCTTGATATGTATTGTGAGGACCTTGAGGTGTTCCATACTGGAAAAGCTCATAAAATACCTTGTCTTCAAGTAAACTGCAGTCAAGCTTGAATCAAAGATAATTACCTGTCATCTTAAACAGATTCTCTTCAGTACAAATCAGCTGTGCAGTGGCTAATCCTCACCAGAAACTCTGTTATGCACATCATCATTTGTTCTGGCAAATGCATGAAATCTCTGGTCAGAATGAGCTCCAAAGGTAATTGCCTCATTGCATGCAAGTGTATGTATGAAAAGGTTCCAGCGAGTGCCCTTCCTAATCTTCTGTTCTTGCAGTGAAGGATCAAATACTTCCTCAAATCATGAGGTCTAGTAGTGTTTTCAGAATTGTTGCCCTTCCCTGAATCTCCCTGCATGCCACTGTTACTCTGGTACAGCTGTGAGCAGCATGAGTCCTTTGAGAAATGTCGGCACAGAATAAATTTTGCAGCATCTTGCCAGATTTCGTGTTTTCAGTTTTAGGTTATTTCATATCTCTGGAGAGACTATCAAAGCAGTTAAAAGCATTATTGTTTTGATTCTAATTACACAGAAAGTGTACCTGGTAGTTAGGCACAATATGAAGCTTTTATCACGTGAGTTTACAGTGGTGGCTAGTCAGAAGTGAGGAAGCACGAGTGAGTAGTGCCGCTTTTCACAGTTAAGGGTTAAAAATCTGTGTGCTATCTTATCCTAGTGGTTACATAGTATATTGTAAATATGTTACCCTTAAAGCCTCCTTAAAAAGTTACAGCCTCTTAGAAAGAACTGGTATGTTTTAGGAAACTAAGAAAATGACTTAACAGAGGTAGAATTAAAGAATAAATAATTAAAGACCTAGATCCTCTGTGTCTGTAGAAGCATCACACTTAACTTGTTATAGGTATATTTCTTGCATATATAGCTCTTTAAAATAATGATGCCTTGTTTAGGAACCAGACTTGGGGTTTTTGAGCACAAACAACTGATATTTTTTATTGTTCCTGTGTTCATTTTTAGTAGTACTAATATTAAATATTACAACTGTTACATGTTTAACTTGCAGATCCTAAGAGCTTTTACCCTGTACTATTCACTTTTGTTATTCATCAGTCAGTATTGGTGTTGTGCAGTCAGCCACTCATATGCATGACCACCTGATAAGCAATCAAATGAAACTGTTTCCTTTTTTCTAAGTTAACTTACCAAAAAAAAAAAAAAAAAAAAAAAAGAGAAAAGTAATCACAGGAAGGAACACTATTTTTTCCTAATTTTATTTGAAGAGTTACAAGCATGGAATAGTGGCCACAAAGTTAAGCAACATGTCACTTACAGAGATATGAGGAATTTAGGTTTGAATTTTTTGCTGTTATTGCTGGTTTTAATAATTGAATTATTCTAATGAGAGTAAGCCTTGAGTTTATGATGATGATGTTAGAATAGAATAGAAGAGCTGTAACGAGAAGATAAATAGATGTAACTAGAAGGAAGTTCAAGCCAAAAGGTATTGTCACCTGAAATACCAAGGTATGATATTTTATGGCAGATTGGTTGTCACAATGTATATTTGTATGTTTAACCAATATCAGGAGAGTTGTATTATGTTAATGGGGTGTATATGCTTAATGCATACTAAATAAGGCCACGTAGCTGTAAGGCAGGTTGTTTGTGTTGTGTGCAACACTGTAGACATATCATAAGCAAATGCATAAGACTTTCAACCAAATGAGAATCAGAATATTTTTCATAAACTCCTCTGCCACATATCTGGTTGTAGAGCTCTGTTTTGTTCATCCGTGAGCTCCCAACAACATTGACAGGCTCTTCTTTTTGAATCTGCAGGCAAACTGAAATCCTGTTTATAAGGTTAGTTGCTAGCTGTCCATCAGTGTGCTCATTGACTGTGTTATAATAATGCATCAAAACCCACGAAGGGAAGCACGTGCTGCTCTCTCCACCTTTGGCCAAAGCCGCATTATACATTAAAGCTTCTTAAGTGGGGAACTGATCCATTCAGTGGGCTTTATGTTTTGGAAAGCCAGGATGTTGATATCCCAAGTTCAGCATTATGACTTAATTGCAGAGTCAGGAAGGAAGAAAGAAGAGATGGAGGAGGTGGCAGTGATGAGGAAAAGGATTGATTTAAAAGGCCTACTGCATAAATTATTGTAAATTGATGTGAGTTCTCATTAGGATGCACTGTGAATAAGGAGTCTGCCTTATCTTTACTAGGACACATCTTTGCTGTTTAAGTATAAGGCACGTGACTGAAATAGTAACTGTTCTCATTTCCCCCGTGTACTAAAACTGGAATAGGTGAACTGGAGCAGAAGCCATTCACTAGTTTCTGTTTGTGAATAGCATCTCAGATCTTCCATTACGTAAGCAGAAATATTTCTTAGTCATGACGGATCATCTGTCCTCTTCCCTCTAACTGGGGCAGAACTGTAAGCAAAAGCTATTCAGGTGAATACTGAAGTCTCAGAGATGGTTCCCTATCTTGTTCTAATAAGCTCCTATGCTAGTGGAATAGAATACAACAGAATTTTGTTTGCAGCAAACTGCCATAGAAACATGTCTCCCAAAAAGGCTCTGGGAACTTCTACAGTAAGATGTGAACAGTCTTTCATCTTCTTCAAAGAACTCCAGCTGGACCTGTGTCAGTATGCAAACTTCTTTTGCCTTCTTGGTCCAGCAGTCTTGAGCTAGAAGCACAGTGTAGCTTTGGGTTCCATGGAGCATCTTGTGACGCAAGCAAAGTCTGGAAGTGCAGAGCTGTGGATGTGTGTGAGGGAGTATCTGTGTGAGATTTTTTCCAACTAAATGTGGATCTACAGATCCAACACAGTAAGTAGTTGGCCTTGAGAAAGTAAAGTAACAAGTAGTGTTGGAAAACAGTAAAACAGCTGTAGAGACAGCTAAGAGGTAGAATAGAAAGAAAAAAATCTCAGTTCTTAGAGAGTTTTCTTCATCATTCTTTCTTCATTATGTGTACTGGTAGAATGATAACGTAGTCAATTAGGTATGAGAAACAGCATAAATACTACATCTTTCCAGCTTTACAAACTCTAATTTTAAATGCTGTATCTTGTATTTTGTTCTTTTAATAACATTAAATAGAATGGATCTATTGCCCGGAAGGAGCTAGAATTATTCAGATTTGGTTTAGTTAGAAATTTCACATACTTGGTTTAAGAAAAACATCTGAATGTTAGCAGTCTGGTTAAAGTGAAATTTCTTGTTTAAAAATGTGACAGGAGTACAGCCTGATGTTTATTTAGCTTATTTCAAGAAAATAGGATGGTGAAAGTAAAGATAAGAGGGAAAGTAGTATTATTGCTAACAGTGAATTATTTTTTATACATAACATTATAGGTAGTCTCCTGTAGTACAGGGAAAGAAAAAACTCTTAAATTCTGATCTTAGCTGTTGCTACTTCCTCTGCAGAAGTTAAACTTAGTTTCACTGTGGTCTCTCCTCTTCCTGCCGGCCCAGAAGCTCCTATCTCATATTTTTCCAGTGCTTATTTCTACCACTCCTGTACAGTCTTGGAACAGGCCACCCACTCCACCTGAAGTCAGTGGAACAGTGCTTACTGTTTTTAATGGAATCTGAATCAGGAAYTTTATATCTTCAGTATTTATATTCTACATTTTTTCATTGTTCATACCAACAAAAACCCCTTGTGGAAAATTCCCCACAGCTTTATGTTTTTTAAAAATCATAAAGTTAGTTTTGCAGAACCAAATTATAATTTAAGATTTATAAAACCTTGAATTCCATTGAACCCCTTGTTGAAATGCTGTGAAATCAGTCATTGCAACTATTTGCASAACTTCAGATAATACAGTAGGCTGAAGTGATTAGGTTAGGGGTTAATTTGTGTTAAATATGCTGTGGGATGAAATTCATGACAAAGAAAAATGTGAACACAAAAAGCCAGAGCTCATGGTGTCCCTAGCAGTTATTCCTACTACTTGGTGCTGTTTGAGGCAGATTCTAGATTATAATGTGATGTAGAGACACCTAGGGGAGATGACTTGGATGGTAGAAGCAGCCTTGTTAAGCCAAATATGTCTTATTTTATTAACCTCCACAGCAGAAAATGTGTTGTTGTAGCTGCAGTTAGAAAAAATCCAGTACCTAAAATTCCATTGTATGTAAAACAACTTGGATATATCTCTGTCATACTTTAGTCTGCAGACTTGCCTTAAGCAAGCTGAAATTCTACAGTAACCCTCTAAGGTATAACTTTGCACAAAAATACTTAAATTGTGATGTTATTTATGTTAATTTTTCTAAAGTAAGTATTGGTGAGTGTCTGTTTTTAGGTAGATGCCCTGTATTTGGCTGTACTAGACTCTCTGAATGAAGATTTTGTGCCTGTCAAGCTGTGCCATAGTATGAGAGTTTTCTTTGGATTCTGTCTCTTTGGTAAGAGTGGTCTCTTGAGGCAGAATTGCTCATGTTGGGCTGTGATTTCTGCGTTTAGCTGTAATAACAACCGGCATGTTATTTGACAACTTACATTCCAGTGCTAGTTAGAGATCTGTAAATAAAACAAGTTTTACTGATGGTCTCTTGGTCATTCAGGTTGGGGCTCTGGCTGGAATGCACTTGAGTTCTCACCCAACTAAATGCTTGACTTTCTTCCTTGGAGGTGGAGAGAAAGTGCCTCTAGTCCTGACAAGAAATGCTGTCTTTCTCCCACAGCCTGCAAATTAAACATAAACCTAGTCTTGTCAGGCTTCCTGTAGTAGTTGCTAGGGAGAGACGAGTTTCTCCAGAAAGTGATTGAGAGCATACTTATTTTCTGAAATTGTTTGTCTCCGTTTTTTTGGTTGCAGATGTACAGAGGTGACTGAAACTGTGTAATACAAATACATTCAGCTCTACAGTGGTATGCTAGATGTTGATGTTACTGAAATCTTGTAGGTGTGGAGAAAAAAGAGCAGAATGGGTTATCAGCTGTTTGGTTTCTTGGTCTGATGTTTTCAAATGTTTTCAGTATTTCTGTAAAAACTTACATCTTGGAAAAATTTATGAAGTATTTCAGTTGACAACATTTGGTATTTCAGTACGACAAACTTCATTTCTACAAAATAAAATTTATCCAGGATCTTTCTTTAAACAGTGCTAGTAGGAAAACACCTGTTTTGTTGTACACATGGTAAGTAGTCAAAAAGTAAATATTTCTTCAAGTGACCTACTAATTCTTTACAAAACATCTGCTAAATTTCATCCGATCTGAAATCTTTCATGCGACTGTGTTTTAATAAAAGCTTTGCCTTTTTGTGCTGTTTTTAACATAATCTGATACGATGCCTTGAAATTCAGTACAGCTACTGGAAAGAAAAACTGTTTAAAACAAAATGGGTTATAAAAGTGTTTTTAAAGGATTTAATTTGTAATCGTTACAAAAACTTAGCTGAAATGTTTCATGCTGTGATTGATCATTTAAATATTGTGATAGCAAAGGCAGTTGAGTGATGTACTGAGAGCACAAATTTATTAGATATTGCCTAGTATTATGTTATAATCTGGTCTGTTTGAGTGTGGGTGAACCTGTATGCTGAATGAAAGCAAAGGGAAAACTAAATAAAGTCTGAAGTCTTAGCTTTTGCTGGTCTATATTCTAACAATGTAGACATACTGCAATAAAGTTGCTTAAGCTTTTATTATTTTTTAAAAAATGTAATTTCGCTGAGACAATCAAATGCACATGTGTTTAAGAATATACTTCACTTGTTTGTTAGATGGGGCATGAACTTAGAACTGGTGACTACTAAATGTCAGAAATCTTTCCTCCTAATTTGTTTTCTGGAATATTTTGATTGCTCCTAATAAGCTTCAGTACTAGCATTAAAGGAAATGAAGTACAACTCTAGATCATTTTAAAGTGATTCGACAATTTTTACAAGGGAGGAATTCAGATTTTTATTTTCTTTTTAAGATAAAATGTTTGTGTCTGAAGTTAGATTAATTAATTTTTAATATAAATGCATATCGCCAACATTTCTCAGTTAACATCCTAGGTATTGTTTTCTTTCAGACTAATCCAATTGTGTTGAGAGTTTGTGTATTCAAAGGGTTGCTCTCTCCCCCCACCCCCCCACCCCACCCCCCTGCCAGTAATACTCTGGTGGCTTCAGTGAAGCAGAACCCAAATAAATAAATAACAGCAGGAAAAATCACTCCTGCAACTAAACATAATATCAGGACTCTATCTTATTAGAGGATCTTTCACTTGTTTGTTTGGTGAGTGGTTTTTTCCCTTGGTTTTCATTTCGTTTTCATTCTTTCATATCTTGGTTCAGCAAATTAAGAAAAACACAGCATATGAAAACAAAGTAAGTAAATGCGGACATTCAAATCCCTAAACTCACAAGTCGTTTTACCACTACTCCACAGTGTTAGCAGTAGTGACTGCTAACCCAGATAAGTATTGTACTGTTGGTTCATATGTGTTTTCTGCGCAGTATAAATCCTGCCATGGCTTTCTGAAGGGTCTGACAGGCTATGCTATCAATGCTTTCACTGGTATTCTATCCAAGAAGTTCTTATAAAGTCAACCATTTTACTTCCTTTCTCTCTATACAGTCATATTCTGAGTGAATAAAAGGGTATAGTCACTTGCAAGGATGTTAATCATGCTAGGGTCTGATAGTAGGTTCTAAAGATGTCCAAGGATTAGAGTGGAAAAGTGGGACGTCTCAGGGGGCTCTTACTGTGATGGTCTTCCAGTGAAGCAAATTATACGCTGTGCATAGTCTAAGGGTTTATTGAGCACTGTGGCTGTAAAAATAGAAATCAAGAAATAGCAAAGGAAGCTCATTGAAAAAGTTTTGATTTTGAAAAGAAAACAATGAAGAACAGCAATTAACATTAATAATTAAGGAGGAAAGGTATTTGACAAGATTACCTTATGTTTGAAGAGTCTGTTTTGAAAGAATTAAAATACTGATGCAAATCGAATTTTCTTAAAGCTTTAATCATCTTGTTAATTCCGTTTCATTATAAAGTCCCTAGTCGAAAGTTCCTTTCTAAGCCCAGCTAGAGAGATCTTTAAAATTTGCCTTTATTGCATGTTTATTTCTCTCTTGTGTGGATTTTCCAGTGAGCAGACTTAGAGGATTCCCAAATGCACAGAAATGATTGGAAGAATTCCCGTTAGCGTTGTGCAGTTTTAGATCAGGTTCAAAATTCACGGACTGTTGATGTCAGGATCGCATCGGCCTCCAAATGAAGTGGGACATCTAGTTGGCAGAGAAAGGTGGAGCAGGAAGAAGGTGTGGGGGGAGTACTGTTATGTTGAAATAGAACTTGGCATTTTCATGATGTTCTCTTTCTTGGAAAAAAAATAATTCTACAAAGGCCTGCACCTCATTTGGAGGAACTAGTTATGTTGACCCATAGGTCATAACTGTTATTCAGATTAACAGCAGAGGCTGAAGGAAAACGTTATGATGTAATTTGTAGGGAACATCCTGTGTACATTGTAAAAGCATAAAGAAAAGCAGTTTAATATCTTTCATGCTGAATTAGTAATGTAGAAAAACATTATAAATCAGGATGGAATGTTAAAGTATTATAATGGATGCAAATGTGCCAGAGGAAAAATATTTCTTCCTGAAAACCGAAATAGAATTTTGATTTCTTGAATTTTACCTAAAATGACAATTATAATATTTACAATGAAAAAATACAGGGGAAAAAACCCTACAAGCAGTAAGTTGGTAATTACGCACTTGCTGAAAACATGCACTCTGCATTTTTTAAATTCCCTAATTAAATCCTAATTAGCATGTGCACTAGAGTGTTAATTCTTGCTTTTATTCCTCTAGGGCATCCCTACACCTTCAGGAACATAAGCTTACTCAGATATGTAAAAGATAATTATCAATAAATAGGACTACCACATAGTATGTTCATTACATTACTTATTTGTTATGTGCCTGCTAGTCTATTAGCCAGAAAAGCAATAGAATTTGTTTTGTTTCTGTTTTTGTATGAATGCATTCAGCTTTATCAACAGGATATCAGAGCAGCACAAAAATTGGTCAGCATATTGTCAGGTAATAACAACACTGGAGCAATTTTTGCCTGCAAAATCCAAGTTTAACTGCTTGTGTGTTTGAAAACATCGCCTAAAGCCTAGAAATTTCTGTTGATAGACTGCAAAAGAGAAAAAAGTAAGTGCCAGTTTTAAATTGACATTCTCTGTTATACAGATCTTTAGGTTATTTCTATTCTCATGCCAGTATTCCACCTTTCATACTACTTGAACTTCACATTGACTACTTGGTGGTTTGTTCATATTTACAAAAGCACTAACTCTCTTAATAAACAAAAGGTATTAATTAAACACCCATATTAAAACCCAACAGGTAAAAAAACCCCAAACATTGAAAATAAACGAGCAGTGTGATTTCTTGGCAACCACTAATAAATCAGCCGGTGGAGTTGTATTAGGGAAACAGATGGCTTTACTATATGAGATATGTTCTGAGCATCTTCTCCATAGGGCTGAAAATCTCACTCCTGAGGCCATGCCTAATCCAAGTCATTAGTGTTTAGAAAGAGACAGGATCAGGATTTGGATTGGGTGGTAAGTCATTTGTACAAAACAATCACTAGATATCTTTCTTTGTTGATCAAAACAGGTGTAAATGGTCAACTGTACTCATAAGGTGATAATTTTTATTTCTGAGGCTGGCACTTTGATTGTATTCAGATTTTTAATTAGAGTCATTTGATAAAGTGACTGAGAATAGGTGGTTTTCTTCTATTCATTTTTCTGTCCCTCTCTTCCTACAGCAGGGATGCTGTCACCATATGTGATGGTTTACAGTTCATTAACTTCTTGTCCTGAATGTCAAAGGGGCTCATCTTTTCCATCTGAAGGAGCAGTTTTTAGAAGTATTTTGCCAAAAGTACTAAGTTCTCACATTTTTCTTAATTGCAATTAGTCTTTGAATGCAAGGTTTGAACCCCAATGAACAATGTAAGCTCAGCTGTCCTTGCCATTAAGTAACCTGATCTGTAGTAACAAATTATTATTGGAGAAAAAAGTTTTCTCTAAATAAACTAAAGTCAATAAAAATATACAACATATTAGTGTTTGACACCTCTAATGAGTTTCAATCACATTTAGAATTGAATATATATCTTATTGTGTGTATTTTAGTGACTTTCACTAAAAATTGCTAAGATTAATTTTCCTTAAGCAATTAGAAGTAATTTCTTAGGTTTGCTTAGACTTTTGTTGGTCAAGAGTTGCTTGGCTGTAACAAGATCATCCATTAACTATAGGAATTTAAGGCTAGGACGTCTGTAAGAAATCATCTTATGCATCCCTTTGCACCAAAATAGCTGTTTGTCTAATGGGTTTATAGCACCAACAAAAGGGTTTCTACAGCCTTTCTAGAAATCTCTGAAGGCTTAGTACCTCTTTTAGTCAGAAAACTTTTCCTATTATCTAAAGTAAATCTTTGAACCAAATTATAATGCTTCTCTTCTGTTTTTTCCTGCCCTGCATAGGATAACTGTCATTTTGCAGATTTTTGCATTGTAAGTCTCTCATGAATCTCGCTTTAATCTTTTCTTTTGTAAATCAAATACATCAAGTTCCTTCAGCTCTTCTTCATATGTCGTGTTCTAAACTCTGTTGTCTTTATTGTTTTTCTCATGTAGAGTCTGGAATTTGACAGCATCTATTTTGGGGTCTCAGTACCTGGCTCATACTATCAGTGTCAAGAATAATTGTCTTTCTGTATTCTGCAGTCCTGCTAGTACCCCAAGAGTGAGTTTGTCTCTTTTTTTAATAGTGTTTATGTTCTAGGCCCTCTATTCTCTTCTTCAGTTTTGCTGTCTGGCCCCTTACTCCTTATTTTGTCTTGGTACATTTCATGACTTATTCCCACACACAATGTTTTGAATCTGCCTTTACCAAATTTCATCCTAGAGGTGTTTATTGACTTTGTTTCCTATTTGTAAAGATCATTTTGGATCACGAAGATCCAGAGTGCTTGCATGTCCTCCTGCCTTCTTTCACCTCCACCTCTTCAACTGGAGGATAATTTAGATATCGCCTGGGTGGGCCACTGTGAATTTCCATCTTAATGCCTTTTTTCAGTTCAAAATCAGAATATTGATAATTGCTCCTTGAACATATCTTTTAAATTAATTAAGGGTTTACCTCAAGGTTTTTTTCATCCAGGTAATATTTCCCTAGCTTGCCTATGGAGATTCCATGTCTAGCAGTGTTTAAAGTTTTATTAAAGTGAGGCTGTATTACATCTCCTGCTTCTACCTTATCAATTATACCAGTTACCTGTAAAGGAAGGAAATTTAATTGGTTTGGCACAGGTTGCTCTTGACAAATCTGTGTTGGCTATTTTCATCACTTTATTATCCTGTAGGTGATTATTAATTGATTGTTTAATCATTTTTTTCCAGACTCTGTTGAACAATTGAAGTTGGGCTGGCTGATAATTATAATTCTCTCCCTTTTACTTTTGGGAAGTGAATCTGTACAATGTTTGGACTCCTTTTTGGCTTCCGTATTCTTTGTTAGTTATACGTAGTATTGCACTGAAATTTGCTTGCACTATTCCTTTATATACATCCTCAGTCATACACCTTTTTATTGCCACTGTAAATTTCCTTTTGATTTTTAATTCTCTAAGGAGTATCTTCACCAGTTCTCCTTTGTATAACTATATCTTATTTTCTTTTGTCATCAGTGTTTCTACAGCTCTTCATTCACCTCTCCCATTCATCTGTCTGCCTAGACTCACGAGATTGAGATTAAAATGATAAGGATCTAGTCTCTTTCTTAAGAACAACTGTTTCATTTTCGAACCAAAGTGATACTTCATCTTCTTAAGCTTTTTAATCTTTGCTTTGTCTGTATGCTTCCTAGTGACTTGGACATAATGTACAGTCAAATCTCACTGCCAAACGAAACCTTCGTGTGGATTCTGGATTCCCAGCCTCTTGAGTGGCACTTCGTGCCTGGCTTACTACTTCAATGTTTGTGAAGGTTTAGACCGGAGGGTATATGCCTGGGCAAGTGCATCATAAGCACACCCTTATGTGAGAGTTACCAGCAGTTTCAGCAACATGATATTTTCTACACTTAACAGCTCAAAAATCTCTGCTTTTTCCGTTCCTTTGTTGGCACACTGAACTAGCTCCTCTGCTGCTTTCATTTATAGAATGATTTCTTTGTTGTTTTTTTCAGTTCTGAAATCTTTAGTCTTAAGTTTAGTGAATGTTTAAGAAAGAGCTTGTCTAGATAAGGCCTCTCATTTGAAATAATAGACAGATATTACCTCTCAGGTAAGTGTATAGTTCATTTACTATTTTTTAGAAACTGTACATAAAGAAATTACCTTTGCCCCGAAGATCACAAAATTAGTATTCAAATTAGTTCTGCTAAGGGCCATGAGTCAGGTTGGATTTAAGACAGAAACAGGATCCTGAAATGGTGTTTTCTCTTTTTCTCTAGAATATCTTCTTTAACCACTCTACATTAAGTACTTGCTGATGTCTGTGGCATGGTCCCCACTATAGAAGTCATTCGCAGTGTTCTGAGTCCATACTGTCTCTTGACAGTAACTGCCGCTTTAGTAAGGTTGAGGCAGTCTTGAAATTCACCATTCCACCAGCACACACTTTTCAGTCAGTGCACACTTTTCAAAAATTACTTTTGCTTGGTTTCTCCTCTTCATGAGGGTATACTGGTTGGGGGCAGGACACACTTTCTGAAATGGTTTAGAAAGATTCCCGCTATGCCCCCATGAGGAATAAACATTTCGGTTAAGAGATTTTGGGGGTCGAGCTTGAGACTGTCTAGAATTAAATCACACGGCACTGGACCACTGCTTTGTTTTGTTTCACACTATTTCTTCTCAGCTAATTTTTCACTTTTCATAGTAAAGGGAAACTAAAAATCAGTTCTCCCACAAACTCTGGACTAGCTAGACTTGATGTTCCTATTTAGGCAATTGTAATCATATACGCCTTCTGGATTTAATCTTTCATTCTTAATATATGGTCCTTATTCCGACAAACTTTGTGATTTAGCTTGAGAAAATAGCTAAAATGCTTCCTTATAAAGAGATCTCTCTAATCAGAGTTCTGTCTCATAGTTTCTGTATCGTCACCTTGGCATGCTCTGGGTTTTTTTCTCAAGCCTTATTGATCATTTACGCTTGGCCTGAGTGTTAATAACATGGTCTCTCACCAGGTAATTTCCATGGAGCTACTGAAAAACTTGGGGAAAACCACTGCAAAACGAAGGCTGACTTGCACATGGGTCACACGCCCACATTTGATAGAGATACAGCTATGCCACAGCTAGTGATCATCTCACTGTATCATCTGTGAGAAGCCATTTACAAATGACCCTTGGTCAATTCAAGACTGTTTCACCTCTTTCATGATAATGTGACTGAGCCTCAAAACCAAATTTAAATAGAGCAAATGCTGTATTTTAAGTGTTGTAGTATCTTAAAATTATTCACCCTTTCCAAGAAATAAGCACTTATCTAGAATTTAATAATTTTGTATTAATGTTTCTTATCATTGCTGAAAAACGCAACAACATAGAAATTGTCCAGCTGAATTGTTTAAAGCACTATAAAGTGAATGCCATTATGCGATTGTGGTCCTTTCACCTTGGAGTCCTTCAGAAAGCAATTGGCCTAGAACAGCATGGAATAATAGATATTCTGTGTCTGAGTGCTGTATCCCAGTTATCTTAGAAATACAATTTTAATGCTTACTTTGTGCTCAACATGCACTAGGGGCTTTGAGGGAATATGTGGATCACCTGCCAACTGTGAAAATACTAGTATAGAAAAAATAATGATGTGATCATTCCCCAAAGTATTCTCATGAGAAGAAGTTTCATATATTTAATACATTGACACTGAACTGTGAGTGTTGTCATGGCCTTATTATGGAAGGTGCAGTCTTCAGAGATACTGTCCTGGCAGTTTAATTGGACAATGAGAAGTTACCAAATGTGAAATAATGTAAACATACTTTGGGATACACATAATGATGCATTTCATAATAAACACTCAGTTTAGATACATGTAATATGTGTGCCAGATCAACAGAATTGTCTAATACTACTCTCCATCTATCCAGATATGGATGTCCAAATGTGTATGAGCCTAAACTTTGAGTTATGTGCACATGGTGATAAAGTCCTGCATGCAAAGGGAGTTGTGCAGGCCTGTTCTAAAATTATGCATTGAATATCCAAAGAGAACTGTAATAGGGAGATATTTATTCAAAAACAATAGTGAACATTATTCTCTGTAGTTTGATATTCTCTAATTTTGAACATTTTTAGTTATTGTTAAATTATGATTTGGAGATTGATTTTCATCAGTCTGTACATTCTGCAAGAGATTGCATTCATCAAGTGCTTCTTCCCACTTCCATGAATGTTTGCACATCACGGAATGCTGTGAACATAGACAGTGAAAAAATCCACTGCTATTAGGCATTGAACCTTTAAAAGGTTGCACAGCAGGGAACCGTGTAATTCATGGCATTTAGTGAATAGGACTGACATGTTAGAGGATGCAGGCAGAATGAAGCAAGAGAAGGACAAATCTGTGTGAATATATGTTAGACTGTGCTGAGAGCAGTTGGCTCAATTCTCTGCTCTCTCATAGAATTCTGTTTGGAGTTCTATGAACTCTTTGGCTTCTCAGTTCCCTTCTGGAGATGACAGTGAAAACATTACAATGGGTGCTAATCAAGAATTTTTGAAAGAATGTCTTTCAGAAGAAACTATTCCAGTACTTTATAGGACCTGATTTTAAAAGATTTTGAATGAAGCACTGGATTTTTCGTTTGAGATTACTTTTTATAGTGAATGTATAATATTACACATTAAATGTACATTTAAACTTTAAAATGTAAATGAGTTAGAATATTTAAAAGAAAAAAAAAAAAGGTCGATTCAAAGGTGTCTTCAAGCCGCCTGGAGAACTAGACTGTACACAAAGATGGCCATACTGAAATGCTAAAAATGCAGTTGCAGCATGGTTTTGTCCTAACTGACCTCTACACTGCAGTCTTTTACAGTGTCTACCCCATGAGCATATGAGTTTTCATAGTTTAAAAAAATAGTAAATTGCAAGCAATACTGTAATAACTTACAATTTAGGCTGTTCATGCAGAAATTGAAGAGATGACATTGTAATCATTGCAGTAGGATGCATACTTTATTATAGTATGTTTTTAAAGTATCCTGAGGAAGGTTATTCATGCTACACTAGTCAGGGATCATTTTTGTTAAACAAGAAAAATAAAACTGTTAAGTGCTAGATCATTTACCTGGCTGTAGAGTTTAAGCCCATCTGTGTATTCTGCAGTCTCTCCTGAAGAACACGATAGCTTTACATGGCTTAAAACTGCAAGCTGACTTGTAGGCTTGTCAGACAGGCTCATGTCGACATCAACAAATCAAATAATGGCTGTGAGAAAAAACGTGTTGGTGGGTAGGAGGCCATAAGGGTCAACAATTGGCATTTACACAGATCTTTACTTTGAAAAATAGTATTAGCAGCTTTTTGCTGCTTCCTTTCAACAGCAGTGTGTGAGGACTAGAGTCATGTGAAAAAAAATGATCCAGTGATGCAAGTCAAATTGCTGTGGCTTCACTTAAAACCTATCATTCTGAGTTCCTTTCAGCTGGTTTTTCAAAAAAATGAGAGGCAGAATCCACAGATAGAAAATTATTCTTTTAACATGGGATTTTCCAGGTAAAAGTGATAGAGCTACTACATGGAAAGAGAAGTCCTTTTCTTACCCAGAGCATAGGAATATATAATCATTATTAAAACTATTTCTTTGTTTTTTAACTTGAAATCATATTTATACATCTTAAGTTTTTGGAAGATTTATTAATCCTTTCTGTATAAAAATCAGAAATAAATCAGTAGTTACTATACTTTAAATTTATCTTTTTGTTTAAAGAAGCATTACGCAATATAATTCTCATATTTCTCTGTGTGAGGGAATATTATCTTCTTATGGAGTAAATGCACTTTACACAAAATTGCTATCTTGTGGGTTTTTGAAATTTTAGTAAGTGAAAGGAAATTGAATATTAATATTTATCAAACAAGCTTTATTCATGAAATGTTCATATGGGCAAAATAGGATGATGTGTTGATTTTTTCATGCATTAGATATGTTATTTTATATTAGATACATATCTTCAGCTCTGAGCATCTTATTTGTTATCTGTTTTGCATATAATTAATGCCTTTTTTTTTTTAATTAACCACAGTCTCCTTTATTCTTTCAAACGTTCCTCTGATTTTTTTTTTTTTCTTCTAATGGGAGGCTACCAGTAGTCTTGTTGCTATGTGAGATGAGTTATATTTGTACAGTTTCATTAACATAAATTATGAAATGAGAGTAAAATGTGAAAAGAGGTCATTTTTTATTGCAATTTTTTTACTTGGATTATAAGAAAACATGTTGCAAACAAAACCACACATAATGACAAGCAGGATAGTATTAATAGTAAAAGCACACATATATAACAGCATGAACAAAGCTGATAAAACTACTAGAAAATTGTGTGAAATTCTTAGAATTCATGTTGTGTAAAATTCATGTGTCATTTGAACCAAAAGATACATATTGACTATGTTCTGGGACTATCTTGCTAGGATAAGCTTAGGACTGAATGCAATCCAGTGAATTTCTGATGCAGACACCAGTGTTCATGTCTTTTGAAGTGCTTAGAATTCTCCATGGACCATTTAACTGTTTGCTTTCATCGGGGTGTGTTTCTTCCAGTTGTGGGGCCATATGGTAAGGAATTACCATGCCTTCCTTGCAAGCTGCACTGTTTTTATTAAGGTGCAGAAAACTTGTGTTTAACAAGTAAACTTATTTTTATTGAAATGTTAGATAACAAAGAAGTAACAGCCTGCTAGCAACAGTCTGTTCTGTGCACTCTGGAAAACAGTCTTCAAACAGCAGGTGAAGCAGTAATGTCTCCATTGCACTGCTAGTGTGATCACAGCAGGTACAGGCATATGTGTGTCGGCTTTGATATAGATGGTCTGAGCCACCAATACAAGTGAAGTCCGGAGCCACATAGGTTTCAAGACAGCTGCTCTAGCTGAAGCCCGTGTCTCCAGTCGCGCTGTTGCTGATATATGCATTCGCTAGATGAAAGCTAGATTTAATATGCCTGTCCATGTTCCAGTCATACCTCTGATTTCCAAACAGATGACCTATGCAGAGGTGCTGTGCCACACCTGCATATTGACACAAGCTGCATGAATCACTGCCAGGAACTTGTATACTTCTGCTGAAGTCCTTCACTGTTCTATTCTTAGCTACTCGTATCTAAGTTTACAGGATTGGAGGTGACTTGAGCATGTGTTCTCATGCTGCAACTAAGCCTTTGTTGCATTGGAGAGGCAATCAGTCTTCCTACAAGAACAGCGTCTATGCAATTCACAAAGCCAGTGCTCATTAGAAGGCACAAAACCGCAGTTAGTTTCTAAGAGCCCAGCCTTGCATGGAATTTTCTGATTGTGGGTGAGCAAAGTATTTAAGCAAGGTGCTTGCCTTTCAATGACTGTGAGAATCTTTACATTGGTTTTGAGTAGGTTGAAGCACTTGCTTCCATTTCAGGGCTTTAGAATTAGAGAGCGTAGCCTTCTAAAGGATAAACCCCTGAAAGTGTGTTTTGTCTTGGCATATGACCCCTGTGCCTCTTCTCCTGTATCGCTGCGAAGGGATGTGTTGTGTGGAGAGGCAATATGGATGTGGGAGGTGCTTGGGAATCCAGCCTGGATAATGTGCCTCACCACCCAAAGAGCCTAGATCACTGTGCAGTAATAAGTATTGCTGGCATTACTGGGCAGAGGCCCAGTAGATCTATTGTTTTGTGGATCCATTGCTATGTTTCCTGTTCTGTTTATAATGGGGAAAAAGTCATTGAAGTTCCTTTATTATTTCTGGTTACTCAAAGCCAGAATAGTAGTAATAGTATATTTATTCTTTTTATACATAACTTGTCTTTGAGTAAGAGAAACTATTTTAGATTTTTATTTATTTATATTTACCTTTTGGTTTAGAAATCAATGTCATAATGGTAGACCACATTGCTGACTGTGTATATGCATTATGCAAAGCCACTGTATTTTTCAGTGTTCTTTCTCCTTCCTGGCTGTTTCTGTTTGACGTATTGCACTTCCTGGTCTGCATCCAAAGAGTGATTTCCTAGTTGGAAGGATGGTGGGGATATACATCATAGAACAAGGCTTGAGGGAGAAGAGGGTATCAATCATTTCTTGAATGTTTTTACTTTAGGCTCTTCACTGCCTTCCTTCCTTTCTTCTCTGCTGCTTGTTACATGGTAGCTACTCGACATAATTATGCTTTTTCTTTGAATGCTCCTCTCAAAGACCTTCCTGTTAAATTGTTCTGGTTTTTTTTCTTCATAAATACTCACTTAATAGTAGTATTACTGCATTCTGGTATTTCATGAGTGTCGTGGTTTAACCCCAGCCAGCAACTGAACACCACACAGCTGCTTGCTCACTCCCCCGCTCTGGTGGGATGGGGAGAGAATTGGGAGGGTAAAAGTGAGAAAACTCCTGGGTTGAGATAAAGACAGTTTAATAGTTGAAATAAAATAAGGTAAAATAGTAATAATAATAATAATAGAATATGCAAAGCAAGTGATGCACAATGCAATTGCTCACCACCTGCTGACTGATGCCCAGCCAGTCCCTGAGTAGCAATCGCTGCTCCCCAGCCCCCTCCCCCAGTTTATATACTGAGCATGACGTCATAGGGTATGGAATACCCCGTCGGCCAGTTGGGTCAGCTGTCCTGGCTATGCTCCCTCCCAGCTTCTTGTGCACCTGGCAGAGCATGGGAAGCTGAAAAGTCCTTGACTAGTGTAAGCACTACTTAGCAACAACTAAAACTTCAGTGTGTTATCAACATTCTTTTCATATTAAATCCAAAACACAGCACTAACAGCTACTAGGAGGAAAATTAACTCTATCCCAGCCTAAACCAGGACAATGAGTAAATTTCTCATAATTCCTTTAGATCACTTCTAAGGCACTTAACAAATACAGTGGAATCATCTCTTCTCTTTCAGATCCCTTTCCTGTTAAGTACCGATTCCCATCTAAAGCTGAATGTATTCTTATTGACATCAGTGTCTTTTAGGATGAGGCACATGAATATATGTCTTTCATGCAAACATACTATTCATTATCTGTTAATCTACAGAGCGATATCTGTGCCCCTGTTTGATTGCTTTTCTCTTAAGTAGCTGTGCTCTGGCTCTTAAAAATAAAACAAGCTTCTAAAGAAAAAAACTAAAACGGAGCAAACACAAGTGATGAGAAAGTAAACATGATGGAAATGGTGGAGGATTGCTATTTCTATGCTTTGTAAAGCCAGTAAGGAAAAAAATAAATACAACTAAAGCTGTGGCCCAGAATAGTAATCTGGAGCAATTTTTCTTGGAATACTTTGTGGCAAACACATCCGCTCAATCCACAAAGCAGGTTAGAACAACCCCGTAAACAGCAAGGCTAAACAAGAACAATGCAAATTGAGTTAACATAAAACATGATAGGCACGCAGAAATGTTGACTTAAAAAATGGCTCTCGCAGTTCCCAGCAAGTGTCTTCCTTATAGGCTTTTAGCAAAGGGTAACATAATAGTTCTGAGTTGGACAGTTGGACTGGGTAAAAGAAGGTTTGAACTTCATACAAAATAGAAAAATTTCTACTTGGACAAAAGAAAAATTTAACTTTGTAATACATTTTTGGGGAAGATCTGGCAAGTTCTACCTATATTGCATTTTAAATGGTTGAGTTAGTGTCAGTAGTATTCCCCTGTGCTTCCATGTACTGGACTTACTGTATATAGTGTGTCCTGTACTAAATGCTCATTCTGTGTGGTCACTCTGCTCTGAGGGGAGGACACAAGGAATGCAGTTGCTGTTACCAAAATTCCTGGAGGAAATACATTGAAAACTGCAATTGCAGAAGCACAAGAGGGGATGGGCTGTCAGGTTTTCTTTCCCTTTGAATGTTAGAGGTCAAGCACAATTATTCTTATAAACGCCATGCAAGCAGTTGAAGTAAAAGCTGATCTTGCTTTCTGTGTGAGACTCAGGTGTAATTGCTCTTGAATAAAGGTATAGCTGTACTTCCTTTAGTTATACTCCTTCAGCACAGCACTAAGCCTGACAGCAGATCTTGAAACACCTTCTCCCTTTACACATCTGTAAATACATCTTACTTACTAGACACTGGTGTTCCACTGAAAGCTCTAAAAATTTCATCAGAATATCCAGAATCCCTGTTAACTGCCTTATTAGTTATCCTAATGCCATTAACAGCGTCTAATCTTTGATGTAGTGAAGAGTCAGAAGAAACTTGGCCTGCCAACATGATAACATGCAAAGAGAAGGTGAGCGCTTAATGATTGCATCTGTCTCAGTATCACCCTATTAACTTATGACATCTGTGCCGATAATATATTAAGGTGGCCGGCTTGCCAGCAGGGAGTCTGTTTTCACTAAATCTAGTTTTTAACATGTTAGAATCTTTCTAAATCCCTTTCTTAAAATCCCTTCGCCTAAGAAAGAAATTGCCCTAAGTGTTTTCAGGAATTTATTAGTATGGCAGAGAAGATTAATATTGTGTAGATTCTCATATGATTAGAAAGAACCTCAAAAGGCCGTCATTTCTGTCCCTTGTGAAAATCAAGATGAACTCTGTGTCATTTCTGACAGTTGCATGTCTGACTTCTAAAGATCCCTGCTGACAGAGACTAAACTATTTCAGTTAACTTCTTCAGTACTTCAGTAGTTTGAACATTTTTCTTCATGTCTCACCCAAATCTTCCTTGCTGCAACTTAATCCTGTTGCTGTCATATCAACCAGAGACATAAATAATCACTGTTCTTGTATGCAGCAGCATACTATATTTTGAAGACTGTCGTTATGTCCATCCCATCTCCCCTTCCCCTAGCATTTCCTTCTCTAGCTTGAACAACTCTGATTCAGCCTTCTCCCTTTCTCCTTCCCTTCTTTGTTTGGGTATCTAACAATTTGCATTGTTCTCTCTGAAACTCTGCCTCGTTAGTGTTTTCCCATCAGTATTTTGTGAAGAAAAGTGCTGAAACTGAAGACACATCTTCAGCTGAAGACCTTGGTGGCATGGAAGGGTGACTGCAAGTGTTTTACAAACTGCTTCTGTTAGCACGACCTACTACAGTGTTTGCTTTTGTCTAATTATGCCATTGGTGACTTAAGTCCTGTTATAGGCGATCTTCATCCAGTTTCTTTCCTGCATTTTACTATTTCCTCTATCATGTTCATGAGGAGCTCAAGTTGTGAGCATTTTGCCAGGTTGGAGAGTTGACTTCAAGTATAAATCTAACTGCTAAGGCAGCTAACGTCCAAACAGTTACTAAATAAGTAGAAATCAATTGACTGCAAAGTTGAATAGGTCACACAGTAGAAACACCTTAATCCCTGAATAATTTGCAATCTAATTGAAATTAAGTAAATGAAAACAATGCAGATGAGGTAAGCAAAGTGTAACTATGTGTCTTGACTGTGCTGTTAGGAAGTCTGTATCACAGCTTCTGCTTTCTTCTGTTTTTTCCAAGCAAAGCAAATTGCACTTTTCAATTATCTGACCTTTCAGGAAAAATAAGTATGGGTAGCTGAATAGGCAGCTCACCATCGAGCTTTTATTTGTTTTTATTTCAATTCCTATGCAGATGATGGGTCTATTTCAAAGACTGATATCAATCATCCTTCCAAATAGATTCATCTTCTTCACATGATTTGAACCATCAGGTCAGACGAATAGAGCAGTGCTGAACAATGATTACAAACCAGCGCATATGGCTTTTCACAAGACACAAGCAGGGTTCAGATGCTTAAATCTGAAATTGCAATTTAAAGGTTAGTTTTTACTTTAAAAGTTGTCTATTGCTGACAACCTTCTTTTTTAACATAAAGGTTTTTTAAGTGCCTGCCATTCTGCTTTCTCCACATAGCCAGAATTGTCTTAGCCTGAGCAGCTATAATCCTGTGCCTAACTGGGACCCTAAAGCTAGAGAAAGCATTATGCAAGTCCCCGAAAGGTTCTGTTGAGCAGCCTTTTGGACTGTAACTCTGGGATCATTATCAAGCACCTCTCTAGTATAGTTTATGTACTTCATTTTTAAAGCACCGTGCTCGCAGCTGTGGAGCTTAACAATTCTGATACGTCATTTTTTCTGTGCTTAGCTGGTAGGATTTATCTACTACATAGTTTGTAATAGCAGTGGCTTGGCATTCAGGGTGGACTAGAGAGCCTGCATTGTGTTCTGAAAAACGAAGGAAGTCAGGCTAGGCTACTCTGACCACATTTCCATTTGTTCTATCTAGGCTGTTGTGACTACATTGCTATCCACATCCAAGTCATTTGGCTCAAAATAGTTCAGGTCTAATTTTAAGATATATTCAGCTGACAGATATAGTACTATCCCAAGGATTTTATGCAGTAACGTGTCTGTGTGTTAAAAGCATTTCAGTTTTCCCAAGAAGCGCAAGCAAATATGGGACAGATTCTGTATGTGGAACATTAAATCAAATAGGACTTTTCAGTCTGGAAAAGAGATGACTTTACGGGTATATAGTAGAGATCTGTTCAATTGAGAGTGGCATGTAGAAGGTGAATTTGGAATGCTTATTTTCTGTCTGTTCCAGTACAGAGCTAAATTAAACCAGTAGGTGGGGAAAAAACCCCAAAACAAACAAACAAACAAACAAACCAACCCCACACAACCCCCCCCCAACAACAAAAAGAACCCCAAACCCAAACAAACAAACAAAACAAATCTTCAAAACCATGTAATTAAGTCCCTGCTTAACTCTTGCCAGAATAAATGTTTAACAGATTGTTGTGGGAATTTAGACTATTTGAACCTCATACAATTGGCCTCGGCCCATGGATCCAGCCTGTCCAGATCCCTCTGTAGAGCCTTTCTACCCTCAAGCAGATCAACACTCCCACCCAACTTGGCGTTGTCTGCAAACTTACTGAGGGAGCACTTGATCCCCTCATCCAGACCATTGATAAAGATATTAAACAGAACTGGCCCCAATATTGAGCCCTGGGGAACACCACTTGTGATGAAGGGTTTTGAAATACAGAGGAATCTCTCAGGCTGGTAGAGTACTAGAGCTATAGATCGTTAGGGGAGGGGAGAGCATTCTGAGGAGGTATTATTATATGCTTGTCTTTCTGTTATATTCTTCTAGATGGTGCTTGCTGTCAAAACCAGTTGGAGGAATCAGGCTGGAGGAATCTTTGGTTTGACCTGATAAACTTTTCCTACGTTCCCAAGAACAATTTTTTTTTTTTTTTCCCTGGTGCATCAATTTATTATTCCCCATTCTCCATTTCTGGCATGATTTTAACTTCACTTCTCTATTTGTCTCTAAAGTACTCACAAACAATTAGTCTTAAACCTGACCTTTTCTTTACTTTGCCCAGTAACACCTTTTTTTTTTTTTAGATTTAAACTGCTTGCACTCTTTTCCTATATTTTCTGTTCTAGACTTTAGGAGCTATGCCTTTTTTTCCCCCCCCATTTCTACCCCTTGGAAATCCCAACATGCCACTGTGCTTTCATTTCTTATTCACCCACTGTGATTTATTCTGTAAGAGGCTCTAAACTACAATGTTCAGTCAATAAACAAAATACTAGGGTGGCAGCTTGATGGACCAATTACAGAAAGGTAATTGTAAAAATGTACTTTTATTTTCTCTAGACATTGTGTGCAGAAGTCATAAAGTGGACTGCACATTACTGAAGTCAAATTATGATGAATGAGAATGCATGCCAACATTTCAGCATGGTTTTGGCAACTTMTAGATTTATTAGCTGATTAGAAATAAAAGATGAAGACACACTGCCCGTTGGTTCATTGAAAAGCTGTTCAAATGCTAATATAATGGAACTGTTATTTCTAAGAACTTTGATTAAATATGATATTATACTTCTACAGCATTACTTTTCTGTCTGCAGTCTCACTAGAAAGGATAATCTGTTGTAATAATATCAATCTTGGTAGATAATACCATCAAACTTTAAACCAATGGAATATTTCACTTAATAAAGTGATGTGATTATGTGCATTTTAAATAATTTCTCTGATTTGTGCTTAAATCAAGATGTTTTGGAATAAAATCATAGTCTTTCTAGTTTCCAGTAGTTTCTAAGTGTGAAACTGAAGTAATCAGATTGTTATCTGTTGCTTGCTTACTTGGGGTTCATAAAATTCTTCTTACGTGAGGACCTCCTTCCTTTTGCCAACATGAAATTCTCCAGGTTAGCATTAATTTCTCCCAAGGATTTTATGCTTGTACAATTTGTAGTATTTTGTCAGTATAGGTTATATTTGTAAAAACCTGATTTTATCAGGACTTTTTTGATTGCAAAATAATACTGTGCTGTGAAGAGTTAGATATTTGTAGGATTTCTTGTAATTATATTTATTGAGTTTATTGTAATTGATGGCAGATAAAAAGTCATGTGGTGATCTAATATGTCCTCTAATATAATGTCAATCCTTCCTAAGCCTGTATTTATCTTGAGGGGCTGGTGCAAGGGCAGGGCTGGGAGTGGCAGAATTGAATGCTGATGGTAAAACTTTCTAGTTGCATACAGAATATAATAAAATATATAATCAAATGTGAAGGTGACCTTTCTGCCACTTTTTCCTGACTCACCTTTTCTCATCCTTATGTCTAACTCATGTATCTCAGGGACTGTCTCTTGTTATATTTTCTACAGTGGCTCAAATCCAGTGTTTTATTTAACTTCCAGTTAGCTATTCAGCATTTAGTAAAGGTCTGAGTAGGAGGGAATAGAGAGAATTAATTGCAGAAAAATAATGGCCTGTGCAGTAGTTTTTCTTTGTTGGTTTTATTAGGGGTCTAAGACAAATTCAGCAAAATACGAGTATTTGCCTTATACAAGGGGAGAGACAGTCATGCTACAACATAAAAAGTTTGTAGTAGTACCATATTGGGTATAATTAGAAAAGCTCTTATCGGAGGTGAGCTGTATGCCTGGTGTTATTTTAAATCTTATCAGTCTGTTTGTTTCAATAGATTTTGAGGCTTGAAAAATTAATTTTAGGTTATTTTTAAAACTGACTTTAAATTTCTTGCCTTTTAGTCACATTGAAATTTCCATTGTTCTATTAATTTAGGTCAGGATAAATAAGAGTTCCCAACTGGCTTTAACTGTACTATTAATTTTTTTTTATATATATATCAATAGGCCAGACGGGTAGATCATTATCACTCAACAACATCAGCAGGAACAGGATCAAAAGGCAAGACAGCATTTAACCAAGAAAATATACACACATTACACATATGAAAGAGAGCTGAGGAGTTCTGCTAGCAATTAGAGTCCCAGTGAGGGTCCTGCTGTTGTTACTCTGCAGCCAAGACATTACTGAGCCTGACCTATGCACTGCATGTAGTTTTAAAATGCATAAATATGAATATAATAAAATAACCCACATAGGTTCACCTGTAGATAAGTTGGCTTTTTTTCTGAGATAAGATATAATAACTATAGTGTGTTTTCATGGGAAGCTATTTGTGCATGAAGAGAAGAGCAACACAGAATACAGTCAAAACTATTCTCCACAGCCCATGATTTGGTGGTTTGTGGGGAAGAATATGTTTGTGTTGGAAAGCTCTTTTGCACATTTTAGCAGTCTACTCAGAGTGAATGAAATTGCTTGCATGCTTAAGTGTATTGCTTTATTCCCCTGAAATACAGGGCAGAAAAGGAAAAGGAGAACTACAAACTGGTATGATACCCAGTAGGGTGGATGATAGTTGTGTCCATTACTTTGATCCTTATTCTCCACCAACAGTCTTAAAGAAGAATTAACTCAGAGTATACCCACAGTGCAGGCACATGTCTGCTTTTCAGCAGCGTAATATATTCTGTGCTGAACTCTGTGCTGCAAGAAGTTGGCTGTGAAGAGCAACAGTGCCTGCTGTCTTTAAACTGTCACATATACTGTGGATATTATTTATCATGCTATTCTCTCCTATTTTCTAGTAGCCTCCTTGTCATATATCTACTCCTCAAGAGGTTTCATACCTATACTTCTTTAAACATATTACAAATAGGAGGAGCCTTTCTGCATTACTAGTGTTTTCTTACCATGTGTGTTAACATGTGTGGTTAACATACATATTTTTCTATTATTAAAAAAAAAGCTTCTCCTGTTTGTGTAATTGAAAGGACTATTGTTATTTGCTATCCTGGGTTCATTTTTGCAGTGCACAGTGGATTATTTATGTTGGCTCTGTATTTGATTTTAAAGTATTTCTTGTTGATCTGGGTTTTCTGTGTGGTTTGTGTGGAGAGAAGAGGTTAATTTTTAAAGAGATTTGTCACTTGTTCAGGAGGAGAGGCTGCCTGTGTCTTGGTGCTTTTGTGTATACCAGGAATATATTTTATAAACATACCAACTGCTGCTTACTGTATTTAATGGCTGCCAAAGTAAAGTTTCAAATGTCATCAAACAGCAAGAGAATTGAACTCAGTTCCTGGGTTGTCTCAGGAGAGGACAGATCACACCAGAGGTACTGGAAAGCGTGGTTGACATCTCCCCAGCAGGACAATGCTAACATACAGGCTGCCAGGGACTGAGTCCATGAGAAAAGGGATTGCAGTGGCAGTGGTGAGTAGGAAGAGTTGTTGGAAGCAGGTTTTAATACCTACTTCCACCACACCATCTTCCTCACAGGCCCAGGTGATGCAGGTCTCTGGTGAAGTTGTTATGGCATGAATAAGCCATACCCTTCATCTGCCACATGGATTGCAATTCAAAAAAGCTGGGTGTCCTCATTTTGGCTGGGATAGAGTTAATTTTCCTCCTAGTAGCTGTTGCAGTGCTGTGTTTTGGATTTAGTATGAGAAGAATATTGATAACACACTGATGTTTTAGTTGTTGCTAAGTAGTGCTTACACTAGTCAAGGACTTCTCAGCTTCCCACGCTCTGCCAGGTGCACAAGAAGCTGGGAGGGAGCATAGCCAGGACAGCTGACCCAACTGGCCAACAGGGTATTCCATACCATATGATGTCATGCTCAGTATATAAACTAGGAGGCGTGGTCCGGGAAGTAGCGATCGCTGCTTGGGGACTGGCTGGACATCAGTCAGCGGGTGGTGAGCAATTGCATTGTACATCACTCATTTTGTATATTCTACCATTATTATTATTATTATTATTATTATTATTATTATTATTATTATTATTATTATTTTYCCTTCCTTTTCTGTTCTATTAAACTGTCTTTATCYCAATCCACGAATTTTACYTCCCCCCCCCCCCGATTCTCTCCCCCATCCCACCGCGGGAGGAGGGGTGAGTGAGCAGCTGTGTGGTGTTTGGCTGCCTGCCGGGTTAAACCACAACACTGGGATAGAAGCCAGAATAAAAAGTCAGACCAAGAACAACATGGTATCTAGTAGCATACTATATCATAATATACAATAATTACTATAATTATTCAGAATTACAGTGGCAACCAAAACCCTGTCTTTTATAGTAGAAATTCTTGTGAAAGAATGTGTATGTGATGATGTGCATTTCAGGTGGGGTGAGAGAGTCAAGACGAGGATAGGGAGAATAACTTACCAGTGGACGGTGCAGGTGTGCATAACTGCACATGATGGAGATAAAGGGTAAAGAAAAAAAGATGTTTTGTGGTGTTGATGAAACTAACTCAGTATGGCTCATGCTTTCATCAATATCCACCAGAGTAACAGAATTTCAACAAAGTAATATGATTTGTTAAATGCACTATGTAACTTTGAGAATGTTTCTTGTCCAAGCTGGAAAATGTTCAAACTTCCACTTTTAATATAATCACAAGCAAAATACTAACATATTCTGGTGAGGGCCAAAGCAGACAAATGTGGAGTCCAGGAGTTCAATCTAGTATCCAGATTCATAAACCAGAGTGGTGGATATGAGAACTTGGTTCAGATGAATACCGTTACTGTTTTCAGGTTTTGTATCTCTTGTTCTGTCTGAAACTGTTTTCTGTTCTTTTACTTTCTTTTCCTCCATCTGGGACTCCTTGTTTCATAAATCATCCATTTCAAAAGTGTTAGAGAAATGTAAAACTGTAAGTCTAGGATAAAATAATTTGAAAGAAAGAAAATAATAAATAATGTGTTATTTATTAAAATAATAAAGATATTTATTTTAATAATTAATACATTATTTATTAAATAAAATAATAGGGGTTTTTTATCCCTGCTGCTGTAATTGTGCTATGTAATTCTTGTGCATTCATAGCAGTTACAAGACCTGCATAGTCAATGTTTCTTTGTCTCTAATGTAGGCATCATCTTTCTCTCAAGAAATTGGGGATCTAACAGCAGATGTTATCTTTGCTTTCTCTGCAGTTAAATCTGGTTTTGTTTCTGGTCCTTAGAACGGGCTGAAGTTTATAATTTCCAAAACTACAGGCTAAAAATACTTCTCTTCACAAAAATGATTCATGATGACATTTTACTATGTCATTTACTATTTACTTTTTACTATGTAGCTATAACAGAGATTTGCTGTTTGTATGTATGGTGGTATATCAGAGATTTGCTGAGATTTGCTTTGAAAATCAGAGATTCTCAAATCTGTTGTAGGATTTGGACTGCTTCAGCCTGGATAATTCAAGGTAAATAAACGCTTTGGACTTCACTGTTTATCTTCACCATTCTCGCACTTTCTGCAGTAACGCACCCCACACACACCCCTGAAACAGTGTCATCCATTCAGTCCATGGCCACAATTTGGTCCTCTCCTCAGATTCTTTTCTCCACTGAAGTAATAGATCTGGAGCCATTCTGTAATCACAAGGCTGTCAGAGAGTCCTGCATTTCCATCTCCCAGTGGCAGTGGCCTAAACAGAAGCAGAGCCAKCACAGGCATTTTRTCAAGGCCACTAAAAACAGTGCTTTATTGAATTTATTTTGAGACGGCAGGATTTTTCCAGCTGCATGACAGCTGGGAAACATCAGTAGGACCTAAGGTCTATCTTTTTTTTTTTTTTTTTTTAAAATGTCAGCTGGCAGAGATAGGATAGAGCTGTACTTGCCAAGGATATTGGTTTTATGGTGATGAAAGGAAGAACAGCAGAACCTCCTCCACAGCTTTGTGACCTCACTCCTGCACTTGTTCTTGATGTCCTTTGATTTCCCATGAAGTTTTCTCAAAAGTCCTTCTCTGAGGTAAGGTAGAGACTGTATTGAAGAGTGTTGTGGAACAGTCCCAGGCACTGGTACTTGATCTCAAAACCTGTTAAATTGTTACGGTGGTCACAGTCACCATGTAACAGAAACAGAAACATTACAGTGTGGGATAACAGCGGGGCCATCGAATAGAGCACCCTGTCACTGAATTTCCAATATTTAGAGTCTGATTATTTGAAGATGTAAGTCTGAAGTTGTGTGTATGCTAATGCTTTCTTTAGTGTTAAATATTCTGGTTCTAGATATCCTTGTTCTCACAAATGCCCATCACCTGGAATCTCTGCATCCTTGGCCTCAGGAACATACTGTGCACTGACACATTAGAATTAGCAAGACATCTAAATATTTTATTTCAAGACAGAGATTTTTAAATTAAAAACTAAATATATAGAGTGCATTTTGCAAATGCTTGCTTTTTTCTAAAATTTTTGATAGGTCAGTTGACCTTCTGTAGTTCTAAACGTGGTGTCAAATATTTAAGTCGTAACAAAAACAGAAACAAGAATGGTGCTTCTTCAGTAGGCTTTGTCTCAGGGAACTAGTAAGCACTGATCCAAATCCCCAAACAGAGGGTTACCTGTCTTCTTTATGCTTTCTCACTAGGCAAAAGTTAGAAGGTAAAATGGGAGTATGACAATAAATCTCTTTTATCTGATGTTAGAAGAATTCGTGGTTAGGAAAAATGGCACACCCTAAATAGCGTCTTGCATAGATTTGTGTAAGAGAAGATATAATAGGCGTGCATATTAATTTTAATTTGAAAAATGTCTTGTCTTGAAATGAAATAAGGAAAATTTGCCTTTTTATATAATAGGAATAGTTTTGGCACGTACCGGTCATTTCCTATGTCAAATCAGGAAAAATCTTGCACAATGCTCCTGAAAGGCAGAAAGATTAATATTAAGATACTTTGTACTTAGCTCCTCAGCATATTACTATTAGTCTGAAATGGTTACGATAAATAGCTTTGAATAGGAAAGCTCAAACGCAAAGAACGAAGAAATATATAGGAGGTCTATGAAATGTATGTTCTATCAGAGCCATGTTAACAGGGATGTAAGTCAGGAAGATACTACAGCTCTTTTTTATTTGATGCCATTATAAGACAATGTGATAAGTATGAAGGTTACTGTTGATTTTTTGTGGTTCATTATTTCCAAGACAGAGGATTAAACAAAAGGCTGGAATGTGTAGAATACTGGAGAGATAGTAGAAGAGGACGTGACAACTAGTAGATAAAAAATAAGGGCAAAACTGTTTTAGTAATTTTTCTTTCTACTGCTTGTTGTAATGAGCTTCATAATTTGGTATATGTCTTCTGTACAAAAGGAATACCTTTTGCCCTTGCATTACATTTCTACGCAGTTTTGCCTATGCAGCGATGTAAAGGTCATTTCAAGGCACTCACATTGGCTATCTTGCTACCCACTTTGCTTGTGCAACTACAGTAGTTGTCCACATGTTCCTGTTTCCTTTTTGCCTAAATTTATGTCTTGATCATAGTTCTGTCTGAAGGACAAAATTTCCCTCTTAGATCTGCACATCGAAGCTCAACTCTAATAAGCAGCTCTCACTTTGAGTGGATCACCCAGTGACATCAATGGGACTCTTGCATGCAGGGTAAGAACAGTGTATTAGAGGTGAGCTTTACTCTGTAGATTTCAGAGGACCTCTCTGTCCTAAGTATGAATTTTTTTTTTTTTAAAGTGTAGACCATATCTTTACATGCAGCTTCTACATTTGATGCTAGTGCACGGCGTAAGGTTATTTATTTTATCCCTCTGATAACAAAACAGTGATGCCAACACAGGAAGGTATAGCTTAAACAGTAGGCCAAAAATTTATACATATTGTTGAATGTATCTAGACACATTTAGTCCATTGTGTAGACACATGGGCATTGATGTGTTTAGAGAATGCTAAGGGGAATAAAGGAAGAGACCCAGGTCTGTCAAAATGTTTGGGTCTCTGCCTCCTGTTTGTGTGTCTGACTGGCACGGAAATTTTGCTTTTGAAGTAGCGGTACTTGGCTGTACCAACCATACTCCAGTTTGGACAAGCACATGACAAGTAAATCCACATTTTTGAGCCCTATCTTTGATGCTGTGAGGAAGGCAGAAAAGTCTGCTCAGTTTCAGTCAACCCAACTTTTATAGGAAAATTCCTCTTACTCCTCCAAAGCAGGCAAGTGGCTAAGTGTGGATCCAGTGTAGGAAGACAGAAGTGAGCTCTCAGTGCCTATACGTAGAGCTCGAATCCAGCCAAACGGACTGGAGGGAAGCAATGCAAGAGCGATCTCAGAAAGCAGTTCCTAAAAGATAATTGCACAACCTTATTAGTGCCACATTCTTTCTCCTGAATCAGACCAATCACCACATTTAGCTACAGAGTGCGGTATTCCTCATAAATAAAATAACCTGGAAAAGGGGTGGCTATCTTTTAATGTAGATGCAAAAGTGAGTAGTTTCTAGAACAAGGGAGGAAAAGTGGAAAAGAATGAGTGCAGAAAAGTACACTAAATTCTTGTGTGACTGAGATGATTCTTCTGTATTTTTGTATCACAATAGTGTAAATATAAAAGAAGGGAGTGTATTCTTGATATTATGCAGCCTACAGTACAGTTTAACTTGCATTCACTAAGGAAACAGGTGTTTAAGTTGTTAACAGCCTCTGGCTATCTCTCATTATATTTCTGCAAGAGGTTCCTATCCATATGAGAGGGTCAGTAGAACAGAGCAGACCCCCATTACTCCAGTTCCTCTTTATTGCGGGGTTAAGCTAATCTGTCTGATTGTAAACTGAGTTAAGTCAAAGGCAATGTTGTTTTCTGTTGACTGTGTTGCAGGGGTGACAACCTATGGCACAAAGGCAGGTGACAGCTGAAGGGTAGTAGCTGTTAATTCAGTTTTTCTTTCTCTACGGAAAGCAAGGGGTGAAGTGTTTCATACAGATACAGTTCACTAGGTGTGGCTTCTAGTTCAGATTAATTCTGACTTTTGGTGAGTTGCGAAACATCTTTGTACCTTAATATTTCCACTACAAAATACAAGCATGACCACAATAGAATTGCAGTCTCTTTTAACTATATATTGAAGAATTTTGAGATCCTCCAAAGAAAGCACCAAGGACAGTGTTTTTGTAATTCATTACTATTATAAAAACATCAGTGCAAAACCCGTTCGCTACAGTAATTTTATATATGTTGGAAATTTAATGGAATCTATATGGATTTCATATTTCAGGGACTTCAGGTGAAATTACCTGCCTATATGACATACTATAAATTGCTTAATTAGCTGACAGATGAGAGTTACCAAGCAGTCTCTCTCACTTGCTACACTAAAGCTGTGCTATTACAACTTGCTGTACAGTTGGTTTAGTGGGAATTCATTCTTAGTTGTAGTCTGGCTAGCAACATGAATGGAACTGAAGAAAGAACACTTCTGGATGGGACAGCCATCATTAATCTTGCTAATTAGTCATTGGTATCAAGTATATCTTTAAAAAATAAATAAAAATATACATTCTTGGGAACTGGACCTGCACTTAGTACTGGACAACTGCTTCAACTAATTTTAATTTTGAGTTCTTTTTCTCTTTATATTGTTTTGTTCTTTCAATCTAAATATTTTAACTTTTTTCTCAAGGCTGTATGAGGTCCACAGGAGGAAGTCTATAGCTTTCATCTTGATTTATAGAGACGATGATAAAAGTTTAGTCTCACAGCTTGTTGCCCATTTCTCTGCTAGATTGCTGCCTACAGCATATGTTCAAAGACAGGTTGCCCATAGTTGAATGTAGCTTTATTTCAGTAAACATAGCCTACAGTAGAAACATATTGAATTTAGGCTAAACTTGCAGAGAGATTGGGAGAAAAACACTATGTATAGCGTTGCGTTGCAATTAACTTTGTTCTAACATTTATAAGCCTGTGTGGCTATGCTAGAGGGTTAGAAGTGGATGGGGTTCCATCCCCATTTCGGATGTCTGCGGTAGTCATGGTTTGTGGCTCAGGGTGTACAGAAACGAGGTATTGTCACTTGTGTTGTATGAATGTATCTTCTTGTGAATCAATTTTCTCTGTGTCTCAGGTATCTGTATCTCTCAGATATCACAAAGAATGATTTCTGTGCAAGTTTTTCATGCTGTAGAGGAGAAACTATGAAACTGCAGATGAATAAGAAGAGAATTATTCATCCCCAGGAGAGGAAGAAGACTGCTTCTTCATGCTTCCTCAGAAACCCAGGAAGCAATATAATACAGTCATCACTTTGAAATACCCTTCACTGTTACGTATTTTTTTATATCTATATAAAAAACATTTTAATATAATTTATACACATTTATATATTTATACACACACATATACACACACATATGTTTTTTTTATATATGGACTATATACACTGTTATGTTAATAACAGCAAAGGAAGTGCTTACTTTTATTGACCAGTGCCTTCAATGTTAATTAGTTTAATATTAATTCAATAATAAAATTAATATAGTTTATATGTTAGTGATTGCTTACTATAGGAGGGTGTTCTCAGTTTTACCAAAAGAGGATGTGTGCTTATTTTTTTCCTGAAGTAAGCATTCACTGACACTAAAATACAGCATCACCTCACCAAACAAGGACATGTTTAAGTAAAAGAATGCATATGCTTCAGGGTCACTCATTCTTAGTATTCTCTGAATTTATTGTCTGGAATTACTGCAATAAAGCTCTGCTACAGCAGAAAGGCAATTTTTTGCACAGCCCTGTCCATGGGTTGGAGCCCACTCCAGTCAAAATTATTGCAATGCAGAAATCCAAAATTACAGATCTCTTTCAGTATTAAATATTTAGTAATGAAGGGACAGTGTTTATTTTTTTTCTTTCTGTTGCTGAGGTAGGGCTATACAAAGTGCCATACAAAGCTGCATTTCTACTGCTAATGATGGAAGTACCTATCACTGACTTGCAGGACAGACAGCAAACAGATTTGCAGTAGAAGAGATGAAATATTCAGTTTAAATGCATCAGATTGAGTGGAAATTTTTGTTACATTCACTTAAGTTAGTTGAGACAGAATGAAGTGAAGGATGTTACTAGAACTACATGGTGAAGTAGTGGTTCATTAAGATCATCATCCATAACCTGCCTGTCGCACACCCCTTGTTGAGACCAGATTGTCTGCTGTAGGAAAGTTCAGATTAATCTATCCCTTATGTTGTCATACTTGCTGGAGTGGCAGATTAAGATTCTATTTTTGGTGCCTAATTTCTAAATTAGCAGTTTTCATCAAACCATGTTTACTGCTGTCACAGAAGAACAAGCTGGGATGTGCACAGTCTCACTGAGTGACATGTAATTATAAAAAGCTGAGGATGTGCCCTTGTGCTTGCTAAATGAGATGGTAGCAGTTCTTTTCCTCTCTGAATATACTGATGAGCTCTTTTTTGTGTATATTTAGTTGGCACATTCTTTAATAGTTAAAGTACTGGGAGGTTTTTTCCTATCACCAACTGGTAATTGGTCAAATCTAAAGGAGGTTTTTTCCTTACTTTAATAATTTTCTTTTTCTGAATCTTTTGTACTGTTCCAGTCCCTGCTAAGTGGGTAGGCTTACTTTATATATTGTAGTTGTTTGAATACAGTTTTCGTTATTGAAAAGTAGGAGAAAATGGCTTTCTCAGCTCATATGAAAAAAGATGTCAGTCCTCATAAGGTTAAAACATATCTGTGACTGGCTTGCACCGTCCAGCCATGCAAAGGGCTGAAGGTTCAGGAACGCTTTTGCAGGAAAAGTTCTAACAACTGCATCAGAGTGGAGTGAACGATATCATTTTGCTTCCTGAAGTTATGTTCATTGTAGATATACACTCTCAGTTCTCTAGGGAGTGAATTTGGATTGACTCCCTTTCCTAAAATTAGCCTTTCTGAAAATTGGTACTCTTCAGATAAATTGGAAACAATCCACCAAACTTTTTTTAAGGTCTTAAAAGATGTTAAGCTTCTTTGGAAAAGTCTCATATCAGCTGGGAAGTAACCGTCATAGGGAATGAAAGGTAAAAATGGGGCCAGCAAAACTTGCAAACTGTTAGATTTTGGCAATGAGGAGGGGTTTCTGAGAAGAAAATGTTCGCAGAAAGGAGGATATGCTGAATGTGGAGGGAGAAATCAGGATATTGGCCAAGATCAGTAGACTTTTGTTTACTTTCTTGTGTAGTAACTGCCTAGTGGAACAGAGTAGTTGTCATTCAACATGTAGCCAGGATTCACAGCACATAGCCTGTTGATGTGTAGTGGTAACTCAATTTCAGTTTTAGAGTAGAAAGCATCAAAAAAAGTATCTGGTGATAGCACGCAGTATAAATAGAAAATGTTTTTGGTGTATCTCCATGTTGTGCTAATTAATACTAGTTAAGCAAAACCAATTCAGGTGCTACTTAACATAAGGCAGAATCAGACAGTTTTTTAATAGGTCATCTATATCTCTCAGAGATATTCAGATTAGCGATGGTTTAGGAATTCCATATAATTGTATGAATTGAAAAACATTCAGATTCATCTTAGTAGAGAAATCACAATATCAAGGTACTCATTTGATTTACATTTTGCTATTRCACATATGCCTGGGTGATGAAGGAGTATATTTCTTAAATGTATATATGAAATACTTAAGTATCTTAACAAACTGCTATATATTTAAATACTAATTACACATGGAAATATTATCACAGATTGGACAGAATTATTTTTAACTTCAACATCTTTTATTCTGCATTCCCCTTTTTATCAGGAAGGTCATTCAGGATAAGCAACTGACTCTCTATTAAGACTGCAGTTTTTTAAAGAAGGGTCTAGCAGTCTTGAAAAGGACTTACAATCAGTCCTTTGGATTTCTTGAGATATGTTTGCTGAACTCCTCAGGGAGTCTTTGATATCCTGACACTTCATGTTAGTGCAGTGTGTTTGCCAAAAATATTCTTTGTCAAAGAGGTTGCAGAGCTTTTTTCTGTTTGTTTCTTGAAGCTGCATGGCACACAGATGCCTACAGTGAGAAAACGGGATAAATAAAATGGTGTAAATGTAATTACTGTCAGCTATTTGGTGCAATAACTTGAAGATTTTTCATCAAACAGTGGAGGAGCAGCGGTTCATTTGGAGTAAAATGGTAAACATTAGGTTTTGATTAAAACATCTAGAATCTATACTACGGAGTTCCTTAAAGAGACTCCAACTAGAGATGTTTCAAGTACTCCTATGAAGATGAAGTTATTTCAGATTGGGGTTACTCACTGAGCCCAGGGTAGGGAAGCTATACTGATGTACGTTTAGCAGTATCTGTGGGACTCTCTTTCAATCACAGTAGTACAGTATTATCTCTAGATAACAGTAGATCTGCAAACAATATTTTAGTCCTGAAAATGCTAACACATTCAGGTTGTATTTTCTGTTTCTCTGGTACAGACTTCTTACCTGTAACTTCCAGAAATATAGTCACAGAACAGCACTAGAATAAATCATAGAGATTTCATTCCACTCTTACACTTATAAGTTGTTGCCTAAATTGTCAACACCTCTTCACTATTAGTATTAAGTAAAGTAGCTTTTATAAAATATGAGCAACTCGATCATTTATCTTAAGCCCCGATCTATCTTCTTGTTGTTTTTAAAGGTAAGATATAATATTAAGTGAAAATAGGAATTGCTTCCCTGAGGAAATTTTACTGTGATCAAAGCAACCTGACTGTGCATGAGTGAAAACAATGCCTAGCTTAATGAAATTTAAAATAAATTAGATAAATAGATGAAATGGAGGATTCCAAACAAATTGTACAGTAACTCTGAAGAGTGAATGCAAAATACTGAGCCTTCAGGTTGAATGCGGAGGCGACAATAGTACTAGTAAACTAGCTCATGAAATGTATTCTTTTGAGGAATGTGGAAGTGGCTTTGGGAGAGGTGGACACTTGATTATGTTAAATTGCTTTTGGAGTGATATAGGTGAAGGGTGATGAGAGAAGAGACTAAATCAAATGAGCAGGGAGGAGCAGAGTTATGTAGAGCCTCCAAGGTGAGGGCAGAAAGACTGAACTTTAATTTAAAATCTAACTTTTTGCAGAAAACATAATTTAAAAAAATCTATATTTCTTAATAAATGGAAGATTGCTATGCAGGCAATAGAGTCTGGTTCGAAAGTAATTCTCCCATCTTCAGGCCTTCCAAAGAATAAACATGAAGTGGGCCAGAACTAAATGTCTGCCACATCCAAATACAGCTTGAACTTAAAATAATTGTTAATTTCTAATTCTAGTTTAGAAGTCATAGGCTTCAAGGGATTTGCTGTTGATTGACTTAATAGCCTTTATACTTCTCATAATACCTCATTTCTGAGAGGCCTGGTTTGTATGTTCTACTCACAATCTCAGGATTATATTGTTTGCCAGATTTGTGTCTGGGAAATCGTTCTTCCCAGATCAGATTGATGAGKCAATGGACCATTTGTAAGGGTCACTTAAGTATAATTGCACTGTTTGATTTGTGCAAATTTTGTCAGTAAAAGTGTTTCAATATTTAGGAACAACTTTTCTTCTTTGCTTTTATCATCCAGTCTGTGGGRACAGAGATCGCTATATTCGTTTAGGAGTGTCTAACGATTTTCTTTGCTCCTCCTCTCTAGGAAGTCTTGCTTGCCATGTGGAGAACCAGAGAAAGGTAAGAAAGACATTTTTTTTAATTCCTGTCTATCTAACCATCTGTCTCTGGGGGAAAAACACAACTTTCCTCAGAAGACTGCTCACAAGGAGGTTTGAAACAATACCTCACTGATCGGAACCTTTTGCAGGTAAACACTAGGGTATTCCAGGGTGTGACACGAATGCAGATGTAGCTGAATAATTGCCAAATTGCTCTGCACATAGTCAGCCAAGGCTAGGAATTGTTGTGATTTTGCCTGTTTCATATAGCCTTCAATTTAACTTTAGACTCTCTTCTCTTCCTCCACCCCACTAAACCTAGGTGGATACAATTACTTTGTTTTGAATGCATTTCAACTTCTGCAATTAGTTTTTTCAGCAGAAGAAAAATATCAAGTGTTAGGTTGACTTAAAAGTCTCCCATTTTTTTCCTCTCTGTTTTCTTCAGAGAAAGGTAGGAACAGGTTTTTGGATCCTAATGTATTACACTGACGTCTGTATAGCACTTACTCTTTTGTGTCTGATGTGATGGCCAGCAAAATGCGCATGCTATTGAAATTATGTTTTAATCTTTTAAGCCTAGTTCTTTAATCATGGTGTAGTGATACCAGGACAAACATTGTCTGCTTATTTTTTTGTAGATCTCCATCCTTGTCTATATCCATCTGTTGTCATGCTTTCTCCTTAGGCAGATGCCCAAACAAGTAGTCTGGGGAGCAAATATAATAGAGTTAGGGTCAAATGCCATTTTACATTATATGCTAACTGTGTTGCAATATTTAGCAAAGTCTTTGCTATCCAATAGCTGTACAAGTGTATATATTATAATTTTAAAGATGCAGGTGTGAGTAATTCTTAATAAGAGTTGTGGTTGTGTGTTAGGCACAAAAGCTACACTGCCCGATATCACCTTTCTTAAAGGTAGGATAGCCTCCACTGGATTCTTTCAGTGGCTTTTAGGTCTGTTTCTCTAGACAGAAGAAAAAAGAACAGATGGTCCAAGTTTTTTCTGGTTCTATAGTAGTCCATGGCTAACAGGGTAGACCTTTCTTGACCACAGATTGGACACAGTAAGTGGGGTTTGGGGAGGTGGCAGGGGAAGAAGAGTGGGGAATAAGGATACTGAATAGTATGGGGTCTTCAGATAACGGAGTATCTGGGGGAGCTCAAAGTCGTACAGCTTATCTCGACTGCAGACACTTAAAACATGAGCTTAATGGAAGCATCATAGGAAGTGACAGGAATATAAAAGACAATCATATGTTATCATGCATCACGAGTCAGGCTTACTTAGTTTTCATCCCAAGTATGTCTTTGACCTGTATGGATTTTCATCCCATCACTATTTCAATATCCTAAAATCAGATAATTTTCTGCTACATTACTGTTTTGAAACATTCAGCTTTCAAACATCCACATTCAGGGCCATCGTTCGTACAGCACTTCATTAGGAAACAGTTTGAAAGTTGGAGAGACTCCTAATTTAAATCAATTAAAAGGAAAGTTGTCAGTTGCATTTTCAGTGCTCATCTGCACCTTTGCACTATGTGAGAGGAAGAGGATTTCTGTCTTATTCAGTCCAGCCACTCCTCAGACTTAAACTGGTCCTCAATTCAGGAAGTAAAGCTGGGAATTAGGAACAGATAATTGTGCAAAGCACCAACAGGAAAGCTGCAGCRTAAGTGCGGCTTGTTAGCTGAGATCATTACCCAATAAGCTCTTTTGCAGTATCATATAAAAAAAAATATTTACATCTACTGGATGTAAACAGTTAAGTATCTTTCTATTACCTTGGATAYACCCCCCCCCGCCACCCATTGGTTTTGCCAGTGCAGTGTGGCTATTTTATTTTTGTGATAGTATTTTGTTTTGATTTGAGCAGGCTGGTAAACAACTGAGCTGTGACAATTACTTCAGTAGTTTGTTTGGTTTTATTTCCTCCTTGGGACAGTCTATGTAACTGAGTTTGTACTGCCTGTTCCTCAGGCAAATGTTTCGGTATTGGAAATACTATCTTCTAGACAACTTTATATTAAGATTTTGTATATTTTATTCTTCACATTTCTATATTTTTTCTACTGCTGCTTCTTTCCAATCCTTTCGTGTCTGTTAATAGAAATGACTTACAATTACATTTTGTTATTAAGAGAAAGGATATGCCATTAAAATGCACCATTACAAGAACTTTATTGTATGTGTATGAACTTTAGAACAGACTTCTGTGCTCAGATAAGCCTTAATATTTTTCTCAACCCCCTTTCTGTCCCAAGTGCATACTGTACTTTCATTAAGATACAATGCAGTTATGTTGAATTCTGCGTTGGTATTTTGAGTCGTTGGTTACCTCAGCCAGTATTATCCAAGGGGAGAGTCAGTTTATTCAAAATGTATTGTTTCTGCTTTTGCCTAGTTCTACTGAATACATGAAAATGTTTTCAACACGATGGTACTGTTTCACACAAAGAGGGAGGGTTATTTAAAAGGAATAAAGGCAAATGCCCAGTTATAGCACCTTTGGTTCTTCAGTGAGATTGACTTAGCTGTACAATAGCTGGTGCAAACGTCAGTCACTGTGTCCCCATTTTATTGTTTACTGAGGGTGCAAATGCAAAATAGGACTTTTCTGGAAAAAATTCTTGCCATTACCATTTGTCTGTCTATGTGCAGTTTGGAATGTAGTTTAGAGAAAAACAGGTTATATTCTATTCTAGCTTGTTCTGCTTTTAATAATTGTTACTCTTCCAAATTTTAACACATTCCTTTGTCATCCCACATATCTATGGTAATGGTGAGATGCACTTCCTTCAATGCTAGTCTGTTCTGTTAACAATCCATATGAGTGACACAGATTAATAAAATGTGGCATTTCAGGATCCAGAGTAAAATATGAAATAAAAAATGACTGTTTGAGGAAAAATTAGTCATATGCAGAGGGACCTATTAAAGTTGCCTCACATATCAAGCCTTTGTTCTGAGCATGTGTGACTGGAAGTGCAAAGCTAGGCTGTCAGAATTTGTTTAGCTAATGATTCTAACTTGTTAAAATTTTAACCATGGCTCCTTTTGTTGTGCTTCAAAGGATTCATAATGCTTTTTATATTAATTTGTCTTATATTCTTGAAAATACAATTTTTTTTAGTTATTTGGACATTGACTTGACTGTTCGGCAAATACTGTTTATATGTAATTTTGATTTTGAATATGGGTTTCAGTGTAAAAAGAGTCTGCATAAAATTCGTAGCTCATACACAAGCGCTTTTTTGTTATCCACTAAGATACAAGATCCAAATCAAGTGTGAGAAAAGCTTGAAGCTAGACTGTGAGATGTGAATGCTAAAATCTATCACAATTCATACTGTCAGAGAAATACACATTTAAAAATCCTTGGTCACATATAATAATAGGCTGAAACACAAATAGCATGCTCAAACATAAAACTTTAAGAACATTTTTGTCTGAGAAGAACTTGAAAACAGTCCTAAAAGTACAATGTGTGAAGGAACTCATACTGATGTTAAGTTTTCAGTGTGGCACTACCAGGCCCATTATCTTTATTCTGTCTCTGTGTAGCAAACAATAATRAGAAAGGATTTCTCTTTCTGTGATAAGCTTCTGGGTAACCATCTGGTTACAAAAATGTAGATGTGGCCCCTTGCCATGGGATAAAGGTGATGCATAACAGTTTTGGTTTATCATTATGTTTGGCACTGTTCTGTCCTCCTATCAGTCCCTGCCCACACTGCAGACATTTTGCTCCCTGAGCTGGTTCCAGAGCCCAGTAGAGTGAATGGAGACGATCCTGTGCTTTTCAACAGGCTTTGCAGTAAGTTCAATTTCATAACCTGTTCCTTACACAAACATTCAAGACACAGAACCTACTTCTCCCAGTATGCATAGGGAGGTGGGCTAACCAATGCCAGTGTAAGGAGAGATGTTTTTAAACAGATACATCCAAACGCAGTTGTTTACGTGTGCATAACCTCTTGGTCATCGTAAAAAGGGCCTCCTGAAACATCTGTGGGAAAAGAAAGACAGCTTTAGAAACACTTTGAGAAGATGGGTTCAAACCAAAAGCAGACATAGTGAACAGTCGTATAAGGYGGGTCTCAGTAAAGCAAAGAACTGAACTTTTTGCTTCTCACCTAGAAAAAGCTGACTGATCAGGAACACCTGATTTCACAGGGAGTATAATTTCTTTTTCATCTGTTTCTGATGGGGTTGAGCTATTGAAGACATTGCACAAGGAAAGAAGCAGTCTTACCCTCCCATTAATCTGCATGTCTCTTGATTCTGCTGGTCTCTGTTAGGACAGTTTCATACCCACCTGTCCATTACTTTCTTTGTAGTAAAATATTCCTGTTAAAAATACAGCTTGCTTGAATTTCTCATGTCATAAAACATTAGAGGGATCGTAATTAAATTATTTACCTGGTCTGTGAGGTGAAAACCACACACAATAACAAATCCCTTTAGTACTAGCAACCAAGAAGTTATTGGTTGGATCTGCTGTCAAACTAAGGAGCACTAAAAGGAAGGTATAGTCAGGCATGAGTTGGGCCACAGAAACACGCAGGAGGCAGTAGCATTTAAAATGCACTGTGCTCACAACTATGCTATGTTAATAATTGTATTTTTATACCATATTGACTGGCCCAGGTAGATTGCATTGGTATTAACTGTAAGTATAGAAAAATGTGTATGTATAGAAATCCGTGCAATTAAATTGTTATAAAAGATGTGTGAATCCTGAAGCACATACATACACATTCAGTACATGCTTTGTATTTTCTTTCTGATATAATGAAGAAAGAAACTACAAGGAGAACTACACTCTAAGCAATGCAAAGGACTTCCTAGTATTTTTGGAAAATATTATGTATAGAATAGCATGCCACTGAATGTAGAATCATAGAATCATTAAGGTTGGAAAAGACCTCTAAGATCATCAAGTCCAACCGTCAGCCCAACACCACCATGTCCACTAAACCATGACGTGTCCCAGTATCCGTGTCCCAGTATATGTATTATACTATACCCAGTATATGTATTATACATATATATATTACACTATACCCAGTATATGTATTAACGTGTCCCAGTATATGTATTATTTGCATTTTTAGAATTCCCGTTGTATTTACCAGAGCCAAAGACTGGTTGCCAGTGTCAAATAGTGACCTTCTGAACCAGTCTTTCCATCCTTTACACAGTGACAACTTTGTTCCTCTTCATGTGTGAAGCTTGATATTGTGCTCCCTTTCTGTCTCTTTAGAGCAGAGATTTTGTCATGGCAGTTACAAGTGAGCATATGGAGGCAACAGCCTTTTGGGCATCAGAAGCTGCAGCATCAGAACAAGCCACATTAGTAGACTAGATGAAGGATGCTTCCTTGTTGATAAATATCATGTAAAGTGTTCTATCTGMATGAAAATGTGTGTAATTTTCTATGCAAAACCAAGGGGATTCCTAACCCTCTGCCCAAATTGGAAATGCGCACTCAAGTATGTGGATGGCCTAAGATGCCTGTATGCTATGGCATATTTTTGGATTTATTTTTGATTAATACCATGCTTCAGTGCATCCATCTGTCTGTGTACTAAGCGCAAGTTTCAAAGGAAGATAAGTGATATACATCAATTAAAAATGCAGGCAAAGTTTAGGACTTCAGCAAATTTCAATGACTTTTTAATAGTAAGGTGTTGCCAGATTGAAATGATAAACAAGTTTATGCAGTTTTCAAAATAAATGAAATCCATTTCATAAATGTAATTAATAAAAAGCTGTGAGGCTGAATAACGCTTCTAGCTCTCCTTGTTCCAAGAGATCAGGAAAACACAAGAGATAGGCAAAAGATATTTTGTTGTCATAATAGTCTAGGATGGACTTGGTTAGATAACTGCAGTAATTTCCCAGAGACTAAGCAAATAATTTCAGAGTAGTTTGGCAGGTCTGCCRTTCACAAAGCAAAAGCTATGTCTGTATTTTACCATAGACACATTTTAACCTACCCTGCAAACTCTGCTTCAAAAGTCAAGCTTCCAGCTTTCCTGAAGCTGCGCCTTCAAATCCATTTTGAGCAGTGGATGCATTGTTTGTGTCAGGCTTGGAAACACAAGCTATTAGCCTAGAAGTTACTCGGTGAAATAAAAAAAGCAAAAAGTCTATAAGAAACTTAACCCATACAGTTTAGCAATCACTAAACCAGCTAACAAATAGAGACTATTTAAATTGCTTCACAATGCCAGTTGCTTGCAGGATACCTGTCATCCTCTTGATAGGTTAAAAAATAATCTATTTGCAACTCTAAGGTTGAAKAATGCAATGAATTTAGCAAGCTCAAGCCTCACTGCACTTGTCTTTCATGCTACCAAATGTGTCCCTTTAAGATATTATACTGTTTCACACCTGATTGAATAAAGAATTTAAGAAGATATCTTCTCACAGTATATCTGTTCTTAAGTCTCTTATCATTTCTTAATGTTGGAACGCATACGTCCCAATATCCATGGGGCAGTTGGAAAATATTTATAAAAAATGTCATGGCCGATGCTTTTAAAGCTTTATTTGAATATCTAAGGAATAGATAAAAAAAATTAGAAAGAAGAAAAAATTAGACTGCTTATCTGCAGACAAATACTCTCTATACCATAGTATACGCCTTTGAAAATAGTGGTTAATGACATAAGAAGGGTCAGTAAATTGCAACCTTAGAGCAATAGTCTAACAACGACCAAATTTGTCACTAGTGTAACTCCATTACAGTTAGTCAAATTACAGTTGAAATGATTTGGCCCAATGAATCTGCAAGTAATGTCTTCTGAGAGAATGAAGGACATACGGTTACTGGGTATTTTAACAGTGATGTTCTGTGACAAGTTTCTGAGTTCTAATCTATATTGTGTGAAATCAAATGGACCTTGCACAGCAGAAATTTATGATGTGCTTACATATCCGTATCTTCCTTAAAGATTGCACATTGCTAAATACCTAAATTATCTCAATATTTCTGTATTCTTGCATAGTTATTTCTAGCTTAAATTTATAATTTTATTAAAGCAATGTGGTGGTTGTGGTGCATTCAGCCAAATTTCAGTGCATATGTATGTTTACAAAGGTGTTGATAGATATTTATACCTATATACATAGGTATAGATATTGCAGACGTACCAAGCATCTGTAACGTTTTTGAGCTCTAAATAATTCAGTGTGTTTGGAGGTATTTGAAACAAAAACTGCCTTGGGATATCAGTAGGTCATACATTCAGTGAGAATCGGCTTCTCCATTAACTAGCACTGGCATTGAATCAATATAGTGTGAGTTATGCTGGCAGCTTGTTCATTTCAGCTTCGTAAAAATGTGAAATAAATATCCAAATTTCACAATGGTTTATCCAAAGCAGAAGGAATCTCGGCAACTAATTTTGCGTACGAAATTGGTGAAAGGCTGAGGACAGCAACAGAGCTCAGGACCTTGGACAATTCTTCATGGATAGGGTTTTGTGTAGAGAGGTTAATAAGCATTATAGTTTTCCTTGTTTCTCATCACACTTCTTTTCTGTTTGGGTGTTGTGGGGTTTTTTTTAGAATCAGGCTCTATATGTTAAGAGCCCATTTACATGCTTGCAAAATTCACTGAAATTCTGTAAGCCACTGATTGAGGTAAGTATGTAAAAACACATATAGGGAGTGGAAATTTCTGCTTTAAAAGACTGATAAAGTTTTTGCTCAAGTGTCATGAAGAGGAAGCTAAATTAAATGCTTTTAATGATACGTGTCTGAGGTTGCAAAATCTCACACAACACAAGATCAGCTTTCACGTACTTCAAGATACCTGTGTTTGTGTTACTTCATATGTGTGCAAAATATTCCTGGTCAGATCAAAAGCGTTTAGCATCAGTATATGTTAGGTTCTTTTCTGCTTATAAACTGTCTTCTACAGCAAACTGACCTTTCTCTGAATAGGTCAACATCTGACAGAGCCCAGGGACCACCGTCTGACCTATGTTACAATGATGAATTTCTAGAGTATCTTCACTGATGTCAGTACAGCTACTCCATTATATACTGGTGTGAGAGCAGAAATTTCACTGGGAGCTGCCTTCGAGTATCTACGTAAACAGTTTAAAACCTTTAAATCAGTTTCTTTGCAATGGTAATTAATTAAACAAAGGCTTTAAATGTAGCACTTGCACTCTGCCAGAAAAAGCGAAGGACCAGGTCAGAGGAGATGGACTTGTAGGTAAAGAAATCTTCTAACCTTTAACCTTAGAGATTGTAATTTGTGTTCATATTGGAGACAGCTGTCTACAGAGACACTTACCAAAATGATTTTGCAAGGCTGTGTGATTGCCTATGGATAAACAGAGTCTACCTGTTTTCTTTGCTAGTTATTTTATAATCTCTGTAAGAAGTAAAATTGAGATGGATATTCCGTTTTAGAAAGAGGAAAATAAAATTAGTTTACTTTGAATTAAGAATGGATATTACTGACAGGCTCCATCACAGATGATCAGTGCAAAATTGATGTTATATATTACTTGACAATTTTTCTCTCATTGAAATTAAAGAAATTTAGGATGCTTTCAAACAAAGCTGTGTCTAATTCTCTGGAAGTGCACTTGTCTGCCTTGAGGGACCTTCAGAAATGTCTATTTATGATAAACCACTTCAAGCATAAAGTTTTCAGACATGTAGAATGTTAGCAACTATAAAGAAAAACCATGTCTGTTTAATTCAGATCATTTTCCAATTTATGTAAATGAAAGGCTTGCAGCTTTTTTTTYCTTTTGCCCAAGATTCCAATTTTCAGTGCTTTATTGTATCAAAACAGGCAAACAAAAATGGATGCATTTACTGAGATGTGTGTTTAACACCAAACTCAGGGCAACAGGTACAATCTTCCAAAATATCATTGGGATTGGCTTCACATGACACTGCCATCAGTAAGTCCTCCCAAATGGTTAAATTCAGTCCAGATTCAGTGTTTGATCTCAGGTGTTATATATTATTTCACATCCATTTAGGACGGTTTTGTTGTGTTGATTTAGACCTTCTGCCAGGCTGATTTCTGATTTGAGAACATTGAGGAGTAGTGTCTGAGAGGGAGCTATAAAATCCAGCAGAGTGATGGTGCCACTGTGTTCAGCAAGCCAAATAACGGTTCCACCGTGATTCTCATTACCTATGTATGTTATGCCTCTTCTGTGGTGAGTGAAACATGTTAGTACCTTAAAAGTTTCTCCTTTATTTTGCTGATTGATATCACTCACGTTCTCAGTTGGTACAACAGAAATACACAATTTTTAAAAAAAAAAAAAAAAAGAAAGAAAAGGTAACTAGTCTCATACATAATAGGATCATTGTGCAATTATTTTTCCTTCCAAAACTGTAGTTTTTTATTCCCTACCTGTATCCTTCATTGTTCCATAGATGGTGAACCTAAAACTTGCAGCATACCACTGAGCTTTCTCCCATATGCTCTGTGTGTATGTGTTGTGTATACATATACAAGTATATGTAAAATTATATATAGTGAGAAAGAAGCAATTACTCCTCAGGCTGTGTAACTGTCCTGTGCATGGATGGGAGTGGTCAGGTTAAAAGCGTATGGGATGAGTGGAAGCTTAAACCAGGTTATATAAGTAAGTAATATATAAAATTTTTTGTGGGGAAGATGTAAAAGATTATTATTGGATAAAACTGCAGACAGTGGACTAATGAAGTTCCTTTATGTACTCAGGAAATTGATTTGTTTTTAAGGTGAAGGTCAGTCTGTGAATGAAGACATCTGAAGCAATGGTCATGATAGTAATGAACCAGCTACAGTGTCATCCTTTCACTCCTTGGGTTATGTTTGCTTGCATTGAATACTTTGCAATGGATTTTTCTCAGAGATCCAATACTGTCTATGACACGGCAGGTAGTTTAGTGAAGGTCCTGGTTCTTGATCTGTAATCCCAGAGTCCCTGAGAAACTCATTTAATATCAGACAGCTCTGATTTCACCAGGGTGTATGTATTTAGTGGACTCTATATGAAAAAGAATAACTATATTAGGATGGTATTCTGCCACGTTGTGTGCTTAATTGATCACATCCATGAGCTGAAGTTTGAAGGCAAGGAAGTACAAGTACAGGGCTGGAATGCTTGAACCAATAAGGATCGCATTCATTTCATAAAAATCTCTGCTGGGTATTTTTAGATAGAATATTCTTCGTGATTCCCACATAGGAAGCATAGATATGAAACTACACTATAGTGTTTTGGTCATTTAAATTCTGAATTCAGCATTGAATCCAGCATGGATACAATTCATTGCCTGAGGTTTCCTAGCTACACAGAATGCACTAATAAGATGCACTAAAATAGAGAACACTCCCAGACCTTGTGCAACACTGGTTTTACCTGTGCAGTTTACAAGTGAGCATGTAGAGCTACAGACAGAAAATATATGTGAACAAATGTCCTTACAGGAAAATACAGAGTAAATACTGAAGTAAAGAATATCAGTGAGACTATATGCTACAGACTGATTTTTTTTTTTCTTTTTTTTCACTGTGCTCGAATATTGTTGAACCAGCTTGAAAGCTCAGGCAAAGGTGTGGCTTCCCTATGGCAGAGACAAAAGACAGGATTAAGAGCTATTTATTGTTCTGGGGATGAAAACTGGTTTACACAGTGCAGTGGCAGATAAATACTGAAGAAGCATAGATTTAACGCATAATGTGTTCTAAAATTAGGCAAAAAGGAAATCCAAATCATGTGGTGTTTCTTAATGTTGGTGAATGACTTCCATTTCTTGGCATCACATATCTAATAGCCTCATAGTGCCTTAGTAGAAACGTTATACAAGTATAATCCAATAAGGCAAAATGCTAAACTAAAGAGCCAGTAAACTTGAGATAAAAGCTGTTAATCCCATGACCCTTTAATAGGAAACACGGAGCAGAGATTACCAAGGCACAGCAAATGTTTCTGGATTGTTATATGCACAGTTTTCTTGATTTGGCACAAACTTGTGTATTTATTCATACAGAGTTGAAGTAAGAACTAGAGTTAAACAAATAGGGTATAATAAATTAAGGGATGCGGGTTGTGGGTTTTTTAGCCCTGCTAAATTTCATTGAACAGGTAGGTCTGCCTGCTTTTCTTTTTGTTTTGCCCCATTCTTTTTCTCAATACGATTCTTTTGAAGAGTTTTCTATGAGTGCAATGTTTTGTGTGGGAACGTTGTGCTCTGTGTTATGGTAGCTTACAGTCCTGATAGTCATAAAAAATGGGTGCAAAAGATTCTAGTGCCTTGCCCTTTTTCCTTTTTTTTTAGTGTATTTAAGACAGCTGTAAGAAAGAAACTTTGTATCTGGTTTTATGTAGTGTTCTGCCCAACAACGATCCCTTGCTTTTCAGCTACCTAGTGCATATTTGGGCTTATTTATTTGACACAAGGCTGCTTTGTGTTGTGTTTTGTCATCTTGGAGTACAGGCCAAAGACTTTGGATCTTGCTATGCATGTCCATGTTGCCAGCCCTCCATTAAATAATGTGATTCCTAATTACACACCCATTTAAAGCCTAGCAGTGCCTCTGAAATTTTATTGACATCCTCAGYGACTAATCATGATCTAGACAGTGGTCCTTCCATTTAAGTATACACCTATCCTTCATTTTCATGGATGTTGTACATGTATGTACACTGGTTTGGGTTGTTTTACTTTATTTAGACAAGAATGTATAGATATTTATCATTAAACAGAAATATTTTCTACCCTCTGCAGTGTTACAAGAATAAGTTCTTAACTTTATCTCTAGAGAACAACCAACCACGGAAACATATTGTTATCAGTTTTTTAATACTGGCAATCTGGAAAGGTAGATATTGTGCTCACTTTGTCAGCACAAATATGGTATAGACTTTATTAATGTTTACATTAGAAGCCCTAATTTACTTATTTGCAATTACTGTAGCAGTTTCTGAAGGCAGCCAACTGAAATACAGGTTTTGCATTGTTGCTTCAGATATGACTAATTTGTCATTGAAAAACAAAAAAAGATTACTTTAAGCCTCTTTGTTGGTATTTTAGTTGTACATTATCAAACATGTACTGGTCAGTCCAGTTTCAAACTATATACTGGATTGAAGGAACATTTGAGAGATGATGTTTATTACAGAGAARATAAATTGGTATAATGCAATATTTAAAAATACAGATTTCTGATGAAGGCTGTCCCATAGCAATGACCAGTGAGCAGCAAGGGAGCAGTGAGAATATATATAGATACATGTATTCCTAACATACACATTTGCTATAGATAAACATAATGCATTGTAAAGTAAGTTCCAGCAAAGGGGAAGGTTTCCTCACTGGTGTGGATCAAAAACCAAGGCCATAGTTACAGTGGACATTTTGACTTTGTTTGACATTAGGGAGTGAACTTGAACCAAAATCTGAACTTTTGACCTGTGCTGTTTCTTACTGTCAGCGACAACTATGAGCTTGTTTCTGTTTATTTTCCTTTGACAAGAGGCCTGAGTGTCTTAGCTCCTCCAGAAGGAGGACATATATCAGAGGATAACTAAGTGATGAAATCCAGGTTTTACTCCCTACCATAAAATGACCTTTTTAAAAGTGCATCATTTGGTGCTGTAGTATCCATTGATTTGTACTAATGTCTTTTTATCCTTTAGAGCACCATGAAAACTCTGTGGAATTTAATCCTGTAACTCACACAGGTGTGCTAATAATTCCTGCTTAATAAGGGCAAAACTTAAGTCTTTCCTTACTCAGAAACTATGCTAGTTATTGTGGAACCAACGAAAATGCAGAGGGGGAGTAGGTTTTTGTGTCAACTCTTTGATTAAAATGTGATAAATTTTAGAAGATTCTGTTTTATAATTAATTAGTGTTTCCTACAGAGAAGCTACAACTAGTGTCTGAAAATAGTGTTGCAGGTTAAAAAACGCAAAAAATAAACTCAAGGAAAAGAAAAAAGAACCAAAGGCTGGGCATTAACAAAATGAGACTGGCAAGCAAATATGTTCACATGCTTCTGTTACAATGGTGTTTTATCACTTAGCTTATGAAAGGCAACTTAGTCTCTTAGGCTACCTTCATGCAATGAAAGAATTGTTGCAGTCTCTAGTTTGTAGCCTCCAGGCTGATAAATTTAGCAGCTCAATGAGTGGGTGACAGAAAGGTCAGCTTACTGACAAACTATCCTATGTGTCTTTACAGATATGTAACACATTGATTGACTGCTAGAATACATATTAGTTGTGATAGAAACCATATGTCGTCTTACTTTAGGCTATGGATTCATCAGGTACAGGTGACATATATAGTTATCTGTAGTGTCATGAGCCCAGAGATGGAATGACTGAATGAACTAAGACTTTGTTTGAAACGTTGGGAACATACCAAAAGGTTCAGCAATTCATTCAGTTAAGCATACAGAATTGTATAGCCTACTTGAAACTCATACAAATGAGATAAACTTCCTGGGCTTGAAAAATAGGGTTGTAGTATTAATCTTGAAAAATGTCCTCCTTTGGTATTTCTGGTATATTGTTTTCTAAGTAAGCCAGTAATAATAGGAAGAAAAGATTCCCTTAGAAAACTTCTGCATGGTTGTTTTCAATGGTTGTACCAGCATTGCAAAGAAAAATATTTCGAGACTGCCTGTCCCAGTGAGCTGTGAAGAAAATGAAGTGGTTGATAGTTCTTTCCCTTTCCATCTCCTAACTTTCTATGAAATTCCTGGCATGTATCTTAACTCAATATCTGGGGCTGTGGAGATTTTCTTGCAAGTTTTTAAAAAAAACCTTTTTTCAGTGGTTAATCTCCTCTTTGTTTCAAGAGAAAATTCTTAAGTATTTTCTTGCTGAAAAGAAAGCACTTAAAGAATGATCTTCCATTTCCATTTCAATTATTAAAGCATTCTGCTAAAGTTCTTATGCTTTCCAAGCAAAGCCCTCACTTTCAGATGCTTACTCARTAGAAGAATACAAGTCTCCAAATTTTGAGATTCACCCAGCAGTTGTTACTATAAAAGTACTTCTCTTTTTTTATTTTTTTTTTTTCTCCACAAAATGTTGGCAGCCATTTGAATTTTTCCTATAAAGTGGAGTTCCTATGAAATGTCATAATAAATCTCACCAAGTTTCCTGATAAACTTGTCAACAGTTAGGAATCTCGTTGTCAAGAAAAAATAAAAAATTAATGTGTTTCCCATCTGTAATGACTAATTTTACTGAAGCTATCATTCTATGGAAGTACTTCTACTCCTCATGCATTCTGGCTAGATGCTTGTTGTGCCTGAGCTGCTTGAAATGCAGAAATATGTTACATTTGGGCTTCCAACTGCTATATGCAGTGAGTTTCTATCATTTCAGTATGGTATCATTTCAATACAGTGCTACAGCATACACTTGTGCTGTCTTTTCCTTCTGTCTCCACAAACAGCTGGTTCTTTTAAAAAGGACTGAGAATCAGGACACTGAAAACTTGGCATGTGCCTTTTATTTTAAACAAACATGAATGATATTAAGTATGGTCTTCCAAGCTATTCATCATTATTAGTGTCATTTGGAGCTGGACTTCTCCCCGCTTTGTTTTTAGTGCGTTTCCTTCTTGTGGAAAATGCCAGATTGACAGCCTTGAAAACTGAAATCCCTCTGTTTATCTTCAGGCTGCAATAGTATAGTCAATGACAGCACAAACATCCCCTCTGCCTCATCAATATGCCTGAAGTGTGAGTGAAGGTAGTTCAGTCTCCATGGCCATTAAATCCTGTTGATTCCATCAATAAGGATGCCAGTTACTGAAAGATGTCATAGTGACTTTGTGATCCGAATGACTGCTCAAAAAACAGTAGATTGAGACACCAAATTCATCTCACATACCTCYGTGCATATACGGTGGTAATGGTTTTCATTCACGGTGAATCTGGGATGGATTCAAAAGCTGTCTTAGATTTAAAGCTTTCTAAAATTCAATAACCATTCCCCTGAGCCACACAGTCCCTTCACTTACTTGAGAAACTTGTTCATGTTTTTTAACAGGTTCCTTTTCATGTATGAGGTCTTTATTGTTTTCAGTAGCTTTCTATCAGTAGGAAATAGTTTCTAGGATCTGTGGGACATGTGAATAAGAATACTTAAAGATTTACTTGAATGTAAAAAACTGCATATCATCTGGTATGCATGTATTTGTTTCATGCTGTTAAACGAGCTGCAGATACCTGTCTTTAATTTGAGTTCTGACCCTGCTTACATCACCAACGGGGGTTGCAAAAGTATAAAAGACTGTAAGGAGAGCAAAGTGTAATTGGGTAGCCCTCAGCAAAGTCATCTTGCTTCCTGCCTCAGTTTCCCTAACTAGAAACAGGGGATAGCAATGCTCAGTGACATGAGATTTTAAAAACTGATCAGTTTATATTTGAGTATTTTATCTGGCATGTAAAATGCTAAGTATTATTGCCACCTAGTTAAGCTATGTATTAGTCGATTAAAAATAAAAGGGGTATCTTTTAGATTTTTGGTTGTAATAAGACTTCCAGGCCACTGAAATGTGGTGTAGATAATTTGCTGTCATCTTTTTTGTTTCAGAATGCTTCCCTGGAAGAGAAATACTCTTAGAAAATTCAAATACAAGTAATAGCAAAGTTTTCTTCAAGAAAAACCTGTAGAAAACATACGAGCTTCATTAGTTATCAGGCAATATTTAATTGAACTAGTATGCTGAATAGATGCTGCTCACTAAAGGATGCTTTTGTCTAAAAATGGTTTTGAGCATAAAGAAAAAGAAAATGAAGAAAAAATTGTAGAAAACTTACCTGTGAAAAAGAAACCCATATTTGGCCTGAAAAAAAGACTTTTTTCCTAGCATCCCAGGAGTTCCATGTCTAAGATAAGTGTTAATGGTATGCACAGTCTTTTCACTGGAAAGGCTTTGTGTAATCAATAGAATGAGAAAATTCTCAATCAATACCCCAAACTCGCATGACTAAAATGGCTGTAGAAGAAATACTTTGGAGCTTCATTTACTTTAGAAGGTAGCTCCACAAGCATGTCAGACAGGCTATCCATAGTATCAAGTGGCATGCAGGGGGCATGGGGAGGATTTAATATCTGGTTCTGCAGTTGATAGAAATACTGCTGATGATATTTTGGTGCTGGTTGCATCATCTTCCTCCAAATTGCTATAGTAAACACAAAAGTTTTTTCAAAATTACAAGTTTACAGAACTCAAACTTATTTTATGTCAGCATCCTATTACACATGGACAATCTGTTTCATAGATAGAAGGCAAGATTTCAATTTCCTGTGTGCTGACTGTTGGAATTCCCTGTGTAGGTGATAGGCCTGAGTGCTTCCTTTCCTGTCCAGGTAGCCAYGCAGTGGATGAGTCTGACACACTGTGCCCCTCAGTACAGGTGAGTTGGTAAGAAAAGTTAGAATTGGCAGAGTGCCCCAAGTAAAATGCTTAGATTATTTCTTCCATACCAGGAGTACAGGGAGGCTATGGGGCAACTCTTAACCAGGTTTCTGATTTGATTCTGCAGTAGCAGAAATACAACTTTCATCTTATAGCATGCAGGTAAATCACAGGTGAGGCAATGTCCCTGTCAATCCTCAGATAAGCTCTGCATTTTGCCTGTCATTAAAGATGGTCCAAAACCATTTTGGATATCTTGAAAACTGCAGCATATATAATCTATCTCTAAATCCTATTGACATTCCTGACATTTGTATCTTTGCTAACATTTTATTCCTGCGTGTATCTTCAGCAAGAAGGGAGAAGACATTTCTACACTGAATATAGCTTCAGATGTATCAAATGGCCCAATCAACTGTGGCTTAAGTAATTTGAAACTTTTTTCCATTGACTTTAATGGGATCTGTAGTTTGAAGATGAGTAGACTATGGGAGGAAAATAAAACTTGACCTCTAGTATTGCATATTGCAATATGTTGTATAGTTCTTTTTAGGGCAGTAGCACTTCGCTAGTACATATCATTTTCATTCTTACAAGGTTCTCCCACATTTTTAACCTTAAAATATATATAAATTTTGTTAAACATACAAATATAGAGAATCTACAGGAAGTTCATCGTGTCTGTGCCTTAAGGAGCACATTTTATTGTAAAAACTACACTTTTAATTTATGGCCACTTATAAATAATATATTAGTAATCAGTAAATGATTAATACGCATTTTCCCCCTTAGTTATTTAGGGCAGTGTTGAGTAGGACAGTAAGAACTAATGCACATTATAATGTATAAGTGCAACGAAATAATGGATAGCATCCTGTAGTAACGTATTTTAATATTATTTATACATGTCTCTCTCATATGTTATACAGTGGAGCTACTTGCAATAACTTAACTTAAGAAAGCAATGCCTAGACTCATTATCCATTTGTCCAAAATTGTCATCTTAGTTTATAGTGATACTGATATTTGCTATTTACCTTTTTAAAACATTAATGCTTTTTACTGCATCACTGTCTGGACCAGTGTAATGGAGAAAGAGACTAAAAAATTCTAAGCAGCTCTGCTCTAATCCTGCAGTGCAGACAGTAGGAAGGACTCCCTGCACCCATATGGACTCCCACCAAGTTCAGTGGGAGTGCAGAGTTGTGAAAGACACTCAGCGGCTAATTGCACTGCTGGAGGTTGGCCTGTAAAGAACCAAAAAGATGTAATGTAACTAATCCAACAGGGACTCAAATACAAAGCTTAACTTTTAGCATTTCACAGTGAACACAACTGAACAGATAACTCTGTTTTATGAACCTGATTGCCATGCTCCTTTCTCTTTTTTTGGTCACAAAATGCATGGCTCTAAATGCATTAAAAGGAGTAAAATCTCAGAGTTCAAAGCTTTCTTAGAGTATTTGCTTATTTGTTGTAGGTTTGTAACAGTTTGAGAACAGCAAATTATTTAAGCTGTGCCCTTGTAGTAAATAATAATTTTGGTTTTGTTAAGTATCAAAATAACACAGAAGCATTTGGCTTCCTTTTTTAAATGCACGTTAAAAAGCTACTGGTAGAGTATTCACATCGATTATTCATTAGTATCAATGCAGCACGTTCCTAGTAAGGAAAGATAAATAATTTTAATGAAAATGCAGTGACAGAAAAATAAGCAAACAGAATTGAATAATTGGTATTTTAATTGCTGGCTTTTCTCGTGGAAGTTAATGGGCACTTTTAAACGGACTTCACATGGAATATGGTCAGTCCAATAACTGCTTTCTACTGAGGTACTCAGTACAATTGCAAATAACTTAGGTAGCACCGTGGCTGATACTGAGTAGTATTCTAGACTTGCAGTACTGGATTCACTGATGATGCATAACGATGCTTCTTTGTACTCATTTCAGATCTGGGCTGTAGTTTGTAACAGGTATAATACATAAAGGTACACTTTTAAATGTTTTCCATATATGTCTCCAATCCTGAAATGGTACTTTTAAACTAAGTATGAGTGGCAAGGTGGCACTGTGGGACTCAGGAGTTTGCACTTATAAAGGTTTATCTGTACTGTGCCACATGGTAGGGTGTTATTAGCTTGACTAAGCACTAACAAACCTACATGACATTTTGAGTGGAAATGATTTGAATTTGTACAACTGGGAGCTGGCAGAGAGAACTCGTGTTTGTCTGTACCCATCCATGTAGACATACCCTAGATTTTCAGCTTAGATCTTAGGAGAGAAATAAAGGAAGGATCCCACTATTCATGGATTCCTGTGAAATACTCTGCTGAGCTCAGTTTAATTTCCCATGGATAGGTGTCCACCAGTGCCAGAACTGTCACATCTTGCACCCAAACTGACACAGCAGTAAAATGAAGCAAATATAATACATATACTTTTTTTAAAGTATATGTCTCACTGCCATATATAAATCTCATCTGGCTTTTCAGACTATATAAAAAAACCTATCCTGAAAAAAATTTAAAATTTTGGTTGCTATAATGTTTTCAGAAAAGATCATTCTTCTCTGTTAAAGACAAAAAATGTGCGTATCTTTCCATTAATTCTCATTATGTTTCTGATTAATAAATGTTCTAACAACATAGCTTAAAATGCTGTTTTGCAGTTCTCTGTTTTTGAGGATTGCTTCAGATTTCAAGTGGAAGGAGATGGTTTGAGATTTGCTGGCTTTCATTCCATACTTTAGGGAAGAAAAATGCAGGCCTTGAGATTCAATAGTCAGTTTTTCTCTTACTGTGGCTTCCAATTTTTGTGTGTTCAGCTTTCATTATAATCTGGCTTCCACTGTCTTTCTTTCAGTGAAGTGATGGTAATTTATACACACCTGTTCATTGTATGCTAGAGTTTTTTTCTGCCACATTTTCTCTAGTTTTATAATAAATATGAAGTTTCATCTATCTGTTCCTTTTTACTGTGTTTTAAATTTCTGAAAGTGAAGCATTTTCCCAGGATGGCAGTAGTCCTCCTCTGGCTCTGGGAAAACTGTAGACACAAACATATAAAGTCACAGCACTAAAATACAAAACTGCGTGTATTTTTTTGGTAAATATGTGTATCTGAGTAAACTGAAGAAGGAATATGATTAGAAACCTGCATTCTTGCAAGACCCATCTACTGTACGAAGTTTGGACATTTGAGATTTGCAAGRCATTAGAAGATTTTAAGATTAGAAGACTTAAAGCAGATGGCTTCATCCTATTTAACTTAATGAAATTTATTTAGTATGAAAAAGGGAGAAAGCTAACCGTCTCCAGCATAAAAGCTCTTTAAATACATTAGTTCCTGAGAGGCCTGCAATCTGAACACTGCCACTGTGCTTTTTAGATGAATTAGACATTGTCTTCCTTCGTTCCTTRTAAATTGTAAGGCAGAATAGCTTCCGAAGTTCTTTTAATACAGGAGGATGCTCAGGCATCCAGTCTTGAATTGCAAGTACATTACTATGTAACAGTGAAAGTGTAGTTCAGAACTATTTTTCACTCATGTTGTCTATTAGGGTCCTAGCCATCCGGAAGATCTACTTAGCAATTAAAAAAAATCTTCAACAAAGATCTACTTAACAGTAGTAACATCTCCTTCATTTCACATGCATTATGGAACATATTACACAATCTTGGACTGTGAGTTGGATTGGGTTCAGAATATGCAGAATTGGGAGAGGGCGTGTACTCATCATTATACAAGTCAACAACTGCATGTTGACTTATATTTTTAGATAACACCCTAGGGAAAGTCCTTTCCTGGAGAACTGTGCAGCTCAAAGAGAAGGGGTGACACAGCACAGAATTGCAGGTTTCTATTCCTTATAGTTCTTGTTTCCTGATCTGCTTGAGATAAATTTCACACTGTTCTTAGTAATGCAATGTGCACTCCACAGTGCAAGATTCTGTGCTGCAGTTTTTTCGTATCAGTTTTTATTCAAGATGACTATATGACTACATAGATTCTGGTTTTTAGAAATGTTTTCTGATGCTTATTCCTAGATTCACAAATGTTACTAAGATTAAAAGAATGCATATGATCTTCAAATCTAAATTCCTGTGTATGTGAACCACAGGCAGGTAATAAAAATTTTAAAAGTCACTATATTATAAAGCTCTTTAAGCAATGGTGAGTTTCACACCTTCCGTGGTAGTCTGTTACAGTGTTTAATTATCCAGAACAATTTTTAACAAAAATCAGTACACTTGGCCTCATTAATGTAAGCCAAAGAGCTTTTTTAAAGCAACCTCCAGACAGGATTTGTAAACATCAACTTCATTTTTTTTGGCACAAAGCACATTAACAGCAGCAGCAGAGAGAGAGCTAAAATTTTACAAGTAGAGAATTAATCACAGTGGGTGATGACAGGCTGGTAAAGTGTCTCATTAGTAAAAGAATAACAAGGAGTTTAATTGAGAGTCAGTGTTTTGTAAGTATAATGGCCTGGGTTTTCAAAAGGGATTGGTGATCTGGGAATGCGTATGGTTTTGATACCAATTCAAAACACCCAATTTTCAGAAGGCGTTTAAAACCTTTTCCTGCAACTCCTTTAAAGCGTTTTGAGGGTGAGCATCCCAAAGTCGGTAGACAGTTTTATCAGTCTTAGACAAAATTCTTGACTAAAAAATGCCTAGATTCACAATATTTTAGGAAGCAACAGCATGGTTTAAGAGGCAGATTTGCAGCTGATACAAAATATCACAGACCCAGACAATGTAGACAGAGCAGTGCCAGTTTACAGTAGTTGAGATGCTGCCCCTACCACGAACTCCTTGCAGTAGGAAAAGAATGTATTATTCTAAGGGAAAGCTGTATGTTATGTGGAAAGCTAACCCCCACTCCTTCACCCCCCAATCATGCAACCACAACACTTACCACAATACACTATTTTGAAAATGCTTTATTTTAAACATGCATTCTGCTTGCAACAGACGTAACTAACACAAGATCTAATCTAGAAAAGGGCATAATAAACACAGCTGGCAGAAGCAGGAGACATAACCATAAAAGACAAGAACAAGCTGTAACTTGGACAGATTGGAAAATGGAAGATGTGAGGAAGAAATTCCGATACTATTTTAGCTATTTTGAGGATGAGCCAGGAGTTTTAGAGCAAGCATGCTGGGTAGTTTACTCTTGTGAAGTGTAACTAATCTCTTCAAACAGATTATCTGTAAAAGTACTTTTTTTTAATTCTTTTTAAGCTTTTGTTGATACATTTAAATATATTATTTTGATTGGTTTTTACTCTCATGAGTGCCTTTTCCTCAACTACTGAGTATATAATTTATATAACCTTGTAACACARTATATTGCAGGTAGGCATTTTATGGCATGTTTTATTTATATTTTACTGTTGTTGTGTGCCATAACAATGTTTCTGCTGCTTCCAATTTCACTCATTAGAGCAGGCAGGACAATGGGCAAAGCATCTTGTAATAACTAAGGGCTAAAGCACAATAGGGATTTCAGCAATGCCTAATTCTTAGAGGCCCTCACCTGGTATAATATGTAACTACAAGTTAGTAGACTTTGTAAATGATATAGAAGAAGTATGCACCAAAAAACAATTAATGAAATGCAATGTGTGATGTAGCAAGACCAAAAGACTTCGAAAAGATGGGCTGAGGGTGGTCTTTAAATCCCATTGGTGTTTAAGGAGCTAATTTTTTTAATGCCTCCAACTGAAGTACATTCAACCTTAAGGATACAAACCTATGTACTGAGGAACTTTAGAGCTTTTTAAAGTCAGGTAGCTCCTGTGCAGGGGTTCTGAAGAATTAGCTTTTGAATAACAAAAGCTAACAATAGCTTTACATACTTAAAACAGGAATCAGATAATGTCTTTGGTGACGTTTGTCATAAAGATCAGATCTGCCTTCTGTGCTCAGAGATAGCACCTTTCTCTGCTGGGCTGCCATCTGAATAAAAGCAGTGCTGTTGTGCAAAGTGCTGGCAGGATCAGTACCCATACTTCATAACTCATGTACTGAAGTGAAGGTTTGTCTGTTAGTGCAAGAAAACCAAATTTTTCTTTTGATGCTTCCCCCCTGCTAAATCTATCAAAGTCACAGGGAGAATTTTGATCCCCCYCCAATCTGTTGAAGTCACATTGAGAAGATTTTTAGTGTTAGTTATATAGCCAAATTATTTCTAGATATTCAGTTCACAATAAATCTACTGTTTGTGCTTTGTTCTGATGAACTCATTTAAATGTATTATATTAAAAAATTACATTTTCAGAAGCTTCTCTAGACATTTCTTAATCGGTTGTCATGGTGATGTCACTGATTATGGTTTTTAATGCCCCATTTGAAGACTATGCACTACTAATGATCCAAAAAGTAGGTCTAATTTCTTTAAAGAAAAAAATCTTTTCATGGAATGAATTACACAGGTTACTCGTAGTAAAAAAAAAATGAAAAAATGCAAATGACACAATGTAGAGAAAGATTTCCTTAAGATTATAGGCCTAGAAGATGTTCTACATAAAGCATCTTTTTAATAAACATAGCAATAGAATAGAAGAGATGCAATCACTAAAAATGTGGATGTGGGTAAGAGTAAAGAACACCTGAAATATCCTTGTGCAATCTTCATCTCTCTTTACAATTAGAAAATGGTAATGGTCTGGAGAGCATGTGGAATTATTTTATATTTTAAAGGAATTTGTTGTTACATATTTCTCAGTTCCTGGTTGGACTGTCACTTTTATTTAGGTAGCTTTGCAAGCTGCAGCAGAGTTCTAGCTGGGAATTCAGTTTCAGCTTCACCTGAGCGTGCTCCACATTTGGAGGAAAAAAAAAATGTCATTATTTTTATGTTTCAGACTATTTTTCTCATCCTTAAAGAATAAAATGTCACTAGCAGTTGCTCTAAAAGATCTAAAAACATTCCTTTCATAAACAATATTTTAAATTTCAGGAGGTATTTTTGTAGGCTTTTTTAACCTTTCCATTTATAGGTATCCTAGACTGTAACATCTCTTCCATACATATTCTTCCTGTCCATCCAGACAGTCTGGAACAAGACACRTAAACTTCCTATTACAATGCAAATTGCTATTTTCTCTGATCAGGACAATATCACTTACTATTTAAAAGTCAATTTCACTTAGGTCCATTTCCCCAAAATTAATTGGGAAAATTACATACGATCCTTGTGAAATCAAGASAATTTTAAATGATATAGGATGCACTTACATCAGTGTCCAGGTTTGGAGCAGGAGAGCACTTTAAAGCTTATCTGATCATTTTCAGTYGCTGTGCTTTGTTTCGCTTCATGTGTAACCTCAGAGCACATGAACTGGATTCCATTCAGTTTAACTTAAACCAGCAGATCTCTTCCAAACCCTAATGAACCTGCCTAAAGTTAGTCCAGAATAAATCCTCCTAAACGTGTGTGGCATGTGCATCAAGCCCTCAGTAACAGCTGGTTCTGTCGCCCCATCCTCTACTGTCTCCTAACGTAGATAAAGCAATAGTGTGTCACACTACTCCCTGCATTGTGCATGTGTGTCCTTTGAGTTGACTCATGCAGASAGTGGCAGTTAGCTTCCTGAACCCTTGAACTAGTCAGGAGATACTTGCTTCATCTTGTTTATGCCACCTATTCTGCTATTCATTCTCTYTTACATTTGTGAAACTATATAGTCCTTAGGCTGATTTGTAGCACACTGAAGTCAAGGAATTAGAAGAGTGAACTGTTTGTTTACTAGCAAAGGAATTGTAAAAATAGTGAAGGGAATGGGGGAAGGAGAGAATAAGGAATAACGAGGGGAAAATTAAGTGATAAGGGAAAAAAAAGAATAGAATATAGAATCATTTAGGTTGGAAAAGACCTTTAAGATCATAAAGTCCAACCGTTAACCTAGCACTGCCAAGTCCACCACTAAACCATGTCCCTAAGCACCACATCTACATGTCTTTTAAATACATCTCAATTCACATTATGTGGACGTTCATCTTTGTCCAAGGCCTAGGTTTGCAGAAATATTTAGACACTTAAATCTCATTGCTTCAGAAGATAATTAGGTACCGATATGCCTTGACTTTTGGTTAATAAAATACTGCTTTACCTTCCTGAAACAACAAATTTTTCACTAAATCCATTGAGAAAAGTCTTTCTATCAAGATTTCAGGTTCTTGCTTTTCATTTTTTGGCAGATCCCAAACTTCTGTATCTGTAAAAACTTCCAAATGGATCAAGGGTGAGAACACAAGTAATAATGAAGACTTGCATTGTGGCAGATTCAAAAGACATCAAAAGGAAACCAGTGCATTTTGTGCGTAAGGAGAGTTGGAGCTTTTCATAGTCATGAAGAAAGTTATGTGGGTCAAGTACTTGATTCACAGTGCAATGAGCAAAACTTTTTTTTTTTTTTTTTTTTTTTTTTTTTGAGAAAATAACCATCTTCCATCTTTTGTAGACAGTAATGGTCACAGAAAATATGGAAAGAATGAAAATAAATGCTTCAAAAGAAATATGCTTTATTCATTGGTAGAGGGGAAGGTTTAGAGGGAAAAAAGTACTGGGAAAATATTTTTTGGAAAAAAAAAAAATCCCAAAGAAGTCCCAAAACAATAATCTGTTTTGTAAAGTCCTTCTTATATTTGAACTAGGCCTATCTCATCCCTGCTGTAACAGGCCTAGAGAAGCGATTCCTCTGTCCTGCTTACAAAATGTTATCCATTGCCATAATACTGATTAAGTTTTTAATGTTTTAATGTTTTTATTCTCAGAACAAATGAAGACCATTAGGCATAGAGGAAACAAAAAAACTTGATTCTTAGAGGTTCGGTGCCTTTTCAGAGGTCAAACTCAGGCACTGGAAGCATGGACTTTCCCCATTAGGATATAGTGCTCTGCCATAGCTCTGGTTATTCTTCTGACTCTTACAATTCTTCTTTTCCTGTGAGAGGAATAGAATGAATATCATGTTTTCTGACTTCTACTGAAAAACCCTTTTCTTAATAGGCTTATAATTTTAGCTGTGAAAAGCAAAAAAAGCACTGTTAAACCTTGCACAAACACACCTCATCTACCTCATCAGTACCTTGTCCTTGGACACATTGCAATGATCTCTTCATTTTTTCAGGCCTACTTGTGTAAGGCAGTTTGATTCCTCTTAACTAATCACACAATTTCATACCTGCTTACTATTCATGAACACATGCAGCATGCATGTATTCGATGCTGTGTCCACAGGACATACCTCAGGCTAGTTTACTTATTGCTGGAGAGCAATTTGTTAACAGCGAATACAGGGCAATTTTCATTTCATCCTTTTCTCCTTTTGAGAGCATGGTCTTTGCAGTTTGCAAATTTTTTGGTTTTGTGTTGGTGTC
>JAYKAV010001776.1:4042336-4108709 GCA_035582835.1 Phoebastria nigripes
AAAAGAAAGAAAAGAAATTTGCTGCAAGACCTAATTTCACCTTGCTCAGGCCTAATTTTACCTCATCAGAGCTCCATGACTTGCATGTTTGGCAGCATGTGTATTGTGTATATTATTGAAAGCTAACCAAATCTCCGTACAGATAACTGTTCTGATAATCTCCAAAAGTTTTATTCATGTTTATCCACAATGGGTGCAAGCACTATGTAAAAGAAATAAAGAATGAGACCACAAATGTCTTTAAAGATGTATTAGAAAGGAGTCAGCAGAGGAAAACTTAAGAAGGTTCTATGATCTGTAGATTATTATGCATATGCTATAACAGCCAGAACATTAAATATCTGGTGCTCTATTGCAACCACAAATACTAYGTTTGGCATGTAATGAAGTCTGGACTATAGAAAGAAAGTGGTTTTCTTCAGCAAGAGRCTTAAAGATAAAACCCTTCAGAGCTGAACTTAATTGTCCTTTGAGGTATGTGTTAAGGTCAAAGCTGTACTTGATGGTAATTACACTTACCTTCCCATTAAATCTTTGCAATTGTACTAAAAACAGTACCAAAGCCTCCTGAGCTGTTACTGTTTTTACTGCAGAGAGAAATAGCGTTTCCTCTTTACAGTAAGTAATGCTAATTTAAAAGATCATTGTATTTTAGGGTTTTTTTGGTGGTTATTACTGCAATTAAACCAATATCAGTCAAAATAAACTTCACAAAAAAAGGTTAAAAGGAAACAGTAGGAAATAGTATAAAAAACAAATGGCTATTCTGATCAGGAGACCAACCTACTTAGAAACCCGTTCAAGAAATGAACCACCTCTTTTCTTACAAAAGGCAGCCATTCTTTATTAGCATTCATCTCCCTCCTAAAGTATTTCCCTCACTCCTTAGCAGTGAGAAAAACTGCCATGTACCTTTTTGTGTTCTTGCAAAAACTTTGCATGTTTTTTCTAGCGTAGGATCTGCTTGAACAATGGTACTTTTTAATGAAGAAATGTAACACTGCAAAATAGTTCTCACTAACCAGTCTCCCCAGCTTTCTGTATCTAGAAGGCAAACAAGAAAGGAAAAGGAAGAAAACCAAACCCCAGACCTCCCATTTTACATTCTTCTTGTTGACTATTTAGGCCTGGTAGACTGAGACTTCCAGGCTCTGACAAATAATCTACCTTTTTTTTAAGACCTCAGCTCTGCTGTTTTGCCTTCAGCTTAAAGTTTGCATAAATTCACGCGCGATTTCCATCCTTTTTTACCTTCTCAGTCGTCTTCTCTGAAGTCACGTTGCTATGAAACATTGTGCCTTTTCAGTTTCTGTTGACGTGAGTGAGTCTTGATGGTTGTCAGCACTTAGCGGCAGAGCGCCAGGGTTTGTCCCCTCAGCAACTAACGCACTCCCTACCATGTCTTGTCTAGAAATCCCTCCTGCCTTTCTTCAATTCATCAATTAGCTTCCTGTCTCCTTTGGCACATCATCACGGTCCTCTAGGTTTCCTCAGGATGATCACTTCTATTTTGTGGTCTGTGTCCCTCTAATTATTATGTAGAAGCATGCGTCTGAAGGTATTTCTATTTCAGTTAGATTTAGGAGGAGAATGTTTTTGAATGAGTAGATTTCTGTATACACCTCATTGTAGTTAAAAAAAGGAATATATGTAAGATTTATAGGTAACTAAGTTTTAAGTCATCTCACTTCTTCGGCCTTCTTTTCACTTAATGCTTTTTCTTATTTTAGATAACCTATTTTATCTCTATTTGCACTGAATCTGAGAAGTTCCAGTGTTCCAGTTGGCCTCTCTGTGAACTATTCACAAATTCTTCCTTTTCTTGGCCAAACTTAAACATTCCTTCTGTAGAAATGTTCAGTCCAGTTTGTATATGTGTATAGTCATACCTTGGGAAATTCATAAAAAGACTCTGGTTTAGCTTCACTTCTTTCAGTGGTTGGGGTTTTTTGAGGAAAGACAAGTCCTGTAAGAACAAGAGAAATTTTGAAGGGTGAATAACATAAAGAATGTTATTACAGTGCACATCAGCACTGTAATTTAAATGCTTCCTCTGTTAATGACAACAGATTGTATTTTATATATTTATTACCATTTACGTACTATAACTGCAATCCTCATTTGTTCACAGTAATGGTACATTTATGGTCATACAATGACTTGTTTAGGCCAAATATAGGTCATAACGTTTCTGTGAAGTATTCATCACTTTGTGGCATTATACGCTGACCTCTTCTTTCTCAGATTAAATCATTTCATACTAATTTATGCAATTTCTTCCCCTCTCTTTTTTTTATTCCTTCATCCAATGGATGGAAATTTAATTCACCATTGAGAACTGACTGGCATGCATTCACGCTAACGGTGAAGTGATTAGCTCTTCAAGGTGGCATAAAAGATGCCAAACCAAATATATTTATTTGTCATTGAATATCCAGAAAAGATCATGGTCTTACTTAATTACAGTTCAACAGTAAGATACATAGTAGCAAGGTGATTTTCCCTCTAAACTTGAGACTTTTCCATACTGGCATTCAATTTGATTAATGTTTACATTAACAGCAATTTATTGGTCACTTGCTCAGCAGAAGCTTTCCAAAGAGAGATTATATATGCTAATATGCTACTACTTACCTCCCCATAAAACATACACAGATTACAAATTGGAAAATAGAGGACTAATTAACACTGATCAGCAGATGTGTATGCTGATGTGATATATTGAGAAAATCTGATTTTCAGCTCCATTTAGTCAGAATCAACATGTTGACAGTCATTTTGAGGAATGCCTGAGTGGGCATTAAAACACATCAGTAAGGCCCTATTCATATATTCAGCCTTGGTTTTCTATAAGTCTAAAATAGATAATAATATGATTAAGATATATATCTATTTTGCATTGGATGTGACAATCGAATAACAATTACTTAACTGTGTAAGTAAAGATACACTGGGAAAGCAGTCCTAGGATGATACTCACAAGACTGATTCACACAGCCCAAAAAAATACATTTCTGTACAGATGAAAACTGAAATCTCCCTTTTTTTATGTATTGTTCTTAGATATTTTTATTGTGATGAGAAAAGGAGATATGATAAGAAAGAAATCACAGCATAGCTAAAATCAGGAAGGAAAAACTTTAAGGCAATTAGTGTGTTTAGAGATCATTATATATCTAGTACAATATGAAAGGAATAGCTTCCACTTCTGGTAAAAGAAATGTATCAAATAAAAAACCACTTTATTCTTGTTTTGCGCAAGTACATTCACACACAAGTGCACCATATGCTAGCAGGCAGCAAGACTAAGGCAGATGTGAAGGCTTATGAGAGGCACACAGAACAGAGAAATCAGCATGAAGAAGCTGGCTGATCTTACTCATAGCCCATAATCAGAAAGGAACATGTCGTTCCTGTTTACTCCTAGGCAGTGCTGGGAAATGAATAGCATTAAACATTCAGCAACATTATTCCTTTTCTATGTCTGCATAAATTTTTAACAGTTGCAGTGTCAAAAATAATTTGTATAAGTTTTAAAGCTAGGAAATATGTTCAATCATAATATGGCTTTGCCAGCCAGTCTAATAAATTTAATTTCTGAGTACTGCCCTTACAGTCTGAATTGGACTATCTTTGAATCAATTTGAAATTAAATTTTAAATCTATGCCAACTTCCTTCACATTACAAGAGGCTAAGTTTTAGCCTACTAAAAGGCACCCCAGAAAGTTTGTGCCTGTTTTGTCAGATACAGCTTTGCCAGCATGAATATGCTCGTATACATGAGTAACTACTTTTTGTGTCATCGCTGGTGATATGAGATATGTATGTGTATTTTATATATATACACACACGCGCATATGTTTACTATAAAACAACTATCTCATTTTAAGTTGCTGCTCTTATGGAATGTCGTTTTCAAGTATGTCTATACAGTAAGTCCTACTCTTAGTGCTTTTATGGTCTTACAGACCTACTCCTAGCCCAGCCTTCGATCTCCCCACTTTCATTGATATTTCCTCTCCACCAGCTTTAAAGATCTTTCAGACATTTGAGCAATATATCATATTTTCTCATCTGTTGTGAACAAGGTTCAGGTCATCCGTGCAGTCTGTTCAGCTACCATAATTGCTTCCTCTTAACAGGTGGGGAATGCTCTGCTGGAATGTAACAGTAATGTAAGGAGATTCATGAACTTGAAGAGCTTTTCTCTGCCTAGTCAAATCTCTAAGCATTTCAAATTTTATTAACCTCTACTATTATCTGATTTAGTATTCCAGTGCATTATGGCTTGCAAGCAATGTGGGTGGACCATCAATAAATGGCTTTGCTGTTAGAAACAAGACTATGTAAGAAAAGAGGGATCTGGCTTTCTTCTCCGGTCACAAGGACAAACCAAGGCAAACTGCCATGTGTCCTTAGCAACTTTGCTACCAGAATTTCCTTCTAAATATTCCTGACTGCAGGCCCCTGATTTTGACAAATACTTCACCTTCAAAAAAGCCTTTAGCTTCAGAATGATGTCTTTTCTTGAAAACAAACAAGAAACATACGGAGCATGTAAAAACATGTTTTATGGAGTAAAGATTTTAGGACTAAAACAGTTTTGATTTTCCARCTTCTGATGAGAACTCTGTAGCACTAACTTAGTGTGCAAGTTAGTACTTCTGTACAGGATGGCATTTCCTCCAATCTAACCTTCTTCCAGAGAAAATTTCTATAGGTACTTCAGTAATTCAATTTAAATTCTCCTTTTGATCCACAGTGTGGGAATTCTGCTCTAACCACAGATATTTTTCTGGAAATCAGTGTAGTGATAGTATCATCTGCTGATTTTTTTCTTCTGAGTTCATCACTTTTCAGAAGTGAAATAATCATTCTGGAAGAATACACAGTATGGATATTAGATTAATCACTTACGTATTTGTTAAGAGGAAGAACAAAGGAATTTATGCCCTGTACATTTCTACATTTAATGAATGAATTATGGAAATCATTGCATTTGTTCACAGAAGAGAAAATCTTACTCAAGTATTTACCGGTACTGTATTCAACCATCTTGTGAATATAAGACCYGCTTCCCCTTCTGTTGTACTTGACCAACAACAAAACCAAAAGGTTTTCTACATTTGTTCATTTCTTTGGCTCAGGCAGCAAAAAGAGTGTGGGGTATTTTTTAGGAAGAATAAAACCATCCATTGTCTTAACTGAAAGAATAAATAGTTTTTCCAAATTATCCAATGTAGGTTTTGAGAGTCAAGAAATTGAATTTTGAATCATGTCAGTATTTGGTTATTTGGAAGCAATGAAGGTATATGGCAATAATAATAATTTAACAAGCATCCAMATTTATTTTCTTGATTTTTTTCTTTTTTTTACTAGTTAGATGGGAATTAGATATTAGGGAAGACTACTGTGGATTACGGGCAACGAAGCTGGTGAAGGGTCTGGAGAACAAGTCTTATGAGGAGCGGCTGAGGGAACTGGGACTGTTTAGTCTGGAGAAGAGGAGGCTCAGGGGAGACCTTATCACTCTCTACAACTACCTGAAAGGAGGTTGGAGTGAGGTGGGTGTTGGTCTCTTCTCCCAAGTATCTAGCGATAGGACGAGAGGAAATGGCCTCAAGTTGCACCAGGGGAGGTTTAGATTGGACATAAGGAAAAATTTCTTTACTGAAAGAGTGGTTAAGCATTGGAACAGGCTGCCCAAGGAAGTGGTKGAGTCACCATCCCTGGAAGTATTTAAAAGACGTGTAGGTGAGGCGCTTAGGGASATGGTTTAGTGGGCATGGTGGTGTTGGGTTGACGGTTGGACTCGATGATCTTAGAGGTCTTTTCCAACCTTAATGGTTCTATGATTCTATGATTCTATGATTATGTAATGGATCACTTTGGTACTCTGGAAACAGCACAGCCTGCATAAATTGAGGAAGAAGGAAAGCAATTTCTTTGCCAGGGGCCCAAAGACATAGGTAAAGAAAGCTTCAACCCTTTGTGCTGCAGTGTGAGTGTATAGGGAGTCACAGTGCATTCTTCTAAAGAAATGGTACTGAAGACGTATCTTGCTCTTCCCGGCCRTCAGACCACTCAGAAGCTGCATCTCTTTCTTCCTAGTACTGTGTACTTGGAAGTACTTAGCTGAAGCTGAACGCTGCCAATAGTACGTCTTTCCTAGAGAACAGCATTTTATGCCAGAAGTTGCATACAARCATGGCAGAACTGTATATCCATATTAGGTGTTGATATGTCTTCAGATCCTATTGACAAGTTTAATGTTATCYGTTAGTATTCAGAAATCTGAATATTAAGGCTCCTGAGTAAGGATAAACAGTATTCTGAGAAATGTTTCTCATTTGAATATGGAGCATCCACCTTCACTGAAYGCAGAACGGCAGTCTGCAGATCACTGAAAATTTGGTGATTTCACCAGTTGAAGAGATTTAAAGTATTTTCCTCTGTTTTTAAATCAAATGGAAAAAATCTTTCATGATATATTACCATGTTACTGTGCTGGAGTAGAGGCAAATACCAGATAGAAGTACAAAAAAGTGCTTGTGATTGATAGAAAAAAAATACCCTATGTTGTGTTGGTGCTAATATTTAAATATAGGAATCTGCGAGTCAAGAATATGAAAGCTAGCAATGAACACTGTTTTCTGTCAGTCAGATGCATTGCAGTCTTTTGGGCCTTTAAAGTGCTTTTTATTAACCTGAGATCATACAATTAAGGAACTGCATCACACTGCTCATGCCTTGTTCAAATGCACTGACTTTTGAATACTTACCTCTGTAGTATTAAAAGTGCATTAACATAACTTATTTAGACACATTTGAACATAGTTTTTGGTTTATAATGCAGTAATTATTTTGAAAGTACTGTATAATCACAAAGTCTGTACAATCTATTTGTAACGTTGGCTAGGAAGTCTCTCTTGAACCTTGCGAAAGTATGGAATTGTTAGTAAGCCTGAGGAAGCCATCTATGGCCATCTAACTATGGTACATGCTACCGATTTCATCCTGTCCACAATAAATTTTTGTATCAAAAGTTGAAGAATTTTCTTAGCCAAGTCCAAGTAGTGTCTCAAATTCCTGCTAGCAATCTACTTCAAGCTTTGTAACCTTCTTCCATGGTATCTTTTTTCAGTTTTAAAAACTGTCATTATTCAAACATTTGTGCATTTCCCTGTCTTCTTTCTATTTACAGTCACTGCTAATTGAATGTGTAAAAACAACCAGGCAGCTATTTCCAGTCACATTTTGTGAGTGTGCATCCTATTGTGGTAGGTAATTGTTTGTAGGATGCAGAAATAGATGTATAATTTAAACTTGGACAAAATCTAATGCTGTATGTTTATGTTTGTGTGCATACACATATGTACATATATGTGTATATATATGTGTGTGTGTATATATATGCGCTATCCTGTCCTCATGCACTGGCAGCCTTCTAAGTCCTTTATCTGTTTTTCTTTCAGAACAAGATACCTGTTTGCACTCCTCGTACCAAATCAATTTGGAAGTGGTAGCAATTTAAAATAAGTCAGTAAATCTTAGGCAGGTAAGTGAAAGGTCATGTTGGGAAGAAAGAGAAAGAACATCAATTGTATGCAGCAAATACTGTTTATCTTTTTCATTCATCTGTCAATTTTGAAAAATCGTATGTTATCTAACAGTAAAAAATAGAAGAATGCTAACATTTTAYAGAAATGCTTGTTCTAGATCTTAAATTCCAATTATTGCCTATAGTACATTGATAACTTAATTTAGTGCAACTTTTATAAGCAGCAAACCTACAGCTGCCTGCTGTACCTCAGATGGTTTCAATACTTGTTATAATCCGATGTGTAAGTTAGCGTACCTTGAGGAATAGGGAGTCTTCCAATTTATTAGCTGAAGTATCTTACATCTTTCGATGTTAGAAAAAATTTTATATTGACATATCCGGAGTTTTTATTGAAGTTATATTAGTGCTATCTATCAGGGATATGCTACAAAATCTATAACTTCCACCAAAATGTTGCCCATGTGAGCAATTCAGTTTATGAAGTACAATCTTCCCAGGCTGGCTTAGTGCCTCCTGGTTCATTTTTCAAGCTATGTGATGTTTAATGAATTTGTCAAAATAAAAACTAATACACAGTTTCATGTCTATCATCAAATTATGCTTTCCAATATATGGCTAAAAGTATGAAAAAAGACACCTATATGAAGGTCTGCAAACGGAAAACATCTCAGGTCTATGCTATTCTATTTCTTGTTTTGACACTTCTTCACAGTCTCAAAGATGTTTTACTTTGGCTGCAATTACACTGGGAGTTTGTCCAGATAAAGTAATGACACTGTTTCATTATGTGAAGCATGTAGATATTTGTCTGTGGTGCACCGTCAAGCCAGTCAATATATTTGCAAAAAAATAAATAAAAGGAAAGGTTGAGAGGTCTTTATGACCTTGTTTAAAGCAATCTCAGATCCCATTCTCTAAACTACCAAACAGATTTTCAGACTCATTTGTTTTCTCTTACATATTAAAGTCAGAACCTTACATCAGCTAACAGACTGACATTTTTAAAATAGCTTGACATAATGTTTGCCCTGCTTATATATGCAGCATCCTTTTCCTGGGGCCTTAAATTTCTTTGAATAAAGCTAAGAACAGTAAATCTTTAGGAATACTAAAAGGGAAAATGATTTCTCTGTGCCCTGTTCTGCAGGCATGAGTAATATATGCTATGCTGGCTACCAATTTTCATAATCATAGGCAGTTGTCAATCATCATAAACCAGTCTCTGCTGTGACCTCTGTGAGATTATGCAGGTCACTGCAGAGTGCTTCACATGTTTTATTTTTCAGTTTTGATAGAGTGAAGTAATGACACAATGGCGAGAGGAGAGTTATAAGACCTGTAACTTCTCAGGCCTGTTAGCCCAGTCAGATGCCATGTGCGCACCCCCTCATACAGTCAGGGCTTCAGGGCTGCAAAGCTCTGTTCTCACTGCAGCTGAATCCAGGGTTGACAACCCCCTGGCCTTTCTACATGCAAGTGCAATGTTCAGGCATATTAAGCTAATAAAGCATATTAAAAACTCACTGGTGGGGCACTGCTGATTATGGAATGYAAACTAGCCTAACCTTATAGCACAGAGAGGCTTATTGTAGAGAACATATAACCATCAACAGACATATTCCTGTATTTCATCATTAGAAAAGTGTATCTTAAGTGTATCTTTAAATCCTGTAGTGCCAGCTGCTGAGCTGAAATGATGTGGCCTTGAATTTACTGCAGTGATGATGTTTTATATCCACTGATACAAATTTTACACATGTAAATGCTATTAATACCAGCACATGGATGGAATAATATTTAAATGCCTCAAATGCATCTGGCCAAATAGCTTGCTGGCCTTTAAAAACTTGTGTTTTGTGCATGATACTGGGTGTGCCTTAATGCATTGGCGTGTAAGCATAACCTTAGAAATGCATGTAATCATGTCGGATCAGGAACGTGAAACAGGAGCTGTATGATAGAAAACAGTAAGTACCATCTGTAGTAAGTACTCCTTTTACTACAGAATACAGCATATATACTGGCCAGGATAGTGCCAGTCCTAGGCTAGTCCCTGGCTAGTCACACTACTTCAGTCCTGTGCAGGCAGACTCTGACAACTTTTCTGCTGTTTTAGTGTTTTCCCATTCTTGTTCAGGAGATGATACCGCTGGGATAGTCTGCAGAACCGACAACACCAGCCACGGAATCAAGATACTAGGTCTTGCAAAGAAATAGAGGCCTTCAGAAACAAAACATGATTATAGGGTTTTTCTGTGGGTGGTTGGTTTGGGKTTTTTTTCTAGGCAGGGTTGAAGTCCCTGTCAGAAAGAAGATTAAGAATTTGAAAAAGGCAGAGAACTTCCAGTGAAATGATGACCATAGACAGGTGCAAGTCTCGGAATAAATAGGAGAGGTAGTATTGAAAGCCAATCTGTTGAGGTCTGTGATTGCCCCAAAGGGGTTAATTGAGTTTTTCAAAACATTTTCCATTGGTTTCAGGTGATAATATCTAACTAATGAATCAAGAATGAAGATTCCTTGAAGGAATGTTCATAAGCATAATTATGCTCATTAACATAGTATGTTCATCACTTAATATGGATCTGATTGGCTTACTTAGGATTAAAAGCCTGAAGCTGCAACACTGAAGATTACCTTTGCTATGAGCTGGCAGACTTTACTACTTAAAAGGTTCGTGATCATAAGGTCCAGGAGCCTGTGTTTTCACCAGTGCCTCCAGTATATTTTTGTTCACAATTATAGCCTTAGAATAATAAAGGCTCTCAGAGTTTCTTTTCACTGCTAGAAGATCTAATATTTGCCAGTCAGACAAATTCCTGTGAGACAGTATTGTACATAGGAGTGTATTCTGGAAACAGTTAATATAGAACCTCTGTCTAAGTTGAATTCATTTATTCTTGATAATAATGGAACGCTAGGTTGGCATCCTAATGTCCTATTTTTCTGCTTAGTTGGAACCTGTCATGTGAATGTTGACATTAACAGGAAAGCTGAATATGAAACTTGACTTCACTACCTAGAACATTAAAATTTCAGTAAGTTCAAAAAAKAAAAATTCAAACATTTGAGAGGTCATTTTGCTTGTTCATTTTTTACAGTAAATTGCATGCAGCTCTCATTATATCATTTATCTCTCATAATAGCTTAATTTGGACTCCTTCCAAATTAAAATGGAGACAAAGTCATTGTTTGCTGTTTTCAAAAGAGATGCTGAATTTCATATGAATAAGGCAATAGAGCAATGTCTTGAATACTAAAAGGAATACACAATTTCCTTCTGGTAGCTGTGCTGGCAATTGAGTTAGTATGTTTCCCTTGCTTGAATGGCTAAAGAAAATAATGGTTTTGTCCCTTCAAATGGTACTGTTGAATCCAAGAGTTGATTTCAGCAATGTGACTCATACATCATGCTGTCGTAGTCTGCATATGGTCTCTTCTTCTCGAAGAGTTTCTTGATGGCTTCCCGTGTGATAAAACACATCTCTCTGCAGCTTATATTGCTTCCATTGCATCCTCTGCACTGCAAAGGCAAAATAAGTAGGTAAATCCTGCTTATCTCTGAACATTCCCTTTTAAAGGCAGTATATGATGTTATTACTAAAATGATAGTTTTCAAAGATGATCAGACAATACTTATTTTTTTAAGAAGAGTCATTATATAACGATATCCGCACAAGTACTGCCTATTGTCCCTGCCAATGTCAGCTAAACTGTCAGCATGTTGCATGCTAGTTTAATAAGGCTGGTTCTTAGGCTGTAGTAAGGCTGGTCCAGTAGTTAACTACAAATGTCTGTAAGCCAGTCACAATGAGCCAGAACAAAAAGCGTACCTCTGTGGCAGCTCCGTAACTAGCACCCATCACCTATGTGGTGAACTCGTAGGAAGTTGTATGCTAGATATATGACTGTTGTCATAAATCTAAGGCTACTTTATGGTCACGTGGTGAATTTTACTTTAAGCTCTGTCTGTCCATTGCTAAGTCCAGTATCGGCTTGTGATAAAGCCCCGGCTGAAGTTTTCAGAAGCATTTCAGTTTTGCAGTGTTGCACTAGAAGCACATCAAAGGGGCCTCATGGTAACAGCTTAGCCTTCAGTATGTGTTATTGGTCACTCTTCAGGACTGTGCTCCCTTCCCCCTTTTATACCTTTTTTTCATCTGGGAAGATCACAGAGTTCAATTTCAATTTAACAAAGTGTGACTTTGATTACAACCAGGAAACCCCACTGGTTTTCCTGTGCTTGCATGACGTTCCTGGGTTTGCATGGGCATTGAGAGCAGAATTTGACCATACACCACTATCAAATGTAAATAACAGATATTAAGAATAGCAACTGAAGGCATTTTTCAATAACAGCCCACAATAATATGGAGCACATACTGAAGAATAACATACACAATTCACTGAATTTTAAGTAAGCAAAATGCAAGTGTTTATACTGGAAAATGGCCAAGACACAACTATTATCTGCCACATTTTATTTGAAATATTCTCCTCCATAACAAGTGATGAGAGGAGGTCAAAGACACCCTTTAACTCACGCCCTGGAGATAAACACAATTCATACTGCCTTTTAAATATTAACTAGTGGCTGTTCTCCGTTTTCCTATGACTTAAGTAACAATAGTAATCATTAATATCAAATGCTTTTATGAACCTTTCAAGGCATGGATTTCAAAGAACTCTGCAAAAATATGGAAATGTCTTTATTTCTCAGTTTTGCAAATAAGGAGAGTGATGTGGTTTGGACTAGTGATTTGCCTAAAAGCACACATTGATATGACGCATTTCTAAGAATAGCACTTTGAAGTTTTTGGCTTTCAGCCAAAGGATCACTTCACTAAACCACTTTGCTTCTGATACCTGTGTTAAGACCCATGTAACGCTGATTTAGATAGGAATGAAAAGGAAGAGCACCATTTCGTGTACCAGCAACACTATGCTTTTCAGAACCTCAGAGTGTGTTATCAGAGATATCAGAGATATCAGAGATTTCTCATCTAAGTACAAACAGACCTAAGCTGTTGCTTATTTGACAAGTAGGGTCGTAGTCCTCAGTTCTTCTATGATTGTATACAGGAATACTCGATCGGTAGGTTTTAGCRTGCTTTCCTCTGTGTAATTCTTATTGTTGTGCCCACTCTTCTTGAAGATTTTTACTTCATTGATAAGAAGTATTGATGGGGCATTAAAACTTAAAGAAAAGTCTTAGCTCAAAGTGGAATAGAATTAAATTCAGTGTGAATGGTGAAATACACAGCAGTGGTTGTGGGATAAACTTGAGAATAGAAAACCCTGCAAGTATTTTGCTTGTAGAGTAAGTTTGGCATCACTAGTCTCATCAGAGATGAGCCAGCATCTCAGTCTGCACCATTTCTTCATGGAAACTTTGTCACTAGCTACAGCTATAACAGTTAAAAAATAATATTGAAAATTTAATGAAAGGTGGAAAGCCACTGGTAACTTTTTACCTCAGATACAGAAAAAAGCCAAATTTTAACAGCTGTATTCTTCTTAAAATAGTGGAGAAAGAGAAAATAAATATCTCCACCAAGCATATATGCTTACAGTCTGCTTTGAGGCGTGCCCAAGCACTTTACAGTCTTTCACCATTTCTTTTTACATGTCTGATAGCCGATGGTAGTGTTACATGTGGTGGAATGTGGCACTGAGACTTACATTACTTAAGTTAATGGGTTTTGATAGGCTCCATTCACCATTGACTAGTTCAAGGTCCAAATCTTTAGAGGCCTTTATTGCTAATTATTTATTATTTTGTTGGCATTAGGAACATTATCAACCATATGCCAAACCACTTGAGGATTGCATGAAGCTGATGAAAGATAGACCCCACAACTTATGCACTGTAAGGCTTATGTTTTAGGCACCAATGGTCTGACCAAAAAAAGAGACTTCACTGTGATGCACAGGCTAGATCACCTATAATTCAGGAGTAGAATTCATAGATGAATTCAGGTGATTAAATTCTGTATCAGGAGATAAAGGTTTGATGCCTGGGAATGTGTTTCAGACATGCTGCACACTGAGACAAGGGGAAGCTCTGAAAATTAGCTGAAACAGCTGAGGGGAGGGGTGTTACTCTCATCCTGCTTCTCTTGTGCACTCTTTCTAAACCTTGCTCCTATTCTTTGAAGGTCTAGCTCTAAGCTACAGGTCCTGAGACTCAGTTGTGCACTTACGAGCATTGCGGAAAGGTTGGGATAGGGAGATGGGGGAAGGAGGGAGTGAAAAAATAAAGGATACCTAGGAGACGTAACTACCAGAATCTAAAATATTCTTTTTGAAACTGGACCACTGTGCAGCCGGAAAGTAAAGGATATTAACCTAGTCCATAGTATGGAGTATTTGAATCTATTATAATGAATAAAACAGTCTGAAAACCAGAATACCAACATTTTTCAGTACCTTGGCCAATAGGCAGTATAGTAATGCTTTTAATGAGTCCTTGTGTTTTTTCAGTTCAGGCTGCCTGGTGGCTCCCTTCTTCCGGAAGCACAGTCTCTGCATGTTAAGTGTACATATACTATGCTTAATTAATTGGGGTTTCCAAAAACATAGGCAGAAATGAATGTCTAATTCACAAAGTTGCTTAGGCTGAGTTAGGCACTCTCCTTCCCATATCAGGACATTTTGGTCTGTACATGTTCCAGCTCAAAGGTTTTGGGCCAGAGAGCTATCTACTGTGTTTTAGATACCCTCTAGGTTCAGGTGGCTGTTCCTAATCCTGCTGATTCTTTTTTAACATAGGTGCCTAAATTCTGCTTATGTCCCATTGCAGGAGTCAAGGTAGGAGTCTGAACCTCAAACACAGCACCTAAAGCCTGATGCTGTCTCTCAGGAGAGAGTAACTTCTTTACTGTTCAGGGAGGAAAGAGGAAGGGATCAATCCCCTTTGCTTTCCTGAGACACGTATTTTGTTTTCAAGATTTATTGGAGGGAGGAAGGTATAGTCATGGCAATATTTATTTTCCCCAAATATGCCTTCAGAAAGAGTTGTGTGGTTTTTGGTTTCTTTTAATAAGAAATGAACCCAAAGTAGAGAATTAGAATTTTTGCGAAGAGGCTAAAACTTGGTCTAAGTTGCAGGCAAGGAGAAACTCTGGCTTAAGTGGAAAGTGGCTGGAAAACGCCTTTTAGATGTAAATTACAAGTACTGATGTTACTGTTCTTATAAGCCAGCACAGGAAATGTCTCCTTTTTACCCTTCTATTCTGCATTTATCATCATTAGCTGCTAAACAACATTTTCCAAAGTTTTAAGACAATATATTATATTTTTGTTTAGTCGGGGCATTTTTCAAATATTTGCACTATTTCCCATTTCTAACCAAATCTTGCCATTCAATTCTGTTAGTATAGTAGCCTTTTAAGATTCATTTCCCTTCCCAAAGTTTTTCGGTATGTTTATTGCATCATCATTGGGACATATTTTCTTAGAACTACATTGATTTAACTTGTCAACTTCAGCATCCAAATTGGATAAAATTCTTTTATTGAATCCCTGTTGTTAAACATTAGATCTAATGCCAAGTCATGGCGATGTTATTAGCGCTGGGTAAATAATAAAAATGAAGTGTCCAATAATTTATTTGAAAGTATCATGATACTGAGTAGTCTATGAATATTGTTTACTAGTGCAAAGGGATCCTGTGGTGACTCAGGGAGTTGTTACTAATATGAGCATTGCTAAACTGGCATTGAAGTCAGAAGTTCACTGAAGTTGACTAACAAGATGAGATCCCACCATGCTTGTCTGAGTACTGGTGTAGAGCGCCATTCATTAGTTTAGCCACTAATCATTTCTGCCAGTGTGTACAGGAAGAATTAACTGCCATTCATTAATGATTATGGATCTCTGCTTGCATGTGAAGTGTAGTTGACACATTGCAAAGCACGCTTTTCATGGCCTAGGGTAAAAATTTGGTAATCAGCCATGTCCTCAGTTGGTGTAAATGGCAGGACTCCAAGGGGGTTCTGCCAGCTGAGGAGCTATCCAAGAATTTTATCATGTTATATTTTCTAGGAGCACATTATCAAATACAGTCTTACTCATGTATTGCTTTTTTTTGCACGAGTACTGTTAATACCACTGTAAGAGCAAATATCTGATAAGTGTAGACTCTTATCCAGTATAAATCAGGACACTTGCATCAACTAAATTCCATCTCTTTAGAGACCCTGTTGTCTGTGATTAATGTTTGTGGCAAATAGCCATGATATCAAATATTGTTTCCATTAATTTCATTTTGAGTTATGATACAGCAAATGTCATAATTAGGGAGGAAGGGCCAGTGTTTGGTCCCATTTCTGATTCCCCTGAATCCATGCATCCCAAATACTGAGTCTTGGAGGGAAATCATGTGATTCTTTGACTTAACAATAGGACTGTGTCCAGACTGGCATATACAACCTCATGTTTCATGACAGTCTGTTTGCCCTGTGGTTTTGACTGTATTTTTTCTGAAAGAGGTTGATAAACCATGTTCTTAAAATGAAGTACTTTTAATTAACAATTTGAAAAGAGAACAGAGATTTTGAATGTGTAACAAATTTATTATTATCATCCGGCACTTGACTGAGTTCTCAAGCAAGCTGCATAGCCTGTTTTGCTAAATTACAGTGAGAGAACAGAAGTATGTTGCATATTCCATCTTTTACTATATTATCTTGCAACCTACAGCAGCTGTAGTTTACCCTGCCAATCCTCTTTTTCTCTTCTTGTCTATCCCTGTTAAAAAGCTGAGTTTAAGACAGCTCTGACTGTCACTGCCTAGTATCTGAGTCTAAAAAGCATACTGCTGGATGGCTTCTTTGCTTTCCAAGGACCAAGATGCAAATCTTCCAGTGCTTTTGTGGGTTTGCCTGTCTTCCAAACAAGAGAATGCTTTGCATGTGTGCTCCATTGTTTAGGAAGTAAAAACTAGGTTAGTCTCTGTGTGTTGTAGTACCTGGTCTCCTACCTGTCTCTCCCTCTTGGATATCAAAAATGAATTTTTTGTCATTTTGCTCTATCTTCTGCAGAAGAATTTCTCTTCCCTGTTTGTTTTAACTGGTAAACTTTCACTGCAAGACCTTAATTTAGTGTGGTCCACTTATATAATGTAATCATATAATTTTTCATTTAGTATGTTTTTAGTTATACCACTGTGAAGGTGCCTCAGACCAGCTGAGCATACTGAATATTTGAGAGTGTATTATAGCAGCAAAAGAACATTTTTATCAGTAGAGTTTACAATATAATTAAAGAAATTGAACTGTTGTGTGTAGACAAGGCCTTAACTTAGTAACACTGGGTTTATTCAGTCCTTTTAGCTGGTCTTTATAGCAAAGGTTTGCTGCTATATGTATTGGTAGAGCTGTAGAGGGGAGCAATAAATCAGTGTTCTTATCATGTCCCCTGTCAGTACCTGGTCTTTACTGGGAAAATTGATGATTAAACCAGCAGACGGAATTCACTGAATCTCAGTCATTCAGGCATTCACCAAAAAGACAGGCTACTCTATTTGGAAGTCCTCCTGGTCTGGGTGCAACTTACAGCAGTAAAAGAGTACTTTTGTCAGAATTGCTTATGCCACTTCCCTGAATGAAATAAGCTATGTTTTTTCTCAGTGTGACTGTGTCTACCCCAGGGCTTTTGCTACTACAAAAATACTCCTAGCTGACATTGTTCAATGGAAAACGTGTATATCTAGCTTTAGTCTAACTATGATCCTAGAAATACGAGATCACACTTTAATACAGGTTGAAGTGGGAAATGAGCACTGCTGTACATGGTCACCAGCGTCACAATAACATTATGTATGATGCATTTGATGATATTTTCCTGTAACAGTCCGGCAATCTAAACATGTGCTGAAGAATTTGTCACACACTCACATAGTATCATTTAACATACATCTATTAATTGTGGGTGCCTAGCGTGAGTCAAATTTTAGGCTAGGTGCAACTTTAGTAATTGCAGGGAGATGAACTTGACTCTGCGTTTTCTAGACTTATTGATGGCATGTAATAAAATGCAGATGCCTACCTTGTATCTGTGAAATAATAATTAATGATAAATACTAGTAGTTATATATTTCTTAATTGGATAAATATACATTTCAGAAAGGAACCGGTCACATTTTACAACCTAATTAAAAGAATGTATAAAAGGATTACTGTATGCAGTGGTCTATGATAATTGAGAAAGACAAATAAAACCAAGCTTTACTGCAGGCTACTTGAAGCAAGAAATTCTGTAACAGAAAAGCAAAGGAAAGTATGCACTGAATGGGCATTGCTCTGCATGTCGACATGGCTGATCTGCACATGGAAGGAAGGCTTCATGGAGTTGTTACCACTGTTCCAACAGTTCTAGGATAATACTGTATCACACGGCATGAAAGGAACAGCATGTATTATCAAATTCCATTACCCAGAAGCTATTCTTCAGAGTCTTTGGTTCAGGTAATTATCATGGTCCCTAATTTGGCAGCTTGCAACAAACCTTTCCGTCATAATGCTGCAGTCAGACAATACTCAGAAATGCTGTTGCAAAACTGGCCCAGGGTTCTTTCCCTTGGTACTGGAAGCTGCAGAGAAAGAAGATTTAGTTAAGAAAGCATACTTACCTAGGAGACCTATGCTGTGTGCTCGGCTATCCATTTTATTTTGCTTCTGCTAGCAATTTCTCCTCTCTTTTATTGTTTCTTTGTTGAAGGAGGAAGTATGTAAGTATCTCCAAGATAAAAAAAAAAGAAACAAAAAAACCCAGAAAAAAACAAAGCAACGGCAAAAAGAGAAAACAAATAAAACTACTTGCAAACTGTGGAGATGTTTTGAAGCTTTAATGCATTGCTGTGTATAGCAATCTTCCTATGCTTCAGATCAGGCCTTTTATGTATGTTGTACATATTTTGTATATTAGTGATGTGTCATTAGTTATAAGGCATTTATAGGCAAAAATATTCAGTAATATCAGTGACATGCCATGAGTCTAGGGTTTGAAAATGGCCTGAACCAGGCTTTAAGAACAGGCTGAACAATTTCCTACTGAAAGGTTTATGTAGGAAGATAATAAATAAAAATATTGCATGGGACATGCTACTTTCATCAGAGTTTTCAGTGAGAATGTATTGAAGTATTTAGTAAGATCAATATATTGTGTTCTGTAAGAGTACAATGCAGCATATTTTGTTAGTCTGAAACATTTTGATGATCAAAATGAAAGATTTCATAACTTTGTTTTTATTCTGATTTGAGATGATGAAAAAACCCCAAACATTATGAGCATGTGGAGTAGAATTAATATCTTGGGCTTCCTGACAGTATAGAAAAGAGTCGCTTTTCCTCATAAATCACAAAATCACAGAGTAGTTGAAGTTGGAAGGGAGCTCTGGAGATCATTTGCCCAACTCTGCTCAAAGCAGGTTACTCAGGCCATGTCCAGTCGGATTCTGAACAGCTCCAAGAACTACAACCTCCCTGGGCAACCCGTTCCAGTGTTTGACCATCCTTACAGGAAAGTTTCTTCAATGTTGAAATGGCATTTCCTGTGTTTCAGCTTGTGCCCATTGCCTCTTGTCCTGTCACTGGGCACTGCTGGGAAGAGTCTGGTTCCATATTCCTTACTCCCTCCCATCAGAAATCGATACACGTTGATAAGATCTCCCTGAACCATCTCTTCTCCATGCTAAGCAATCCCAGCCCTCCCAGCCTCTCCTTGTATGTCAGATGCTCCAAGTCCTTAATCATCTTTGTGGACCTTCACTGGACTCGCTCCAGTATGTCCATGTCTTTCTTTTACTAGGGAGCCCAGCACTGGACATAGCACTCCAGATGTGGTCTCACTAGTGCCAAATGGAGGGGACTAATCACCTCCCTCAACCTGTAATTCATCATCATCAAACTATGGCAAATACTAACTGGCAAAACTTCAGTTATGAGCCTTGTCGCCAGCCAAGACTGAGTCCTATTTTTAAATTTATTTGTTCAATGTTTAGATCTGATTCTTACCTTGCTCCTGTGTATAGGTTGTAAGAATAACTCCATTAAAGGTTAACTAGTAAAAGCTAAAATTGCCATTAAGTGAATGCATTGTAAAGCATTAGAGAGATCCTCTGCCTATCTGTGTGTTCATAAATACATTGACAAAAACCTTTTCTCAGCTCTAAGTTTCATCGTCAGTGTCAGCCACATAAGAGAGTAGCATTTTCTGGTAAAATTTTTCCTTCGCAAATGTATCAATAGCTGCTGAATATCAGTAGGACAAGGTGGACTATTCTTTTAATTTTGGGACTATTCTTTTAATTTGGGGGGTAACTGAAAGAGGCTACAATATATATAATGAAAAAGGAGAAAGCAGTTTTTGCATATGTGCTTTATTTCACTGTGATATAAACGACAATGCATGCAAGTTTATAGTAAAAACTAGAGACTTGGGAACTTCTTAGGGCAGATTCCCTAGGAGAATGGCCATGATAGGATCTTTCCATTTCTATCGAAAATCTGTAATCGATGCTGCCAGGTGAAGTTGGGTAGTAGCTGGATAAAGAACCTTTCCTTGCTGCTGGGGCAAAAGATCTAATAACAGTGGTAGCATCCTACACGCTGTCTTTGACAGTTGAAGTAGGACTTTGTACCATGTTGTCTTGGCTGCACCAGAAAAATTAAAATCATTTTTGCTCCAGCCTTGTTTTATCTTCCTCACTATCTCCTGAACTAATGGAAAAGCAGAAGAAGGAAGAGAAGAGCATACATTGATCCTGTCACAGAAGCAACAAGTTCAGAATGCTGTTTTTTCTTTCCTGCTCTGGAATGAAATAGTTGACCTCTTGTGGTTTTGACCAACAGTGAATTTTCTGAATCTAGAATATCCCAAATACTCTGAATTAATCTCATATCATCTCTGGCTTTAGCAGTCTTTCATGCAGGTGTCAGGGTGTCCTGCCCAGCTGATAGTCAGTGAGTACTGTAAGCTTATGCTGTCTCCAGTACTGTTTCCAGTGTCTCTTGTATCCTGGATAATACTTAAGATCTGGTAAATGGGCAGGCATTCACTCCTGTGAGATTTTTTTCTTTGGTAAGGTATGCAAGATTTGTCCCATTTTTAACAGTAATATGCCTAATCTTAAATCGTAGCAATGCACACCCAATTTTTGGCAATACCTTTTGCACCTTTATTTATGGATGGAAAATGCCTTCTCTTCTGGAGAGAAAGAGAACTATCTGACAGTTCTTTGAAACATTACGATGTGTAAACAGATTATTAGTATTCTGCAATAAATATTTACTTCCAATTTTAAAACCTTTAGCAGAAGTGACTAGTACTCTGATACTGCATTTTTAAAATCCTTCAGGAGGCAGAAGAGTCTCCTTTAGTGCTAATTAATTTGTATATGTGAATTTTAGTATAAAACAGCTATATTTTTATTCACATTAAATATTGATGATGCATGTTTCAAAATGTCATGAAAAAATTGACTGCAATAATAATTTCCTCCTGGTCATGTAAAAAATCTCCTCTGAGCCTCTAGCTAAAATCTGACAATTGGCTAATTCTATATGAAAATAGTCTTTTGTTCCAGTACAAAACTACACAGGCTATGATTTGCATCCTGAATGTCACAGGGAAAACTCAGCTGCAGTCCTCAAATAGGAAAATGAGCATATAGGATTGGTGCTGGTGTCCTGCCACAACACTGCAAAGAATCCCTGCAGCCCTCCAGCGATACTTAGAAAATGGTTTGGATTGCCTGGACATGTTTTTTGGGCAGGCTGTTCAGTGAGTCCAAACCTTGCTAAATCCAGTCCCTGCCTAAAACACAAACTACAGGTTTTTGGCAGTGGCTGGGCCAAGAGAATTTACAAACTAAAATTCATTATTTTCCTACACAACCGCTTTCTGCTTAGGACAGAGGCTAATGCAGTTCATTTAACACGAGTCAGGATAAATTCCCCCAAGATCCACAGGAAGGAATTCAAAGCCCTACGTAATGTAGAGTAATGCTAAAAGTAGCGTGTCCTCTGCCCATATGAAACCGTAAGTTGTTACAGTGAATAGTGTTGATTTTGTCTGGGCTAAAATAATTCTGAGAGGAGCAGTCTGAGTTTATAAAATTGGATTGAATACATAGCAGTGTTCTATAGCTTAATGGTAATGTTGCTTGTGTCTCGTTCAAGTTCTCTGCTGGGAGACCAGTGCAATTCAGTTGTACTCCTACATATTTAAGTATGACTTTGCTTGCTTTAGAGATGTGGTCTAAATATGCTCAAGAATTATGCAAAAACCCTAGGTTTGTGAAGCCTTCAGCATCATTCTTAAACCATTAAGATGGAATTTAAATCACAGGGGAACACAAAAATACTGTAATTAAGTTCAGAATTTGTTGTAGCACAGATGAGATATATTGTTTGAGGCAGTTCCTTGCCATTAATGTGTTTTGCTTAAGATGTTGCTGTGTGTCAAAAACCCAACCAACTGAAAAAAAAAAAGCTACCCACAAAGAAAAAACCTAGACTTGTCCATGAACTGCAAAGCTGCATTACCATAATCCCCTACCTAGAGCTGAACTGGTATGCCTGTATGGCAGTAGGCTTCATCATATGTAGGTGGTACTGCTCATGTCCTGGAAGACTACAGCAGCATGCATCCGATACCATACCTGTGTTGTTCAATATATCTGATGCTTAATTCTTAATCAGTCTGGGAGAGCTCTGCACTAACACAGCTGAGTGGTTTCCAAGGCTCAAGATAGACTCAGTGCACTGTTCTACTGTGGAGGCAAAACAGTAGAGGGACCAGCACAAGTTGATGCTTGCTTATGATTCTCTGTACTGGCCATCTTTGCAGCCATGCTGTTGTAGTTACGCCTCTTAGTGTTGTTTTACCCCTAGGAATGCTGCCTGTTCTGTGGAGATCCTGTGCATGCCCTGCTCCCCTTGTTTCCTTACCCCGCAACTTTTCTGTTCTTCCTTTTTGTTCTTTTGACCCCTTTCTGTAAAACCATTATTTTAGATTGAAATTCTGTTACTGTGTTTTGTGTACCACAAAGCATTTAACACCTGACATTTGCAGAACTACTCTAATGGAGTGTTTCTGGGTTGTTGGGTGGTTGTTTTTTTTTTTTTTTCATCTGATATACAGAACAGAGTTATTTGTGATTTGTCTCTCTCGGTGAGAAAAGCTGCTCTCACTGTTCAGACAGGCAGCTCTGTTGCTCTGGTGTCCATGTTTTGCTAACAAATAACATGCAGTGGGAATGACTAAAGTTCAAGATATGGCAGTGACATTAGCAGTGGCTCTTTTCTCCCTAAGATTCCCCCAAACCATCTGCCATTAACTGATAAGACGGTGTAAGTGGAAAAATGTAAGCAACAGACTTCCTAGTTCATTGTCTGCATGACCACAGGAGAGATGAAAAAAACGACAGTACAGTTCTGCCAGGAGGTATGAGCATCAGGGGACTATCCTTAATAAACTAACATACTGGATGCAGTGTGCAGAAGAGTCACTTTAAGAAAGGCTTGAATGAATGAGAGTAAATTCTTTATAAAGGTACAGAGGTATATCCTATGAGAGTGGAGACAAGAAACAGTTCTGTAAAATCCACACCTGTGGCCKTTAGGTCTAATATTTATGACAGACAGACTGAGCTTTGATTGACCACCCAGTGTATAATCATTCTGTAAATATCCAGAGCATGCTATGCAATGGCACTGACCCAGTGGGTGCGGTTTTATTGGAGGCTTCATGCCTGCCTTCACATTATTATGCTGCTGTGGCCTTTTGAGCATAACATTTAAAATGAATGGACTCCACACTGGGTAGGATTTACCTAAAAACTGTCATTTCTGTTTATGCAAACAGTCATGACTCTTAACGAGAATTGACTCAATTGCTGGTAGAATACTGCTGCCTCTCCAGCCAGAAATCTGGCTTCTAAGTCTAATTTAGGAATCCAACCATTTTTTAAAGGTAGATTAAAAGAGATTGAATTTTGAGACATGAAACCAAGTTTTCAAAAGGCCTATATATGGCATATCACTCTGATATACATAGTCCCTATTACATGTATTTTTTATGCATTTCACTCATTGCACAGGCCTTTGAGAATCTGCCACCTGGGGCTTTGATTTTCATAATACACGCATTTTCCCATGCAGGCACATGCATGAAAATCATCTCGTGCAGTCTGTGACTGTGGGTCTACACAAAACAGTTTTGTGCACGAATTTTGCTAACATGGAAACTTAAAAGTCAGCAGTCCATCATACATTCTGAAATTCTCAGTTTAAGTCATACTGTGCAATGAGAAGTGAAGTTTGTGCCAGGGACAATGTGGAGCAGTAGCAGCCAGAGGGATACTCTGCGAGAGGCTGGAGGTCTCCCCTTACTGAGCACGTGGGGAGAAAGTGGGCATTACAATTTTCCACTGAGGGTGACATAGCTGGGCTCTTGGTTTTTGTGACTGGCAAGATCCTTCTCTCTCTCTCTGGAAAATGGCACGTCAGACAAAATTGGCAATAAAGCATTCTGAAATCAATTGGATTTGGAAGATGCAGGGAACAAAAAGGATGAAACATCTTTGTGCCTTTTTCTGACCCTGTGTATAGGCACCAGCTAGATGTATCTGGCCCTCACATGTGCTAATTTGGCTATCGTCTTTCWTTTTTTTTTTTTTTGCTTTGTTCAATCTGTGCACTGTAGCATAGATTGTACAGTCTTGTAACATCCTCCAGCTGCCTTTATTCATTGTCCTGAAAACCATCTGCTTACCAGACATGCAATTTTCAATTTTAAAAAGCCCTCATTATTCCCTAAATCCCACTATTCTTGAGGTATTGGCCTCCAGTAAGATGATAACAATTCCCCATTGGTCTGTTGATGGCTGAATGTTTTTTTCCCTTTTTTATGCTTTAATAATTCTATGAATACAAGTAATGAATGAGCCACAGCTGATTTTTGCTTGCCTTTCTCCCAGTGCTAGTTTTATTCTAAATATGAGTTGGACCTATTCTAAAAATTATTAGGAGTGATTCCTTTCACAGGTCTTTAAGCCTTCCGAGTTCGGCAAGCCAAAATTACAGGCTTCAGTTGCTGTGCAGCCAACTATATTTACTTTGCATGTGATAATTCAAATCTAAAGTTCTTTGTGCAGGGCAGGAGGTCTTCTGTTTATTTTGCAAACTCTCGATTATAAAACCCTTTTGGTTTTGCTCATGTAGGCTTATACATTCCAGGCCTGGTTTTCACCTGGTGTAAATTAGTATCATTTCACCAAGCTCAGTGAAGCTATACAGTTTTCTACAAGCTGACAATCTAATACATGGAATTGCAAAACACAAAGCCCCGAAAATCACCATAATAATTTTTCCTGATTTTATTTGGTTTCCATGCAAAGCTGATAATTGATCTAAGCTTCACTGACCAGTCTGGCCTAAGTGTTAGACTTGTGACAAAATTAGAAACCAGGCCGTTTTGACCAGATACTGAATTTTTACTAGTGAATTTTCCCATTTTACAGCCATAGTTCTAGGCTAATTGACTAGGAGTTGTGTGTTTGCTGAGCTTATTCAGTGCAATTTTTGTGTCAGGACACACAGGGACGTGAAACCAGATGTTTAGCTGCTACTTACTTTGAGCGTTCCCCATGTTTTAAGGTATGAGGAGACAAATTATCTCCTTGGCAAAATGAACTTTGCACAAAGGCAGACCCACCAGGGACAGAAGGCCCGTTGTTTTGTGATGTTCTGCAGGCTTCAGAGGGGCAGCTTTGACTGCCGTTTCAGGAAGGGAGGGAGAATAGTTCTCTTTCCCCACTTTGTAAATTACTCTGTGCTTTTTGCCAAGGAAAAGTACTGTTATTGCTGCCTAGATGGCAGGTAGTGACAGTCTGTACAAAAGGAATTTCTTTTAGAAGGGGTGGTCACAGCAAGAATGGGTTAGTAAGTTACTAGCTCAAAACATTCCCATGCCATGATTTAAAAGTGGCACTCAAGAGATGCTAAGTGCTTAATTAGTCAAGACTTCTAGGTCTTCTCATTCACATATATTCTAATCATAACCCTCATCCTTTAGGCCCTCTTTCCCCCTCTCCCTTCCGCCCCGCAACACCCGCCTTTTTTTATGCTTGGGTACCATTCAGCAGCACAGTAATATTCTGCCTAGAGGCTGTGAGCCTCTGCCCCTGCACATCAGCAGAATTGCAATGATTCTCTTCTTATATGGGTTTTGTTAGATTGGAACATGTAGCTCAGAAGCAATTGCTGAACTCCTATCATCCATGCTTTAATTTTGCAAACCTGCTTTTTCACTGTGCTAACAGATCAGTGATGTTCTGAGTTATGGAGCATCTCTACTCCTTTTTTGCTAGTAGTCAGTTTTCAGTGTAGGGTACTACATTAGGACTTTCAGTCCCTTTCTGGTCATTAAATGGCTTGACCCAAAGCCTACTGAAAACAACGAAAGTAATTTCATTAACTTCAGTGGCCTTTGGATCAAGCTGTGTCAGGCTGTATAGGATGGCTCTGAAATAGACCTTTTGAGAGTTTTTTTCTCCCTTGGAAAATGTTAACGCTTTGGAAAAAATAGCGTTTATGAACTTCTTGCTTCAGGAAAAATACTGGAAAAAATGGTTTCAAGCTGGTGATGTGCCAACTTTTTCTAATGAAAACAAAATGCACTTTGTTTTGAAATATAAATAACATATAGGTGAAATATTTAAAAGACAAAACAACCCAATACATTCTTGAAATAATTGAAACAATGTTTCAGTTTTCCTCTTCTGGCTTTTTTTCATATTTTTGGGAACCCAATTTTGCCTGTAATCCCAATTTTGGGTAAGAATATTTTACACATCAAAAGTGCCCATGAATGTGTGATGACTGTTTTGTATACAATTTTACTACGCAAGATCACCCCTCCAGAACTTTTGCCACTGTGCCATTTGCCCAGAGTGGCATTATTTAATGTGATAATAAGAGGAATGAGAAAAGCAGAGTAGGAAAAATGGCTGACAGACGTAATTCTAATTCCTAAATCTCTTGCAACCTGAAGAGAAATTTATCATCTTTATTTTTATCAGGCTAGCTATGCGTTAACTTTCTCAATCCTACTTCACATTTTAAATCTTTGAAGTTTGGCATCGTTTAAGTTACTCAGTTCTACATTCCTTCAAGAGAAATTATATCTTATCTAAGGAAGAATGACAAATGCTAGATATACTACTCTACGTGAAGTCTAACCATTGCCTTGCAAAGCAATAACACCGCCTGCTTTGCTTCACATTGTATTCCCTCAGCTCACCTCCCACCAGCCTGTTTATCTTATTCACTAGCAGCCAAATATAAGGCTGAAAAAGCTTTTGAGGTTTGTTTCCGTAACAAGTGCCAAATTTTCTATTCTGATCAGACTGTTGGCTGTCTTTTGTTTGTTTGCACTTCCTCGTGCACTCTTTTCTTTTGCTCTCTGGGGCTTATTGTTTTAAATGTTCCCTGATTGTACCACATTTCTCTGTCCATTTATCTGGGCCCAGGTACACTAATAATGTAATGAAAAAGGATTTCTTCTCTATAGGAGCTGTTAAAAACTGATGTAAAGAGCTGCACAGAGGAAACCATTTGCAGTTCACAATAACAAGTTTTATTGGTCAATAAATCCCAGGAACTATACTGCTTTGTTTTCTTGTAGCATCTGCTGGCCCCTTATTTATTAACTAGTGATTTCAAAAATATAAAGCACTTTTAATACCAGGGCCTGATCCAAAGCCTCTGGGTAATTCAGTAGATTTTGTATTGGCCACTAATACAGATGAGTGCTGCCGCTGAGCCTTTATGGGTGCCAAGAAAGGCAAAGATATCTCTTCCTTGCCTTACCATCATTTAACACCCACTAATAAATATGACACAAAGTCAGAGTTTTCAGGTAGCTGTTCATAGGCATGTCTTCTGAATTCTACGTTCAGCGTGCATCTGTGTCTTTAGAAAAACAGTGCCCCGACTCCCATTTAAGCATTATAACGGCTTTCTCTGATGTTGCAGTGCTCTTCATTGAAACTGCTAATTTCCTGACTTCATATACCTTCAATACATATCTGCAGTGCTTTTCTGTATGCACCAACACTGAGAAAATGGACATTGGAGGCAGCAGACCTTCGTCTATCCCTGATTGGGAATTTCTCAGTAAAATTTATTTAACTAGAAAAAGAGAGAAACAAAAGGAAGAAACCAAAATCAATCAAAATCAAAGCATTATCTGAGGAGCAGTGGCTCTTAACAAATTTCTTGTTTAAAAAATAAAACTGAAGTTTTCGGATCTCCCATTCCAAAAGGCTGATGCTATCATGCAATATTTTGATTGACGTGATGAAAAATGGGTGAGGCAAGTAGCTTCAGCATTTCTTATCCAGCATTTACATTTGTAGATTTAGATTGCCACACACATGGTAAGTCTGATGCAATTTCACTGAGACCCCAGGCACAATGTAGATATAAATCCACACTGCATTACTGCAGTAGAGCTCCTAGAATATTTTAATTAAATTAGTGTTTCAGAAATAAACTATTAAACCAATCTCACAGTTATTATTGAGGTAAAATATCACATGGCAGAAAGACTTCAGGATGTTATGACTGGTATAGCTTATAACGATTTACTGGGCAGCAGTTAATATCATTCAATTCTGCTGTTTGTTTGGGTTTTTTTAATGTTGTTGCCCATGCAACTGCACTGGAAGCTGGCTTTGTATTAATAGGTAATATATTTAATTCTGTCAGTATCCCGCTTAACTCCACACCTGTGATCTGTCATTCATGCCTTTGCTTTAACCTGTTGTATGATTGATACATGAGTAATGAGATAAATAATCCTTGCCACATTGTGAGCTACTCATCTTCTTCAGGTGTGTTTGTCTTTCCCAGAAAGGAGATAAATTCTTAATTATTTTAGGCTGACATTTACCTTTTCTGAAGAGGATGGAACATATGGAATGATAGCAAATGATGGTGGGGGAAGAGAGAGAGGAATATCACCTTGGGCTTTTTAATTCATCCAGCTCAGACAGAATCACTGCAGGATACCAGCAGTTACTTATGGGAACCAATTTGTTGTTGTTGTCCTGTATGCCCCTTTTACCATCTGAGCCTCTATTAGGGAATAAAAAAGACATTCCTTAGTACAGGGAAGGTTTAAAGTGCAGACCAAAGTGTCTGTGCCAGATCCATGTCACTATGAGAAAAGTGGAAGGAAGTGTAGAAAATAGCGTGTCAAAAAGAACAGATGTTGCTAATGAAACATTCACTCCAATGAGTCTGTGTCCTGGCTGAGCTTTATAGGAGCTGAGTGATCTCAGGAATGCCTTTACTTTAGTGCACTTGTGTTATGTATTGTGTTAGGAGGATGATGATACTTAACTCCCATTGACAAGCACTTTTAGCTGAAGTGTTACAGTAACATTAAATATTAGGTGGATGAGGACTGTTAACAAACTATTCTACTTTATCAGCCCACGGTTGCTCAGAGCGCTTGCTGACTTCTGAGTTGTTACTGTCTCCTGGAGACCTCCCAGTTTCCTTAAAATCTCTATTGAGGAGTAGTTTGGGTTTGGAACAGAGATCTATTGTCTAGGTAGGCAGATCACTAGCTCAGTATCTGTCTTGATTTGTAATGACTGAGATGAAAAGCCCCTTCCTCTCTGACAGAATAACCATTTAAACTTGTGTTGAATGCCGTGGGGTCCCAATTTGGCTGCTAAGATGCAGAGGCTTCATCTCTCCATGGTATGACTTCCTGCCTTCTCCAGATTGTTCTTCAGTATGCATTTGTTCGAAGCGTTTTGTTTTTTGAAAATGAACATGCTCAAATATAAACAAGTTTCAAGAACTCAGAAGCTGACACAAAATGGAGTTGTTATCATCTGATGAGCCTTACCCACAACTGTTTCCCACTACCTGTTACTTAGATACTTTGGAACAGATTATTCAGAAGGAGAGGAGGAGAAGATTTAATTGCTATTTTGCAATTTTAATGAATAAATGCCATTTCTGTTCATCTTCTATTTACTTTCACAATGTAAGGAAGAGTTCTAATGCCAAGAATGAATTTCATTACTAGCAGAAAAAAAGACACTTCATTAATACTGAACTGTTATTGCTGGCATATGTGCTGGTTGGCTAATGTCTGTGATTATCAGTAGAAATACTCACAGCTTTTCAGACACAAAAGGAAGGCTGCCATTTCAAAAGTAACTAATTCTCATGGATGCTTCAGTTTCTGTAATTTTGATGTAGGCACTTGAAGAAAAGTTAATTTTTGCACCACCGACGTTTGGAATTTTCCATAATTCAGGTCTTCATTGATCTAGGTAAGGGACTAAAACTAAGTCCATGGCTTCTTATAATTACTAGTCATTTTCCAGATGAGAAGGGGTGAAGGATCAAGATACTTGGAGCATATCTGCATTAAGGACATTACATCCATAATTCAATATAATTGAAACAATGAGATTGGAATAAAATCAAAGATTCTGAATCACAAGACTGAAAGGTGGTCATGTTCCTATCTGAAACATTTGGAATAGTAATTCTCTCAAATGTGAGTTATCTTTGCCTTKAAAACCTGGAGTTAAGTTCTGCTTGAAAGAAACAAAATAAGGAAGAAGCTAAGGAATATTTTAATGTTTCTTTTCCTAATTTAGAAATGTGATGAAATGGTTGAAGATCAAAATGATTTGATAGCTAATAGAAGACCACAATGAATTTTTGACAAAAATCTTTGTCTCTTTTTTGGCTGTTTTCATCAAACAAAAAATTTCTAAACACTGAAAAATTACGACAGGGAGTATTTCATTGTAAAATCATAACTAACACTATGAAGTGTCTCATACAGTAAGGTCACTACACATTGATATATACACACATACATTAATAAATACATGTATAAGTATTTAAGCATACACTGGCTTGGCTGCATTAACTGAATCACTGTAATCTCTCTGTAAATGCTTCTAGATCTATTTATACCAACTTAGCAAAACCTGGCAATAATCTGATGTAAGATAAGAAATTAAATCTGAGGGTGGTTTTATAGGGATTTGCACGGAAGTACGTGTTTATATGCTGTTTTTAATTAAAACAGTGCAATTAAATGGGCAGGCTGGTTTTGTGGTTTTGAAAATACAAGTATATATAAATTGACTGGTGTACACCAACCCCTTCTCCATTATTAACTTACCAGTAAATAAATGCAGCAGCATTTGGACCCCAGTTTTGAACACCACCACTTGAATCATTACATACCCCATTTTTGTTTTCTTGCAAAATTCAGAATTAGATCTGAGTTGGAATTTAATTTATTTAGCCTTCCATATTCAGTAAAAGAAAAAAGCATCATTATTGTGGCCATGTGTGTTTGTAATGACAGTCCCTGTCCTAAAAACCTGAACAACCAATCACGTACCTTCTTTCTTATTTTTCTGATTATTAATCAGAAACTAGTTTCAGGTTTATTACTGGAATTCAGATTTCACTTTAGTGGTATTTCTTTACCACCTGCCCTTTAAATATCATTTACTTCTCCACAATAGTTTTCCTGCATAATAGCTGATTCCAGTCAATTGTCTTTAAGTTCTAATTCCTTGAATGTCTGGCTTTTTAAGAATCTAATGTCCTTGTGCTTGTGCTGTGCCATTTGAAAATACTTCAGATATATCTCTGATCTGATTGTATCAGATTAACTACAGTCATACACATCCAGTTATCTTCAGTCCTCACTTTGGTTAGCATATAGCTAAGTATAGAGAACCTTTAGTACCTGCCTTCAGTTACCCATGCAGCATCCTGTTTCTAAATTCCACTACTCTAAGTATTCACATCTCTCTCCCTGTTCCCCCACATCGTGCTAGGGGGGGTTCCAGCCATCTCATATGACTGCTTGGTCCTTCATGTAGGCGCAGGGGATATTGTGCATTTCCTCTATATTTTTTTTCCTTACATCTTGACCTCTAACTGGTTTAATTTTACCCTTTTACTTTAAGGGTTTATTTTAAACCCTTTTAGGCTAATGATTCCTTTTTTTGATGGAATAGGGGTTCTGGGAAGTATATATCCTCAGACAGTGAGGATGCAAATGAGAGGAGAGCATGATTCCTTATGCTCTCCGACTTTCAGGAAAACCACCTCAACAAGTAAAAAACATTGAAACAAGGAAGTCCAGAGGTTAGTAACAGAAAAAGTACTTACAACTAGTAGGTAGCTTTAGTCAATTGACAGAGGAAGAGGAAAAGAGAATATGCACCTTTAGTAAACTAAATGGCCCAGCTCAGCCATTTTATGATTTAACAGCATTACATATTTACTGAAGTGCAGGGACTGAAGAACATCAGTTACTCTTTTTCCTACACTGGCAGGTTCTTCTGACAGCTTCAGCTTGTGTTTTTCCTCTGGTCACGTACACACTGAAGCACATTAGGTGTAACAGGATGAAAGAAAAGTCTCTAAGTCTTAAGTAATGCCATTGATGTCTAATGACAGCAAAATCTAGTCTGCTTTCATCTAAAAGCAGAAAAATGAGTTTGGCACAACAGAAATACAGCAGTCAAAATAATTTAGAAGAGTATGTTAATTTTAGCGATGTTTATCAGAAATTAAGAGGGATTCACATATAGGAGGAATCAGATTCTCTACAACACCAAGAATTCCTCGGTTCTTTCAGAAGCCAAGATACTGAGCTGCATACAACAGCGACTTCATATTACACCAAAMCCCACAGTGCTGTTGAGATGGGGGCGGGAATAAAGGGCAGAGGTATTTTGTTTCCAGCACTGACGAAAGACACCGGCATTTTATGCAGCATTTAATTTTAACATATAACAGCATGAAACAGGTATATTTTCGCTCCTCTCTATTGTTCCACATTAATATTTCAAGAAAAATCTATTATTTTCTCACATAAACATCAACAAAGCAATAAACAAGTATTTTACGTAGGCTGTGTAATTCCAAATCATTGAAAATGATTATACTTGACTTACTTCTCCATGTAAATCTTTCATAACAGGGTCAGACCTTCAACTAGAATAAATCCATACTGAACCCATAAAGGATTTATATCACATGTGGTCTATAGACCAATTTTGCCCCTATCTTCCCATATGTAGTTTGCTCAGAACTTGAAAAACATGTGCAGACATTGCTATGCATGGGAAAGATGAGAACAAATTATTAAAATAAGCCAGATAACATGACATTATTATTACTTAATATTCTTAATGTGAGGTACAGTTACAGTCTCTGACTCAACAAGGCATAGGAGTGCTGCCTTTGGCTGTAGGACTTCTTTGAGCTCACATGCTTGAGAAATTCTTGGCTGAATCAGGGCTTAGTGCTAAACGCCTTTGTAAACTATTATTAGTGCAGTCTTTCTATTAAAACTTCTACTAGGGGTTAATGGGCAAAACTCACTACACTATTAGCTTTCTATGCCACGCAGCTTATTTTTAATTGACAAACATAAGTTGCATTTTCTAATCACATTTGTTCCTTTACTGCTTTTTCCTATGAAGAAAGCATATTTAATTACAATTTGAAGTCCACAGCAGGCTGCAGTTCACCTCATCGGATTGCACCAGTACTCTTTCTTTCAGCAATCACAGCACCCAGATGCCAAGCTGTTAAAATAGTTTTCTAGCTATAGCATCTGCCTCCAGATTGATCAAGCAGTTGTGTCTGAGTCAGTTACGTGGTTAAAGGGATAATGGACTGTCTGTGCTGTCTGGCCTTCCTGAATGCCAATTCCTTTTGACTTGCATTTCACAGTAATTTATGCATCTTTACCAATTGTTCAAAAGGCTTTGCTGCACTCGCCTCATTTCAGTTTGCAGCAATAAACAGAAGCTCCAAACCCATCATGTTCATGACTGGACAGTGTCCATACCTAAGAACGTGGGTTACTTTATTTTTTTGCTAGATTCCCTGTTTAAACAATAGTAGCACCAATTGTCTGCTGCACAGTCTCAACACACCCTTTATAATCACGCTGTCAGACATTTTCTCATGATTCTGGGCCACAGCAATTTAGTAACCTTTCTAATATGAATATTTCAATGTTTGTAGCTCTGAATAACATGCCGACTGGAAGAAAAAAAAATGCATCCCCTTCTTCCCGCCAGCTCCTTTTTATAGTTTTAGCTCTAGGAAGAATATGAATTAAATGTTAGGTACTAGAATCTGCGATTTTTTTTCTCTAACTCACCAGTATTGGGGACGAATAAATATGATGAATTTATTGCATGTGAGGTAAGGGTTCTGATTTTTACCTTCTTTCTGCATGAAACCAATCTTCTCTGAAAGGACATTTGAATTGAAGAAATAGAGGACAAATATAAATATGGATGGAGGTTAAAACTCTCAGTATAGGTGTGAAGTCATAAACCATTTGACCAAAAAAAATCATTATGTTGTTTCTGCTGCCAGCTTGCTGAGCTGATACACCAAAATTTCTTGAAAGATAAAGGAAACAGTATGTGAAACAGTGAAAAATTCAGAAAAATGACATTCATGTGGTGCTAATTTTATTGCATTCTTTTGTAGTGAAGTCACTCTTCAGTGCTTTCATTTTTCCCTCCCAGATTTACGGATAAAAGGACTATTCTCAGACAAAGAAAAATGCTGTGAGAGTACATGTTGTACTTCTGATTCCACAAGATGTACACATGTACGTGTTTTCAAGGATCACATTGGCTTAATAGTAACAAAGCCTTAGGGGCTTATAGAATGCACATGCTATTTATTCTGAGGTTAAACATTTTCCTATCAAGCTGCAGATAATGGTTAATATACTGTAGTAAGTGCAATCTCATTATATATTCCTGTGATTTCAATTATTAACATGCTAATATTTTCTATTAATTTTTAAATATTCAGGGTTTGAATGTAAATCATTGTATGCTTCTGAATAGATTTTTTATATTAATTATTGAACCTTTGTTACTGTGCCAGTATTTTATTATACGTAGTTCAATCTTCTTTTGCTTAAAAAAAAAAAAAAAAAAAGCCAAAAGACCAAAAAGCCCACAGATAAGGAAGCTTTGAATTTATACCACCTCTGGATATAACATGCATCCATCTGTTCATACACACAGAGTCTTGTATACATATTGCTGATTTTGTAAATAATAACAAAATTTCTAGTTTATATTTATTACTGCTGAACCAGGAACTGACAACAAAATTTGGATTATTAGTGTGCGACAGTGTGTGCATGTGAGAAACAGACTAATGTTTAGAAACACTTAATGTCTCATTGACTAAAGGACCAAGAAAGAGATCAAAATGTGTACATCTAGAGAAAGATAATGACATGAGATCAGGAGGAAAAGAAAGTCTGAAGTGTAGTATCTCAGAGTATACTCTTGAAACATGGAGTGAGTTGAAGGCGGGAAAAGGACATAGTAGCTCATGGATACTCTAGTTCTGCTAACCTTACCCCTCCCCAGAGCATTCAGGTTTGATTTTGCATGTGGAACTAATTCTAAATATATTTTTGGAATACTAATTAAGGGAATTCATCCTGACTATCATAAACCATAGTAGCCTCTTAAATAGATGGAAAGAAAAGATGCCTTAATCTATTGCTAAGATAAATAGATCATAGATCATAGAATGACCATTCTAGTCTAGTCTAGTCTAAGATAAATGTCTGAAGTGGGTGGACTACAGAAAGAGGTTAGATATTTGGCTAACAACAGACCCATAATTTTTTTAAGGGTCAAATTAGAAATAGCCAGAATAAAATGGATAATATTTTTCCATATGAAATGTAAAAGGGCATGGGCATGTGCAAATGTGTGTGGGATCAGCACCTTCAGGTGTGACAGGTTCCTTGTATTGTGGACAGGATTGCTATCGTTGGTGATTTGCATGATGTTGCTATAGTAGAGGTCAATCTTTTTTTGTACTCTTTGGTGTCTTAGTGTGCCCTTTCTTCCTGACTCGCATCACATTGTCTGCCCCACTGACCATGCCATTCACCTCTCCCTTAAATGCCTTTTTTGCCTTCTGTGGTGTCCTATTTACACAGCTTCCTTTTGTTCTCCTTCAAATCTTAGCGGTTTCTTCTGTGACTATCAATGACTGGGTAAGAAATAGTATTTATATAGTTTTGCTCTGTGGATCTACTCCAAAAATCTGACTGAAGACAATGAAACTTACCTGAAATACAACATATACCTAACAGCTTTTATGAGTGACGATCTGTCTGTCTTTGCCACCCTTTCCTTTCATTATATGCTTGTCTTCTTTTAAGCAGCTAGCTCTTCAGGAGACATGTTTGTGGCATTACATATGCTTGATAGTAATTGCAGAAGTAGTAAGAATAGTAATAATAATGTGGTATTCCAGGTTGTTCATTTTATGCTCATTTAAATTGGCATTTCTATTTAATAAATCTCTGTAAATGAATCTCTGAAAAGCTTTTGTGAGGGTCCTTAGACAAGAAAGTTACCTGTCACATCAGTGCCATCACAGCATTTTAAGTGAACCCAGTGCCAATCCTCAAAAGTCTTCAGCTTATTGTTGATGCAACTGATGTTTGGATAAAACCCTGTATTGAGCCTCTTTAATTATGCCATAGATTAATTACAATTAATATGTAAATAGAGACATAAAACTAGGCTTACCACATGTAGCTATCTGTACTAGCAATCAGGCTTTACAAATCCCTCCCTTTTGAAACTCCCTCAAGCTACTTGCTTCACATTTTATTTTCTCTTTGACTTTAGCTACCAAACTGCCAGCAGAATTCCAAGCACACTGTGGCCTCTTTGTAATTCACGCCATTCAAAGGCATGGCAAATTATGATCCACTTGGCTAACTAGCAAGACAACATATTGCTGGTTTACTTTTACAAATATCTCTTCCTTCCACCGTATTTTATATATTATGTATATAAGTTTCTAGATTTGTGTAACCAAATTATTACAGCATTAGTAAGAAACAAAGGCTCATAATAGAGGAAACTTTCTTTAGTCACCTGCCACAGAAACACCTGACCAAAGCTTGTGTATGTATGTGCCCGGTCAACTGATTCTCATTTTTGCTAGCCTTACTTGCACAGCTCTGTAACTGTGTATCAGAACTGGTCAGCAGGCAGAACAAATAAGCAACCCCAAAACAAACCCCCCAAAAGCCAGAATTTTCACTGAGCAACTGCAACCGACATAAATCTTAAAACTGTAAATCTGTTCTTCACCCATCTGTAAATTGTGATATTTATATGCCACAGAGATCATGGTGGGCATGGTTAGAACCAATGAAGAGAGTAAATGTCATACTTAATTAATAATGGTGACAGGCACTTTCTGGCATTGAAAGGCAGACTGCATCCAAGACCTGCACATTTCCAGCCCTACTGAGCACTGACTCTGAAAGTCAAATGAGCAACTTCATCTGATTGTTGTTGTTATTAGGGATGCAGTAAAAGCAATGAAAAGTAGGAGTCAAAGTGAGAATTTAAATATATGTCTCTATGAAAGCTTCTTGCATCTACAGATGGAAAACTCCTAAAAGAGTAAGCATGGGGGTAGCTGGGATATACAGGAGCTTTAAACATTACTTATTTATTTAGCTGTCGTAGTGATATGCTCAACTGAGTTCGTTTGTCTCTGCTTGGAGCTGGTCTAAATCAGCCTGTCTCAGTCTCAGTATGAATGTTTTTTTCCCCCTTCACAGTCCCTGGAATACAGCGCTGGATTTGCAGACCACAATCAGGGTTTGCTAACAACCTTCCCTCTTCACTTGAAGATGCACGTCTTGCAACACATTTAAGAATAACCAGGGCTTATCTCTAACATTTACATGTTTGAACAATGTTATCAATAATAAGAAAAAAATGTTTAATAATTTGAAGTACAATATCCACAAAAGTTTGAAGATTCAGATTTTTCAAATATTTTTGAATGTACACATTTCCATCTATCTTTAAACACTTAAGTAATCTCTTGGACTATGCAGTTTCGTTTGAATGACCAGTTTCCTTCAGCTTAACTATGAAAGCAGAAAGGAAAAGAACAGTTAAGTCTTGAAAAATCCATGATTCTATATATTCATGCCTTAGTATATGTCTGCATTCTCTCAGAGCCTGATCCCAGACTGAAAGTTCAATGAATGTCCCTGAATAATCCAAACATAACAGGCTTTCCCAGGCAACATTACTGTAAGGCTGCTCCCCTACCACCACCATCACCACTGAGTTTGCTGTCATTCTCACATTTTGCAAGGAAAATACATGTATGAAACAGTACCCAGTTCACCCAGAGGTCCTGATCTGCATTCATCGGTTGCTTACAGTTCTCTGATAATGTGAGACACCCAGGTGTAAGTCTGTGATGCCCAGGCCCTTTTCCAGCTCTGAAACGCGATTTCCGCAAAACCTTACTGAAATTCTGGAAATTCTGTAGGAATCGGTCAGGAGCAGGTAAAGCAGCAGCAGCAAGAGCCGGTCCTTTTCAGGCTCCCTCTAAATGGGATGAGGATGCTCTCATGCTGTTCTCACAACTGTGCTAATGTTTCCTGTGATGTCCCTATCACTCCAGCTTGCTTAGTGGACCTGGGTAGTTGCAGACTGACTGCAGCTTCCCCTTGAAAATGTCCTTGTACTTTCATGCCACATCCAGTGGCACGAAAGGAAGCCCTGGCAGAGCACAGTCTGTGCCAAACTATGTAGCTTCTTGTTTCTACCGGATACGCAGCAAGTAGTGCTGTGCAAAGGGGTACATTAGGTAGATGCTTGGATAGCTATAGTGTCAAACATAGAGTTTGGCCTTTTTGTTTTAAACTTGGAGAATTATTCCACTAATGATTACATTAATTAAGCTTTTATGGCTTAAGCTCTTAAGTTACGAACTTGTTTCCAACCTGTAGCCGCATAGAACAGAAGGGTTGAAGTATTCTAGTAACTATGCAGATCCTATCAGTAATTTTCAAAATTTATTACATTTGGAAAGAATCTATTAAAAATACAGATAAAATCGTTCTCATCAATGCCTTTTTATACTGGCACCTTACTGTCTTTCTGCTGCATTAGAAAAATGGATCATTTTTGTGACAAAATGCAAAGCTGAACTATTGTGCTTCTCACTGTAAAGATGTTGGCAGGTCTGATGTGTGCTGGATTTGAAATATTTATTGTACTGCCAGAGCAATCCAAAACCAAACAGTTTTACAGATAATTATGCCCACTAATTATATGCAAAAGGCATCCATTTCTCCTTCAGCAATACTATACACATATGGATCTTCTGCTAAGAGTAATCAAGTTTGCACACATACATTAAGGAGAGACAGAGCAACAAGCTCCCCTCATCTCCTCCTTTAAAAACTGGACAACTTCTTTCGCAGATCAAGCTGTTATAAAATTAAAGCACTTCTCTGAAATCATAGTACTTTCTATAACATATGTGAGAATGCAGAAAGCAGTTTGGAAAGAGAGAGAAACCTAGAGGGGCTGGAAGAGAGCCAAAACGATAAAGAACAATGAGTGGGCTTGCTGGTCTGTTGATCTTGGATTCTCCCCAAGTATCTTTTTTTTCTATGAGCTGCCATTTTTTGKTTTTTTTTGTTTTTTTGTTTTTTTTTTCTCCTCCCCCCCCATCTCTTTTTCATCTTACAAGACAAGGACAAGAGAAAGAGAGCAAGGCAGTGCAGTAATTTTAAAAGGAGGATAAATAGGCATGAAAAAAGAGGTGTTTATTAGTACAGGAAATTGGTTTACAGCTTCATAAATTTAAAACAGGCATATCATATTGCACAGATTATGAAGTGTTAGACTGCTCTATTCAGGAAACTGGACAATCTGCTTTGCAATGCAAAATGTACTTATACAAGCACAGTGTGGATTTAATAGAAAGTTAGGGACTACTTAAATAAACTGGGCATATACACAGAATCATAGAATAGTTGAGGTTGAAGGGAGCCTCTGGAGCCTCTAGTCTGGCCTCCCCCCCTCAAAGCAGGGTCAACAAGAGCGGGTTGCTCAGGGCCTTGTCCAGTCTCGTTTTGAAAGCCTCCAAGTTCATGCTGCTGGACAAGATGCATCCAAAGACGCTGATGTCATTGGAAGGTTGCTGTCATCTTTGAAAAGCCGTGACAATCAGGGACTAGAAAAAGCAAATGTTATGGCCTTCTTCAAAAAAGATGAGGAGGGCCTTAGGAACTGCTGGCCATAAAGCCTCAGTTCTGTCCCGAGCAGAGCCTACTGGAAAGCATTTCCAGGCACATGAAGGAGAAGAAGGTGACTGGTATCAGCCAGTAGGGATTTACCAGGGCCAAACTGTGCATGACCTACCTGATTGCTTCCTATAATGAAATGACTGGCTTTGTGGCTCAGGGTAGAGCAGTGGATGTCTCTTAACCTAGACATCAGCCAGGTTTTCAGAAGTGTCCTTTAGTATCTTTGTAGCCAAGCTGAGAAGGTATGAACTGGATAGAACAGCTACAAGGATGAAAGCTGACTGCACTGCTGGATTCAAAGGGACAGTGGTTCAAAGTCCAAATACCAACCAGTTATAAGTGATGTATGCTGGAGGTTGATACTGGGGCTGATACTCTTTTACTATTTTTATGAGCAACCTGGGCAATGGCATGGAATACATCCTCAGCAAGTTCATGGGTAACACCAAATTGGATGGACCAATTTATATGCTACCCTGGGGGGCAGAGCTGTTATTCAGAGAGATGTTACCAGGCTGGAGAATTGACAAAAAAACAAGTGAGCAAAAGTGTAATTCTGAGCTTGGAACAGAACAATCAATGATAGAGGCAAGGGGCTGATTAGCTAGAAGGCAGCTCTRCAGAAAAGGAACTGTGGTCCTGGTGGACAAAAGCATGACCATGAGTCAGCACTGCATCATTGTGGCAGCAACAGCTGATTGTGTATGGGGCCACAATTAGGAGCACAGCACTGCTGCTAAGAACATAGCCAGGGAAGTGGTTACGCTTCTCTACTCAGTACTGATGAAGCATCATTGGGAAAACTCTATCCATTCTTGCACCCCATGGACAAGAGAGAGAAYGCTGCAGCAAGTCTAGGAGAAAAACTACAACATGGTTTGGGAACTGGGGCACCTGACTTTTAAGGACAGGCTGAAGGGAAGTCGTTTGTTCATTGTGCAGAAGAGATGACGAAGGGTGGATCTACCTGCTGTCTTCAACTACCTAAAGGGGAGCTATAGAGAAGATAGATCTCTATTCTCAAAATGTACAGCAAAATGGCAAGAAGCAGCAGATACCAGATGTAGCAAGAGAAATTCCATAGATACAAGGAAAGTTTCCCCACAGTGCAGGTGGTTAAAACAGTAGACCATATTGTCCAGAGATTGTGGAATAACTATCCTTGATGATACTCGGATCTGACTGGCCAAAGCCCTGATCTAACATTCAAGTTGACCCTGCTCTGATGCATCACACGGAGTTTTACTATATCTGGCATGCTGGTTGTTTCCCTTGGCATTTTGAAGACACGAAAAATCATGCTTTGGAGGACTTGCCAGCTGAATTCTTCCCCTGCAGTTTTGCTGCATTATATATCTAATTTCCATGCATCCAACTTCTGAACTTTATTATTTTCATCCTTCCAAAATATGGAAGTTATATTAAAGTGTCTCTAAAGCCCCGTGGATTTAACAAAAGTTAATGCTGATTAATGGAGACAATTACTTCTCTATTAAAAAGTTACAGAAATGAACTAAAAAGATATTATTTTACTTTAGTTTTTTTAGTTCTCCTTTCACTTAATACACGTGCTTCTTCTATGACAGGAGCTAAAACAATGAACAAGGCAAAAGAAAGACATATTGCAGAGTACTTCATCAGGGAAATATATTTCAAGTTCCCTCATTGCTTAAGCTTTACATTCAGTTCATGCATGTGAGTACCTTTGCCTTTTCAAACATGGAGACTTACGCGTGATATCTAATGATACTAAGACTAAATGAATATTCCTATTTTTTTGGTTTTTTTGTAAACCAGATAGCTGACTAAATCTCAAAAGGAGAACTACTTTGCTGTGTCTGCAGGGTAAGGTTGGAGAAACTGTTTAGAAATGATAATCAGACTGGGCTTCTCCACAAAGGAGTGTCTGCTAATCTCAGGTACCTATTTAGTCCCCTATCACATATTTGAGTAATTCACTAACAGCAGCGTACTAATCTTCACTTCACTCTTGTGAAATAGGGAACTACTATTATCTCCATTTTACAAGTAGAAACCAAGGCAGAGGAAATAATACTTAAAAAAATGCGGCAAGAACAAAAAAACTGAGTAGCAGCCTCATCAATTGCAGATGACTTTCTCATGCTTTAGTATCTTTTCATAGTTTTTTAGCTAGACCATAGTCTCAGCCAGAAGGGTAATCCCTATGTTTCTAGTGCATGAATAATGTACCTTTTAATAACATTATAAAAGTATTAGTGCAGCTTTAATCTTATTCCCATTTCAATCATAACTATTATTTGGCATGGTAAAACACTCCCTCAAAACACTGTCATAGAAGCTTAACTTTGCAGTACAGTTCAAAAAAAGCAATTAGCTACTTATTATTTAATGGACGACTATCAATGACCTGTGAGAATTACAACCCAGACCAGTATCAGCAGTAAGCATAGTAAGTTTGTAACTTCCAGCCAGTGAAAAGGGAGATACTGCCATTTTCCGTGATGAAGTATCTTCCACTTCATCAATCAGGTATATAAATACAACATCACTGGGTTTTACAATGCAAATTTAGTCATCTCTAGGTAGCGTGTTCAGTGTAAATGTCTTCAAATGCATAAAAGGAAGCACAGTGAACAAAAAATATGCACAATTTGTTACACAGAGCATGGAAGGGGTGTTTGCTCAGACAGACTCAGAGCACCATCTGGGAGACAAGTGTTTGGTTTTGCAACAGATTGCATGATTTTCATGTAGAATCTGGAGAAAAGCTCTAAATGCTTTAATAGATAGTTGATTTAACATGCATTTAATCTTTGTTTTGTGTTGTCTTAAAGGCTATGCATATGTTTTGAATGACAGAAGTAGTCATTAACTTATTACAGTGCTCATCCCTTTGCACAATTTGCTTTCTTTTCTTCTCATTGTGTGTGTCTGTGTGCATGCAATATTTCACCTTACAGAGTTCGTTTTCACAGCACATGGTAATTAATCTTAGTAAAAGCCAAGCATCTACTGCATATGCATGCCATTTGATTGATTAGATTAAAAATTTAATGTTACAGTTCATACATTAGCAATATTTCAATATAACATATACCAAGGACTCTACTATCAATAATAAGAATACTTCAAGAACAACACAAATTAACACCTGAAGCATAAAGAATGACCTTGAGAGAATGAAATGCTTTACCTAAAACACATTGCTTAAAATGTATTTAAACTGAGCACCATATTTATGTGCTAAAAAAGCTGTAGAAAGCACTGCCCTTCAGAATAGGAAAATTTCAGATAAAGAAATTCTCACTTGGAGCATTTTAGAAGTGGCATAGATAGGTTTAGAAGCACTGCATTCATTTTTAGTTTTTTTTAGTGGTATCCAACTAAATATATCTGCTACACAATAATAAAAAGCTATACATTAGAACTTTTTTCAATTTTCTTCTTGCACAAGTTAATAAAAACATTGCAATACATAAACTGAGGATTCACTTTATTAGGACCAGAAACATAGAGAAAGAAATATAATAAAATGAGACTATACATATTGTATAAAAAAGGCACGCTGTATTATGTGACATTGTTATAACAAAATGAAATACCATCCTTCATTTGGGTATCTGTTCTTCTATATCCAAAAGCAAAATTACATCAAAATACTTCTGCACTGATTGACTTGTAATGCAATACACTGCAGCATCTTTGAACCTTAAGCAATGATAATGCTTTCAAACCTGCTATAAACTGGGTCAACTGTACGAAGAAATTGTAAAAAATGATGCAGTAATTCAATTTAGCACTGTGTGAAAACTGCACAATAGCAGGATTAAAGGATCTGAAAATGAAGACAAGTGGTTCATTATTAACTCCTTAAATGTTGTTCCTTCTGCTTTTTCTAGAATGTCATTTATTTCTAGCTTAGAATTGTAATTTCTGTGTCATGATACAGTGGATACATTCTATATTGTCTCTCCATATGAGYACATTGAAGTTTGCCCAAAGGCTTAATAAAGTTTATGAAATAAGTCAGCATTCACTATTAATTTTACCCACATAGGTAACAAAATAAATTAGAAAGAAAAAGCATTATACAGTCATATAAAAGCTGTGGCATGTATAAAACGTAGTCAACTTCAAAAAAAAAAAAAGGAAGAAAGCAGCTGTTTAAGTGGCCAAAGCAGCATTAAAAAAAAAAAAAGTAATGCTAAAGCTGCAAATGAAAAGTGCTCGTATGCAGAAGAGATACCCCTATTTGTTCCTTGTATAATGCAATCATTTAAACAGCTGGCCTCTTTTGTAACATGGTAATTTTATAAACATCATTTCTTTATGTGCCTAAAGAGGTCTTTTTTTTTTCTTGGGCTATTGTGTGTTGTATGTGCATGTGAGTATGTTTTGGATCAGCATGTGTAACTGCCATGGCCATTCTTTCAGCAGGAAGTCCAGCCTCTGTCCCAGTGTATAACAATAGCGCTCCATGCTGATGATCACCAGAAGCCAGTGTTCAATTCAGAGGCAACGTGAAAATGAGTGACAATTGAAGAGAAACCAGCCTGGAATGATTTAAAGAGCTGGGTAAGCCTAAAGATAAAAAAAATAAAAAAATAAAAAATTCCTGCTCCAGGGGAGCAATTGTACTTTTGTGTATGAATCTATAAAAAACCTCCTCTGAATTCTTTACTTAGAGAGCTTAGATAGCTTCAATTAAATTCAGTCTGGACATCTAAAAATAAAGTTGGTAATAGACAGAAGTGTAGTCTTACTTTTGCTATGGAAAATTGTCTTTCTTCCTAACTGTAATATGTTTGATAGCACTTATTTTTGAACTTAATCTTATTCTTAACTGGCAGAGGATTGATGCAAAATTCTATTTGGCACTTAGTATTTGTGCCTAAACTGCAGGACAGTGTGCTCCAAAATGCATGTTATGGTTCTGGCTACCAGTCATCCAAACCAAGGGATCTGCTGGAGCTCCTCCTCATCTGCCTGAGGCTTTCTTACCAGTGGCAGCTAGGCCAGAGTGATGTACCCTGGGTCTGATTTCAACACAGTCAGGATGCAGCCAGGGCTGGTTAACTTTGTTCTGGAAAGCAGTCTTAGGTTCCCCATTCCAAGTGTATGCATGGCACTTTCCACAACTAGAACTGTAGTTGCTTGGCCATCACGACAAATTAAAAATTGACGTGGGAGAAAAATCATAACAATCTAAAACAAAATAGCAACTTGAGTGATGATCAGCACTGATATTATTAATAACCAAGAAGTCTCAAGCCTAAACTTAGTGACTTAACTGCAACTTACAATATGTGTTCTAAAGAATTTGCAGTTTCTTTTCCTCTGCTTCTCTATCTCAAATAGTAGTAGTAATTATATGAATTACTACCCCCTTTTGAACTCATGTTTACATGATCCCAGAGCACAGAAGCTACATGATACCTCATATATTTCTGTATCATTTTATTGTGCAGATCTGGTGGTACACGGGATGCGGCCTGCATCATCTACTTGTTTCAACTCATAATTCATAGTAAAATAATTGGTCAATGAGCTCAACTGTAATATTAGTGTTGGGGCTGTCATTAGGTCAGCATGAGATGAAAGACAGTAGCTGAGCATATAGAAAAGCATTCATACAAAAAGAGACTTAACTCAATGGCACAAATGGGTATCATAAGCAGAAAATATTTTAAATAAATGTTGTGACAGAACAGTTTGTTTTGAGAATAAAGACAGAGAAAAGGGATACAATCTTCTAACTGTGTAAATTATCATTAAGCAATTAATGCTTTCTCCATCTGTGGTCCAAAACATAAGTTCTTCTTCAGAAGTGATCATACAATATGATTGTAGCTTTACTTTTATCTCTAGGAACAAGGAAGGATGTGCAACTTACCCATTTCTTTTTTGAAAAAAGTATCAATGTTTAATTATATAACAGAAGTTTGACTGAAGGAGTAAGGTAAACTTTAAAATCAGAGTGGGAGCAAGTTATTTTTTCCCTATAAGCATAATAATAATGCAGATTATATTTGTGAGATAAATTTATAAACCCCTCATACTGTTTCTCAGTTTTTGCAGTTCTCAGCTTGGATGATGACAATGATTCAACCTTTATGTTTGCTTATAGTCAATCATCTCATGTTTAAGTTACTGGAATTTGCAACTAGAGGTTTCATACTCTGGAAGAGTGCTCTATTTATGGAGGACAAAAATCAATGATCCTGTTGCTCTCAGATTTTTTCAGAAGTTTTTTTGTGTGTGTGTGTGTTTTTTCTTGATGCACAACTGCAGTTCTGGAACTCCCATAATTTCATAGTGTCTTTATGGTAACTTTCAAAGCATCCTGAAACTCAGTTTCACACTAACAGAATTTAACTGAATTTGTACTTGCCAAAATCAGTATACATGGTTAACTTCATGAAACTGAGATTAGCTAAAGCTTGAGATACAATGTCTACCAGAGCATCAGATTTCCATCATGACCATGCAATGGGAAAAACTTCCAGATTTCAGGTTCATCGTGTGAAAAGGATGTTGTGTTAAGTTAGGTACTTGGCAGAGAGCAGTTCTGCATCAATTGGACCATGTGAGCACAGAGGTACATGAGGATTAATTTGGAAAGGTAATCCATGGCCTGATCAGCAAAAGATTAAAATATTTGGAGTAAAATTCAACTGGGGCACAGCAAAATGAGGAATGGAAATTACAGCAATATACTCCCACTTTTTATAGTTTCCTAAATTTATTCATTTACTCATCTTGACCACTGTGCTTGTGAAAGTAAAATGTAGTTTGCTTTTCTGCATACCTTGCTGTATATAAATGCTTGTTTCTCAGTAGTAATAATATGCATTTTAGGGATATGRTCCAATATCTGCTGAAATCAAGAGAGAAGTTTGTATTGCTCTCCAGCTTACTTGAAACAGGTCCAGATCAGCAAAATAGTGATACGTCAGTGTTTCTCAGTGAAGTAACATTCGTCAATTAACTGTGCCACAGTTAGTTCTGGTGGCATCTTTGCAAAGTGATTGCCAGTTGCTTTTGATAGGTATGAATGAAATTAAGACCTTCAGGGTGGAAAAGCATGTACAATCCTTAGCTGTTTTATATGAAAAAAACTTCTTTTATCATATGGGGCACAATAGCAAAGAAACTGGGTTTTAGAAGTGACATTTCTGTGCTAGAGCTCCTGATAAGTACCTGTATATGGATACCATCAGCATAGCCAGCAGAACAAGCCATTATTTGGATGAATCCCTTGGCAAAATGGTAATGTGTGCAGAAAGGAAAAGCCAGTTTGCTTTCTTGGGGTGAAGCTGGGGTGGACATAATCACAATGTAGGTAAGAGATGGCAGCATAACCTTTAATGTGCAGAGGATTAAAGCATGAGGTGGCGAAGAATAAATGTGGACTTCTAAATTTGTTTGGTAAGATAGATGTGCAATTAGAGGAAGCAGAATTTAAGAGCCAATAAACCCTAAATAGAAGGCAGACCTGTCTGCSGTGATAAGGTAGTCATTTAGGCCCACAACAAGTGTCACTACAGTAATTAGAATATACTGAGAAATCTGATTGGAATTTTTGCATGATGAGAGCATTGCCAACTGCTTTTGATATTGTCCGATAGCAGCAGTAACAGGCTGACAACACCTGTTCTGAATTCTTTACCAGCAAGAGAGGAAGATGCTTTTCAGTGGGTTTATCCTTTAGCATCTCCCCTTTCTTTTCCAGCCTCTTAAGTCCTTTGTAAACAAATAAACAGCAATGATATTTTAAAGGATTAGTTGTGCCAGACATTGCTCAAGCTCATTTAAGAAGAGGTGCCATATATAAATTGCATTCTTCATGTGTGAGCTTCCCCTCCGAATTACATTTGCCATCAAGTTTTGGATTCGCTTTGCAAGTTTTCAAAGCAATATTATTCTATTTTGATGTTTTTCATAAGCACTGGCAAAGGGTTTTGCTGTCCTGTCTCTCTCCTCTGGAGTTTCAGCTTGCTTGAAACAAAAAAAGATTATTTGCAGTAGATCAATATTCCCTTAAGATGTAAACGCATCAGCTCTTATAAGTGAAGCAAGATTTGGCCTGGCCAGTACTCTAATGTTAGATCTTGGAGGATATCTCAGGGACTGCAGAAATTGTAACGAGGAATCAATAACTAGAACAAATCTCTCACAGGCCGGATGCAGCCTCTCAGAGTATGTTTGTAACTGTGTAATTGGAGGTAGTTTTCTGCAAATGAGATGCAAAATGGAGGAATTCAGGAAATTCATGTGGCAGTTTCAGTGCTGGGCAGGAGTGTAAGTTTGATCCCAGAGGTGAGATTGTGCCATCAGTAATGATCTTCTTCCTGCCTAAATTGCCATTGGAGGAAATACTCTCCTTTACTCACCTCTCTTAGCTGGTAGACGTTGTTTCCTTTTACTGTTTCAGCAGAGGCTGTGTGTCACCCTAGGTATGCCTGAATTATAGTTTGGATTAAAGTGAGTAATTTTTATACAGCGTTTTGGGGTGAAAGGAGCAGTTTCAAGTCCTACAAATGTATGCAGAGTATTTTGCTCTCTCCCATGCCGTTCTTGAATGTGAACAAGCTGAGCTTTCTTGTGTCCATTTGATAGCTTTTTAAGAAAATGAGTCAGGATTATGCTGCTGGACCACCACAGCCAGCTTTCTGTCTCTCAACGCATGAGGCACTATGTAAATATAGGCACGCGCCACGTGTGTGTGTGTGTGTGTGTGTATGTGTATATATATATATATATATATATCAGGGGCTATCTTTTGTACCACCTTAAACTGAACTGCTCTCAGATGTTTTGCCAGGTTTGGAGATCCAGGGCAAGTTGAATATCTCTGCAGCCGAATGCTGAGTGTGTGTATTGATAAGGCAAGCAGGAATCCTGTTTATTAATAATCTGAGATGCACAGAAAGTCTGCAAATGGCTTGATATTCATAAAACGTAAGAAAAGTTCAGATGCTGCATACTGGGATGTTACAATTCTGTTACAGCAAGGACCTTTTGCCTTTGTTTCGTGAATGACCTTCTCATTTATGGAGTCCCTCTTTGTTCTTCTCTCTAAGCTATTGTTCTTTTGTGTTAATTAAAACCCAGACGATTAAGTATACAAAAGTGCACTCAAGCTTCTGTGTACACCCAGCTGAAAACAGGGCCAAATGACCAGAAACATGCTAGCAGAGCTGCGAGCTTTGTCACTGGAGTAGAATGACTGAATACGAAATTCATTATTGGGAAGCAAACTGACATTTAAATTATGCTGCTGTTTCTCCTACAGGCTTCTGACAGGGTATTTTCAGAAAGAAAATTAAATGAGTTACGAGGCACTTAAATGCAACGCTTGAAAATGGTATCTTAATGTGTTTGATTCTTAAATGAAATGTTAGCCCTGTGTATCTCTATGATTTTACCATGAATGTGACATGTAAAACTGACACTACATCTCCTCAAATCTTCAATGCACTAACTTGCATCCTTTAAATGCTGGCCTTGTGCCATTTCTGTTGAACCCACACAACAGAATTAGTCATGTGGAGAGGGGAACAGCTGGCAAAAAAAAAAAAAAAAAANAAAAAAAAAAAAAAAAAAAAGGCATGAGCAGCCAACTTAGCATTGTCACAAGTAAAAGACAGCAATGAATCACAGGCAAGTGCAAAACTATCATCAGGGGGAAAAAAGCCAGTAATAAAGGTGATTCAACTGTAATGTCAGGCTCTCTCGAGGAAGTGATCTGCAGATGCATAGAGAAGTGGAGAAGAAATGGCTTCAGACAGGTGAAGGCTAATTTTTGATGTTGAAAAGGCGGCTTTATCCTTCTTGTCTGAGGCCCCAGTTTAAAAAGGGTATTTATCTATGGGGTTAACTTCATCAGCTCCACTAACTGCACTCCAGTGAGAGATAAGAAGATAATTAAAATTACCACCATGCTTAATCAACTTGCCAGCATAGGGATACTCTTGAATTGGGGCACAATTAAATTAAGCTTAACTTCTTCCAAATATATGCAAGAAGTAGACATCTGGCAAAGTCTAGCTGAAAATGCACAGAGCTGCATTATGACAATCTCCAAGGACAAAGGAAATGGAAAGTGAAAGGGTATGAGAGAGCAAGACTTCTGCCAAGTCCTTTAATCTTTGTTTTGCAATGCAGACTACCAATCACAAAAAATACTAGTGATTTCACTAATTTATTGCTAAATCACTAGTGATTTCACTCGTCTACCCACATATACATACATATATGTGAAAATGTATGCATGTACGCTAATGTACGTTACAGTGTTTCAGTAAGCATCTCTAACTTGTGTTTCACAACAATTTATAACTGCAATTAAAAGGTCTGAAAATGATATAAAAGGAAGCAGACTAATTGAGCTAATCAGAGACAAGATCAAGGCCCTCTTGGCTGTGAAATCTATAGCTCCATGAAAGGGAGTCTTTGAATATTTGCTGAATCTAAGGATATTAATAATCAGCAGTTACAGTTCTGTCCATCTACAAGGGGCATCAAAGAATTAATTTTTACAATATGCCCAGAAGGTAAATAGCAGAGTCCCTATTAATTTCACTGCATCAGAAAGTTGAGAAGACCTGCTAAAGCCACAGCTGAAACTAGTCACAGCCAGATTATATGTTGCAAATTCCTGATTCCTAATCTCTGGGCATCTGCTAAAAGCTCACTGAAGACGAAAAGGCTTCCATTCAGATCAGGTCTGATAAAAATAGTGTGACTGGCAGTTGTGCTCTCACACTCTGAAAAGTCAGAATGCTTTAAAAATAATTCAGAGTGAAAGTAAATAATTATCTTTTTTTATTTTTCTCTACAGTAGGAACCTTAAAGAACCTTTTCAAATGTGAAACCTGCATTTCAGAAGTGCTTTAAAGAGTGCAGTCACTCACCAAGAGCTGAAACCTAGGACCCATCAAGCGCTATTTTAAATGATATTTATCTTTATCTTGCAAAGGCATCAGCCCATTCCTCTTAACTATGTGAAGATAATAATTCTCTTTTTCTTCCCCCCAAACTGTAAGTAGTAAGTTCATTAGCTATGTTTTTTGCTTTTCTGTGCTTCTTTATGCAAGTTGCTGTTTCATACATGGGGGGAAGGTTGTAAAAGTACTGATGGAGGTTGAAGAAATGACTTGTTAATTTATTCCTTAGTGAGATATCATTTGAATGCTTTGGAATTGCACTAAGTYTCCTGAATTCCCAAGTCTCCCTATATGGCTTGTTCTAGCCTGGCCACAATGGCTGAGCAGTAGAATATAGTTAGAGCGCTCTACTTTCAGGAGATCATCCTCATTTTCAACAGGTCCTTCCTCTTGCTGGGATCCGATTGTTGATCTTGCCCTTGTTTTCCATTTTACATACTAACTACAAGATTTTACAAAATAGTTCAGTGTCTCAGATGTTAGTTTTCAGCCCAAATGTGTGATATCTTCAAATATGGCAGCAGTCAGTCCCTTCTCAAGTCATTCTTTTAATACTGGGTTCCAAAGGCAAATTAAAAGGGGGATTTATACCTAAATTCTTGTCTGCACTCCTGAATGAAATGTGTCAGAATCCACTTGAGTTAACTAGACTCCCATGTCATGCTTAATCTAATAGTTTATACTATAGTCTTTTTTCTCCTACTTTTAAACATTTCCATGATAGCCAAGCGTCAGTTCAGCAGGTGATGAATCTTACTCTGCTCTTCATTGGTCTCCCTGGGTGGGCAGCTGTACAGCAGGCTGACAGAGGCAGGACAGCTTCTGCTAGAGCCCACTTCAGTTAACTGCTGCTGTTCCCATATCAGGCCTCACACACAACCTCTGAAGGCACCTACCCAGAGCCGAATGCTTGGAATGCAGACAGCTCCTGCCAGTTGGGATGGAAAATTTGGAACCAATGAGGAATATAAAATGAGGCTCTTGACATATATGCATGATGAAGTTTGTATATGGAAGCAAAACCAGAAGCATTTGACACGCAGGGTCTCTACAGACCTGACACCATCCCTGGAGGTATTTAAAAGACGTGTAGATACGGTGCTTAGGGACATGGTTTAGCGCCGGACTTGGCAGTGTTAGGTGTTTGGACTTGATGATCTTAACGGTCTTTTCCAACCTAAATGATTCTATGACACAACACACTTAGAAAGCGCAAGTTGATTTTAATTTAATTACATGTTGGAAAAGAAAGAATATAATTGAACACCTTCAGTTCAGTCTGGCAGTTAATCTAAATACAAGAAAACACCAACATCCAAAAATCTTAGACCATAAAAAAGCCACTGTTCGTCCTGGCAAGTGTATCACGTATCACTGGCAAATAAAACTGAAACACTCTCCATGTTTCTGTAAGGGGAGACAGAGCAATTCAACTCCTGAAGCTCCTACTCAGGCAGAATTTGCCACTAATGCCAGTTCTTACACCAGATCTCATCAGGCTTGATTTGAAGGTAGTTGTAGGCTTGAAGCCATGAAGTTCAGTATTAGAAAGGTAGCTCCAGTGGGAAAAAAAAGCAAAAATCAAATTGTTGTCTGAAATTTTACTCTTTGACTCACGAACACGTTCTTCGGAAAAGTTAAACAAGTGATCAGGAAGTTATCAAAACTGCCCATGTTGGACTACCTCCCCACAGAAAAAAATGGATGCTTTCGTTAGTAGTAATCCCAGAAAACCAATTCTGACATGCTCATTTTTATTTTCTTCCATTGGCAGTCAAAGAACTGTGCTTGTGAGGGAAAGAACATTCTAATATCCCCATAATCTTTTCCTCTTTCCTTTCAAACTGAAAAGAGTACATCTCTTCATTTCTCTGTTGTGTTCAGCTACTCTTTTACAGCAGTGGGTTGTGAAACCAGAACTCCCACTGACATAGGATCAGAGACAGGCTTAAGATTTTAGAGGTGGTTCTGAAGTCCTGAGAAATCCTTCAAAAGCTGTATGCTTTTAGCCRTGCTGAATTGCTACTGTCTTCAGATCTAATCTTTCCAGCAGTTGATTTTCTCTTCATCCTGTGTGACCAGACTTCTCCCATACGAGAAATTACGGTTCCGGCTTTCCTAAAATTCTGTAATTCTTATTCCCATAGTGGCACAAAAATGGGTCACACTTTGAATCCTGTTTTCACTAGCTTCACAAACTTATTCATTGGTTTTATCATGCAGATGGTTGTATGTAAGAAAACATATTTGTAAGATGTAAATTTTAGCTGCTTGGGGTCTCTGTCTCTATGTAATATCTAGCCTAATGTCACCACAGGACAACATTTATGTTTTCATTTAAAAATAAAGTAAGCAGATGGGACTTCTCTCATCCATAGAGTAGTAAATTAAAAACAAAAGTAACAATTTTTTTAATGTTGTACTCTGCTGGGATGAGAGTTTGGCATTATGACATCTGGTCTAATTTGAGTATTCCAGTAGCTGCTGTACAGCATTTACCAGAACACTGAAACGAAGCCTGCCGATATTATTTTTGCATAATCCCTATGAACATGCACACAGAAGGTCTGTGCTTACCCACCTCTCAGCAAAACAAAAAAGGCCCAGTACAGACTTAGTTACTTTCATGGCATATGTCAAGTAATAATCACTATAGTTGAAACGCTATCATACAAAGTCCATTTGAGATTATCTGTCCCTGAAGACAATGGGAAAGAGAAGAAGAAAAAGATACCAGTCTCCCAATTTGTATCTTTGAAAATTTCTTCCCAAGTAAACAGCTTTTTCTCGGTAATATCTAGAACTAAAATTTTCGGTGAATCTTCCAACCATTAGGGCAAGTTATTGAGATTCCACTGAATATTCAAAATGTTTCTTCAATAGGTAGAGACCTTACGGTGCCAAGAAACTATCAATATTAACTTAACGTTTGTCCTTTAATTATAAACTATTAAAACTTGTCATCTTTAACCAGACACAAAGCATGACTAGTAAATGATTAAATAATTTTCGAGAGTTCAACATAACATGCCACAGATACGCCGTAAAATTGAAATGCCTCTTCCATCTAAATACAAAATCCAAGTAAACACACTAAATAGATAAATGGGCAGATTGCAGTTCCCAGGAAATAATGCCTTTTGCTCTACTGTGGAATAAAGAAGTTCTCATTTGTAAGTCAGTCATTGAYTCTAGTCTGGTCAAAAAATTACCTGCTGGAAACTGTTGCAGTTACTAGTTGGTCTCAGACCAAGTATTAGTAAGAAAATCAAGACAGGCTTCTCATTCAGAGGTAAAGCAATCAGGCAGATACGTTACTGGATAAACTTTGAAGAACTGAGCTCCATTCCTTGCTTGACTGCTGGCTGAACTGATGGCAAGTCACAGCTGTGCTACTCCCATAAAATGCCTAAGATTCTCCATCTGTAACAAAGGAATAAGGTTAGTGTTAGTAATATTTCTAAATAGTATTTATATGGTGCTTTGAAAAAACCCCAGAAGTAGTGTGATTTGTTTGGGGGTAGGGGTGGTTTTTCCAGCAAGTAACCAGTTCAACCGACAGTGAGAGAATGCATTTATCTCTTATCCTTTAGGTTTCAGTTTGGAACTGAGAGTCACAAGTGCTGAGGTCAGTAGGAATGCAGTGACCTTCCAGACATGACGGATGACTTCCAGCTCCAGCTCTGTACACCCTACTACCTTTTCATGAGCACTAAGGGTACTTAGGAGACGTTCTCTTAGATTTTTCAGGAAAATACATTTGGCAAATTCAGCCAAAATACAAGTTCTTTTTATATACTTACATGACTTTTTTAGGGAAAATTAACACTGTATCAACCTGAGAGGAAGTGCTTTTTTCCAGTAAGATTGTATTAGGGCTTCATAAGCATTTACCTTCTGCTTCTAGTAAAGGGGAAAGAACAGTTAGTAATACTAAGTGATATGAGAAAACAGCAAGCCTTGTGTTTATTCAAAGGTTATGCAATTACTTTAGTTGATATTTTTGTTCTGTGACAATAATATTACAATATTTTACACAAATATAGTAAATAATGAATATTGTGAATGCTGATATTTTAAGGAATTGTATTGAGAGAAGAAAAAAATCTTATTTGGTCTTAAGTGTCATACAAATTTGCTGTGCAAGAGCAAATACGATGAAAAAATATACTACATGGTCTTATGTGGGTAATCCCGTATGCATAGTGACCCTGGAACTGGGGCTCTGTGCAGGTGCAGGGCAACACCAAATTTATGCAATTTTAGAGTTTAGACCCTAATATGGAAAATGAACTTTCCTCCTGAATCAGCCAGCATGTCTGTACTTTCATTGGCGGTAGCTAGTACATAACGTTCACAGGACTTTAAGCCGCCTTCTTTCCAGACACCTAACCGTATTCCATATTAGTATTGGTCAAAACAATACTTTTTTCATGAAGAATTTTGAACAAAGAATTCTTAGATTTTTTTTCTTTTGCTTTTCAGTCTTTCATGGTGGGAATAAAGAACTGGAGTCCAAAAGCAAGCATGGACAGAGGGCCATTTAAAGTACCCATTTGGAAACCTGAAGGATCAGGTATGTCTTAAATAACACCTCCTTCTGTGGACTTAAGGTAGGGGGAAATGCTAACCTTCATTCAGGGTTTCTTTTAAAAAAATAAGGAAAATTTCCTTCTTTTAGACAGGCTAAAAAGTAGATGTTTCCTCTTCTACCSTCATTTATCTCAGTAGCTAAACTACTCACTGGAGAGGTAGGGTACTTCAGTTCACAGCTTCTTCTATCCAGGGAACTGAAATTCAAATTTAAATCCTTATCTGTCTTTCTGGAGAGTGCTTCATCACCACTGTATGATGCACCATGTGTATATCTGTAAGTATGTGAAAGAGCGTTTTTCTCAAGTTTTTTAGGGAAGCAGTTTATTTTGCATGACATACTAATTAGCGAGCAGATGCACTCCTTTACAGTGCATCTAATCTTATCGTTAGGACACTTTTCTGGGAGGGAGGACAAATGTTGGTTCAGATTCCCTAAAACATGGGAAGTAATTCAAAACAGACCTCCTGCACTCCGCCATGTTCTGAGAACTGGAYATAAAGAGTTACCACGGATTATCACTCTTGTATTCTTCTAATACCACATTTCACAGTTCTCATGAAATTAAAAATGAGCATTTTGTGCTGGAACAGGTTTGTTCTTTAGTAGTAATGGAGAAAATAGAATCTGGTCTTTGCAAGTAGCATTCCCATGTGGGCTCCAGAAATATATTTTATTGTCTTTAGGGCAAGAGCTAATTCAGAGAAAGGCTCTTTTATTTGCCATCTATGAATCTTGACCTTGACCTAGAAAGTCTATCTTCACTGTTGCATGAGGGGCAATTAAACTTCTGTGAAGCAAAACCTCCCTATCATAGCAAAATATGTCAAGTGTATCAGAGAGCTCAAACCTCCAATCTCATTTTATTCCCTTTAAATGTGCCAAGCTGCCTCACATTAATTTGAATAAACTGAGAACAACAGCATTTAATAGGTTTGAGAAACTTGAAAGTTTCTTTAATCTGTTTTAGGTTGTTAGGGGTTTTTTTTGCTGAGGGGAGCGCAGGTTTCCAAAATAAGTAAGACATAGATTTCCAAAACGAGACATGGGGCTCAGACGTTTAAATGAACAAGAAGTTACTGTGCACCAACTGAATCTCATAGCTGTTGGTAATGGCTCGTGTGCTCACTAATAGCCTTCCCTCCTTGTGAGCTAATACAACTTAGGGAAAAGCTCAGAGTAACAGGCTGTTGCATTTTACTTGGGGAGGAGGGCAGGCTAGAGTACACACATGAGCTGTTCTATTGCAGCTCAGCTGATGGGAAGTAATTTATTAAGCTTCTGTTACCAAATGGTTAATACACTGATCACTGCTATCCTTTCACAGACTCAAAGAAGGTGGGAAGTGTACCCAACCAGAGCACATACTGTTGGAACAAATCATGGTCAGACAGCTCACTGATTTCTTACATCATAAAGCAAAGATACTTCTAAAATTCTAGTGGATCCATGGATCCTCAGATTCACGCTGTGCGTGAAGGAGCACAACATAAAATCTGTGATACTCTGTTTTTTGACAGTAATGTCTGACCACAATAAAGGTTTGCGTGTCTCCAAGAAATGCAGGTAATCATTGTTTTGCTGAGATCTATGCTTAAATATGCCTTGTTTTCATATATACCCAAATGAAATGCATCCAGGAGCCCTTTTTATCTTATATCCTTGAAAATGAGAAAGTTTACAACAGTAAAGAGGATCCTTGATGCTGAAAATGACCTGTAACTCAGCATACAGTTTTCCTTGTAAAATCAATGCTTCTAGAATGCTGGATCCCAGGGTTTTGCAATTTTGCATTGATCTCATTCACCCTGTTTCCCATGAGAGCCTTTCTGAAATTCTGCTATTGAGTAACACGCTTGCTAGTATGAAGGGAATAGAGAAGGAGTAACCTTTGCTGCTTGAGTAAAATGCAGAATGACATAAAGCATCCAATTCAGCCTCCTTTAGGGTGTTTAAGACACAGAACTCATTTTTCTGGATGAAAAGCAGACAGTGACACTGCCAGCAGCAACTGTGTCAGCTCAGGTTCTCCCAGCAGGAGGGACATACAGGGTGGCTGGAGAGGGAAACACAACAGATGCCACAAATGGAAGTGCTCATTTAGAGCCTACATTTAACTACATAAAATGAGATGTGGGGCATGTAAAAGTTAACAGTGACTCTTCAAAATGTAACAAATGCAACTGATCAATAATGAAAAGTATAGAATAATTAAGATCTGTTTAAACTGGGGGTCCCAGCTTGCACCAGAGCATCTATATCTAGATGTGCATGAATAATGAATGACTTGATTTGGTATCTTAACCACAAAAACATTCAAGAGAAAAATTAAAACACAGTTTAGGGAAGTAAGAAAGAGAAATGTTTTGAGTAGAAAAACCTTTCCCCTCCTCCCAGAATACCTTAATAAATTACATAATATTTACATTACATGTCATATTGTTCAATCAAAATGTTTTATATCCTATTTTATATTTATCCCCATTAAAACAGTTTTTCTATTGTGTCTATTTTTAAAGGAAAAATTATACTTAGCAGTTTTTAGGAACCCAAATATCAGAATGAGCTAGATATATTTTTAAAGAAGAAAAAAAAAAGGAATTTTGAAGAGACATGCACAATACAAAATACATTATTTCTAAGTAGACTACGTTAACGTTTTATACTGCTTAGCACTAAGATGATCATTACAGGATGGGATTTACAACATACTATATCCATTGATAAATTAGAAATTAATTTTAATGAAAGACAAAATATTAAAAAAACAGAGTTATTAAATATTTAGAACACGACTGCCTTATAGAGGTTAAGACCAACTAAAATAAAATTCATCACATTTTTTCAAAGTAATCTAGATATATTTGGATGATCCTCAAGCCATTAAAATGAGAGTGATGGCTATTGATAAGTTTAGCATTTTCCCAGCACTTACTTATTATTGGAATGGCTCTGTGAACAAAGCTATTTTTGTTAACTTGGGACCAATTAATAAAGCAGTGCCTGCCATGATCTGTAGGATCATCAAAATACTGATTAGGAGGGCTATAGCGACTTTGTTCCTCTGTATAAAGGAGTGATCATTTCCACTGCCTACTAGAGAAACAAAAATTTACCTACAAACCCTACCTACTATTTAAAGGAAGGAAAAAGATGTGAATTGCTAACTATAGTTAGGGGGAAGTTCTTGTTTTCTTTTTTTTTTTTTCCTGATTACATTCTGTCCAGAAGGCAGATATACTTCATGGTTTTGTTATAGTCCATCATTACATATTTTTCTATAATGTGTTCTATCATAATAGCTTTTAGTTGAGTCCAGGGTAATCTCTAGGTTGTGACTCAATTGGAAATGTGGCATGTCTACTTACCTGCACTAGAAAAGTGCAGAAATCTATATACAGCAACAAGGCAAAAAGATAGGGAAAGGTCCACGGCCCTGCATTACTGATGAGATACTTTGGAATACTAGGTTTCCACCGTTTAATGAAACCCAAAATAGGGAACATGCAATTCAGTCCACTGGCAGATGAAGAACTGCAGTTAAGCTCATGTTTTCTCAGGACTATTTCTCCACTCATGCCTCCTCTTTTACTTTGAACTCTTACATGAAACCAATCTCTTAAGTCCCTCAGAACTTTTTCCCATAAAGCAGTTACCTGATGGCTCTCCCATCATCTTAGTATGAGCCTTAGATGTGGCTTGAATAGTATACAGCTCTGCACAGGGTGAGTTTCACTTGGTTGAGTGCCAGAAGAGAGATGCAAATAGCTTGAGATGGCCCATGATGAAGATTACAAGTAGCACTTAAATGTCATTATTTCCATGACCTGTTTTATTTCATGAGTGCACTGGGGTTAAAAATACTGTTCTGTCTGCTGCACAGTGTGTTTGTGATTGGGGCAGACTGTATCAGTCAGAGAGAGAGAACTATAGACAAATATAGCTAGATTAGATGTGCCAAGGCTGACTTCCACTGAGACATGCTTTGTACAGCTTCTTCTGCATTGAGCTCACCTGGTAAATCAGTCATTTTCAGACCACCAGAGTCCCAGGATGAGCCTCAGCTGTGGTAATGTTTAGGATGCATGCACAGCTATTCTGGGTCCTGCATGGGAAATCCTGCTAATTGGGTAAACCCACTCTAGTGTACAGGCACCAACTGGCAGACACAACTTTCAAATGAGAGAGATCCATAATTTTCAAATGTAACTAACAATTTGTGACAATAAAGCAGCAACAGGAGCCAAGATGCTGGCACTTCTTCTTGTCACCTCTTTCAAGCACAGTAACTAGAATTTGCATTTGTTTCTTTTCCAGGCAGTTACTTATTTTATAAAGTAGGCATTTAATGCATGCAGTTTCTTTGGCATGATTTTATTTTTAAGCCAAAGTCTCTGAAGAGTTTAGTGTTGTCTCTCTTAAGAAAAGAACCCGAATAGTATTTAATTAATACTGTATCAAACCAGAGAAATGTCATCGTCCACACACACAGTAGAGATCAGAACTGTCTCAAAGAGGGTAAATATGCTGGGTTTGGCTGGAATAGAGTTAATTTTCTTCACAGTAGCTAGTATGGGGCTATGTTTTGGATTTATGCTGGAAACAGCATTGATAACACAGGGATGTTTTAGTTCCTGCTGAGCAGTGCTTACACAGAGTCAAGGCCTTTTCTGCTCCTCACCCCACCCCACCAGCGAGGAGGCTGGGGGTGCACAAGAAGTTGGGAGGGGACACAGCCAGGACAGCTGACCCCAACCGACCAAAGGGATATTCCACACCATATGACGTCATGCTCAGCATATAAAGCTGGGGGAAGAAGAAGGGGGTACATTCAGAGTTATGGTTTTTGTCTTCCCAAGTAACCATTACATGTGATGGAGCCCTGCTTTCCTGGAGATGGCTGAACACCTGCCTGCTGATGGGAAGGAGTGAAGGAATTCCTTGTTTTGCTTGGCTTGCATGCGTGGCTTTTGCTTTCCSTATTAAACTGTCTTTATCTCAACCCACGAGTTTTCTCACTTTTACCCTTCTGATTCTCTCCCCCATCCCACTGTGGGGGGAGTRAGCGAGCGGCTGTGTGGGGCTTAGTTGCTGGCTGGGGTTAAACCATGACAGTAAATAACGTAATTGTGATAAAGTGAAGATGATGGAAGTATACAAAATTATGGGTGACACAGACATGGTAAAGCAAAAATTCTTGTTTAAACTTTCTCATGGTGACAAAGGCAGTGCACATCAAACACACAAAAGCTAACAGTTTATCAACGTACAGTGTTACTGTCCATTGTCRTTCATGTCACAGTGTCTTGGTTAAACAGTTAGCTACATCTGTGTCTCCCTTGTCCAGTGCATATCCCTGGCTCGTAGCGCTCCTTCGAGGGAAATCTACAATTTTTTCATTTTTAGACCACGCCCTGGGCTACGATACGCAGGATATCAATCATTCTTAYCCTGGAGGTTAAAATCCACAAAGAAGTCTATGCATGGAGGAGGGTCGGTGCCAGAATAACATTTTTAGAAGAAGAGTATTGTTTATTTGGCATTTGGCTGTGGGCATAAATCTTTAAAGACAAAAAGAAAAAAAAAAAAGGACAGAAAATTGGAGGGGAGATTTTTAAACACTGGCTTAAGCATTGGTAGGGAGTAGGTAGGCTAAGTAGGGGTAGCTTTTTCAGATACCCTATGTTGATTATCCTGGTTCCCCTGCGGCAGACTTCACAAGGAGAGCCAACAGGCAGATGAAGAAACATTAACCTGAGCTGGTACTTTCATACAGCACTGTGTTGCACTGTGGAGGATACTAGTTCAAACTCCAAATGTCTTATTGCTGTGGTAGCACAGAGCTAGCTCTGAGCTAAGACCATCTGCCTCTCAGCGGCACACATTAGGCAGCCCAGCACCATGTTGATGTAAACATACTGTTTTAAGTTCTGGAAGCAGCTCCTGCATAGTTGCTCAGTGCTCCACTGTGCAGCAAAGACTGGCCCTCTCTCTTGTTAAAAAACTCTCACTTTAAATCTTGCCACCTTTTTTTTTGTTTGGGTTTTTTGTTTGKTTTTTTTTGGAGGGGGKAAGTCCTTAATCATTTCTTGTCAGAACAAGTTTTGTGGGCTGTCTGGAAAAGGAGGTAGAGTCATTAAATCTAACAGTTCTGACGTTGTTTCTTAACAGCTCCTAAGTGTCACTTGATGGATGGCTGTCTGGAACGATATCCTCCTTCCTGCTGATATTCCCGACCAAACCCAAGTGATACAAAATGTCTCAGAATCCCAGCAATCATCTATTAGCAATAAATTATTACACGGCACTCCAGATCTTTTGCAGTCATCTACAGTACACTAACCCCCTATAGCATTTGAAAAGGATTAGACGTTGTATGGATAATACGCACATTTGCAGTTTTGTTAAATATGAGAGAAATGGAAAGAGACCCTGAAACCAAGATTCACTGTCAGGGGCTAGAATGAAATTTCCCCTCTCAGTGGATTATTGGGGCAGGGAGATGTACTAGGTGACCTCTTTAAGGTCCTTTCACGTTTAGGGTTTTGCCCATGCCCTTCATGTCCCATCCGTCCCCATTGTCCCCACCCTGGTTTCTACAATAAGGATTTTTGAAATTTCTGTGAGGCATCTGTTAGTGTCCACTGCCAAAGGTAGTATAATGCAGAAGCTGAACTACAGGTCCAACCAGCTAAGACAATTCCTATGTTCTTTTTGGCCATTTTAATAAAACAAAGAAATGGAGAACTCATTTGGAAATTTCCTGTACACCAAGAAAACAATTTTAAAAATACAACTTGAATTTTATGAGGATAATTCATATCAAATATTATATAGGCAGAAGTTGCTCTATTTCATTCAGCTTCTGGAGAAAAATAATTATGTTCTTTACAATTTGAAGTGTATTTGTATTCCTTCCAAATAGTCCTATTACAACAAATGAAGTACTTACTATACATCTTTTTCCTGCTGCTTTTCAACTTAAATTTAATTTTCACGTAGATTTATTTAAAACAATTCTCAATGTGACTCAGCCAAATGATGAATTTATGGAAGGTTTAGTAAATGTGTAATCTAGTTGAAGTTAAAAATGGCTACTTTGTAATTCTGTGCCTAAATGAAATTACCCATTGTAGCCAGCTATTGTGCATCCATTTAAAGCCTATTTCTTGAGGCACATATTCAATCTTTAACTGAAAGAAAGCATAGTGCAAATATGTTGCTAACAGAAAAATGTATATATACATATATAGCATTAGTATTAAGCAAATGTTTTAATTTCTGTTTTTTGTTCTCCGAGCCTGCTTGAGCAGTTAATACATGTGTGTGTGTATGTATACATTTTGTATATGTAGAGAATACACTGTACATATTGATGTCTAATTTTTTTATTGCTCATAATACATGACTGTCTCTGTCCAAATGTAAATAGTTTAAATTTAAGAAGAAAAGTTAAATCAAATGAATGTTGCAGAGCATAAAAATATTTGTAATGAGATCTCACTGCAGAAAAGGTTTGTGACTTCTATTGGTAATAGAACAGACTGTGCAAGAACTTTGCCTCGGGCAAAGTGTGATTCTGTTTTCTGTTCCATTGTTGGCACGAAATCAGCAGTTACACCAGAGTTAAGTCTAAAATCAGCCTATCTCTGATAAAGAATGCTTGAGCTCAGCATGAGATGTTTACAAGTTCACCATTTTTAAGAGTGGGCCACAAAATTTTCTGAGAGAGAATGTGTCACTGAGATTTCAAATGGCTACCCCCCATGGAGGTACACTCAACTCCCTTCTTGTTATTCAGGAGTTTTGAGCAAGTTATCCACACTAAGTTTGCTCAGGATAAAGTTCATTTCTCCCATCCAAATATATAAAATCTGAGCTACTAAATTCTCTGTCCATATCACCACAACTATGTACCAACTACAGACTTGGTGTCTAATCCAAAACCCACTGCATACAATTTGTGGAAAAACTTCCATTTTCCTCACAGTTCTGGATGAGGCCTGTATTTCCTACTGCAGTACTACTTTATGCTATTTATTTGGTAATATCCTGATTCATATAGAGGGATTTCCATTACCGTCTTTGCAAGAATTAGTAGATACGCAGAAAGACGTAATTCCACATCCTCAGAGATACCTAGGTCCCGAAGTCAGACTGTATTCCATAGTTCGCATTGTAGCCCATCCAGCATGCAAATTAGACTTCAGTTGTATAAATTACTGAGAGTGAGACCACTTTATTCTTTCTTTAAACAAGACCAAAAAAAATTACAAACTGTTTCATCTTATTTTCCAACTATTTTCATTTTTGATGTTAAAAGGTTGACAGCTGCACGCTAAGGAGATAGGCTTACAGTGGAATTATGACAAGGTAAGTGAATGAACATGCCAGCTCTTTTGAGGTAACTGTCCCCGAGTATGTCTTTAACCCACAGCACCTCAAGGGAAAGGCAGTAGAGCTTATCCAGCTTCCGCTGAGGGGTTACCTAACGTGCCTGTGTTTCAGCGAAGATGCTGAACCCTGTCTGTTATCACAAACTGTTTAGCATACCCTACTTTACCCTATAATAACTTCTTCATGACTGCGATGTTACTTTTTGATACAGGATTAATAGAGTGCAGCAAATACTCAGATATTGATTATAAGGACTCATTTTTCATTGTTAGTATCTCCTGCTTACTATTAAGCTGAGGTTCAACAAGGCCAAGTGCAAGGTCCTGCACCTGGGTCAGGGCAACCCCTGGTACCAATATAGGCTGGGGGATGAAGGGATTGAGAGCAGCCCTGCCGAGAAGGACTTGGGGGTACTGGTGGATGAAAAGCTGGACGAGCCAGCAATGTGCGCTCGCAGCCCAGAAGGCCAACTGTACCCTGGGCTGCATCACAAGAAGCGTGGCCAGCAGGTCGAGGGAGGCGATTCTGCCCCTCTACTCTGCTCTGGTGAGACCCCACCTGCAGTACTGCATATGGCTTTAAACTAAAAGAGGGTAGATTTAGACTAGATATAAGGAAGAAATTTTTTACACTGAGGGTGGTGAAACTCTGGAACAGGTTGCCCAGAGAGGTGGGGGATGCCCCATCCCTGGAAACATTCAAGGTCAGGTTGGACGGGGCTCTGAGCAACCTGATCTAACTGAAGATGTCCCTGCCCATGGCAGGGGGGTTGGACTAGATGACCTTTAAAGGTCCCTTCCAACCCAAACGATTCTATGATTCTATGATTCTAAGCTACACAGCACAGTAAAGTCTGGAATTTAAAACAGTACCGTATTGAAAAATACGGAATTCAGAACTCTTTCGCTTCTTGTTGCTTTGCTTACTTTAAACCACAGAGAATGTACTGAGAAAAAGCTAGAGGGTTTTGATTTGTGATTTAAGCCATGGGTTTTAACCAGATCCTGTTTTATAATCCTTTAACTTGTGTATCAGAAGTTTCCAACAAACATATTTTATTGCAACAACAGTCCATCAAAAGAATGGCTTTATGTCATGGCAACCAGCATTTCCTGAACAACGGTACAAAGGTATATGGAGCTCCTAATAGTTTAACTGTTGACTTTCTCAAATTTGGTTAGGTTCCCCACATGGCAGCACAAGGGGTTGCTTTCTTTGGAGAATTTTATACTCATGATGTACAGTTCCGAAATAATACCGAAGCCTGGACTTACATGAAAGTCTCCAGAGTCCCTGGATTCTTCAAAAGGCTCGTAAAATCTTTGAAGTTGATAGCACCTTCTGCTTTGTCTTCTGTATTCAGTGAAATGGAAGGTAGAGAAGGCATTTGATTTTTGTTATTTTGAAATTAGCCAGTGAAAAGGGCCTGCCATAAACAAAGCTTATGAATAAATGAATGCATCTGACAAAGAAGTTAATGATCACATGGACTGAGCCCAAATTCTTGATCAATGAATCATGTAGGCTGCTTTGTTTAGGCTTTGGCAAATCAATACTCCATTTTGTTAAACAAGTAAAATAGATTTTTTGTGGGGGTGCTCTGGATTAATTTTTAAATATAAAGTGTCAGACAAAGGAAATGTGCAAGGGTGCTTGAGAGTACTGCTTGAAGCTTTTCAAATTTCTTTGCTTCTTTTTATTTAGTGTCTCGTTATGCTTCTTACCAGGTGAMAACACGCAGCAGATGACCAGTTACGGGAAAGAAACAGTAAATTTGGAAGACTATATTGTAGCTACAGAGCTGTGAAAGAGCTCATAACTTCGCAGTATATTTTATATATATATATATAATGGGGGTATATATATATATGGTATATATTAAATATACCATTAGTATGGTATAATTATGTCACTACATTAGATTGCTATTAAATGAAGTGGGATTGGTTAACAGTAGGACCCTCTCCATTTCGTTCTCTCCCTGGGCTTGTAAGACCCAGCACATAAACAGGTTTTCTTTTTTCCTTTATGATATCATGTTGGAGTTTTATTTGATGCAGGTGATTACATTGTCCCTCAGTGACCTGCCACACCTGTAGTAGGCAAAGCAACTCCAGTATGTAGTCTGTTGGTTTTTTACGATAGAAAGCACAAAAGTCAAGATTCCTAAAGGGATTTAGGTACATAATGATGCAGATAGACCCTGCTCAAGTGCTAAGAAATAAATTTAGGCTGGATGGTAGAAAGTTTCTATCCAGCAGCAGTGTTATGCCAATTCTACAGAAAGTAATTTATTTAAGTAGCTAATTTGTGTTCCTGATAGTAAAGTGGGTAAAACTGGTACCTAGTTTTCAAGAGAACTTGATTGGTTTTTGAAAATTACTCCTGTAATTGCTGTAGTTGCTAAGCCACTATCCATCGTATTTGAGAAGTCATGGCAGTCCAGTGAAGTTCCCACTGACTGGAAAAGGGGAAGCATAACCCCCATTTTTAAAAAGGGAAAAAAGGAAGAGCCRGGGAACTACAGGCCAGTCRGTCTCACCTCTGTGCCTGGGAAGATCATGGAACAGATCCTCCTGGAAGCTATGCTAAGGCACATGGAGGACAGGGAGGTGATTCAAGACAGCCAGCATGGCTTCACCAAGGGCAAGTCCTGCCTG